>JBBFKN010000012.1:20533601-20781101 GCA_039654755.1 Calcarius lapponicus | reverse complement strand
AAGTGAGCGAATGGGGAACGCACCGACGGAGAATGTTCTTTATTTGGTACCCGCTGTGATCTGGAGATGGGGAAAGAACAGCACGGGAGGGATGTGGAGGGGTTGGAGTGTGTGCAGGGCAGGGAACGGAGCTGGGAAGGGTCTGGAGCGCCTGAAAGAGCTGGAAAAGGGCTCAGCCTGGAGAAGAGGAGGCTCAGGGGGGACCTTGTGGCTCTGCACACCTCCTGACAGGAGGGGACACCCAGGGGGATTTGGGATCTGCTCCAAGGAACAGGAACAGGAGGAGAGGGAAGGCCTCAAGCCGACC
Source organism: Calcarius lapponicus (assembly GCA_039654755.1). Lineage (NCBI taxonomy): Eukaryota > Metazoa > Chordata > Aves > Passeriformes > Fringillidae > Calcarius > Calcarius lapponicus. The sequence goes on along the minus strand of JBBFKN010000012.1, from coordinate 20,780,794 downwards.
CAGGGGAGCCCAGGGTGGACACCAGCAGGAATTTGCATAAGTAAAGAGATCGAATCCACTCCCACGGGAGCCCAGGAGAGAAAAGCTCCACTTTATAAAACGAGGTTTCATTACACACACAGAGAACAGGAGCACTTGGTCCAGCTCCCACATGGAAATGTGTACAGGCGCTCAAAGTCCACCCCGCCCTTGTGACAGGCGCTGCAGTAACACAGCCTCGGGACGTGCAGGTGACATTTTGCAGCTCGGAAAGGGCCACTCAGGAGCTGCTGGAGGCCACAGGAGATGTTCTACCTCAGGGTCACACCCAGGTGCCGCTGGATTTCCTCGCGAAGGCGCAGCTGCATCTCCGCAGCCTCCCGGCAGCCCAAGGCCCTGTCACAGCACTGGAAAGTCACCCTGTAGCAGAGGCTCCTCCGTCCCGTCCCTGGCTGCTGGAAGTTGTCCCTCAGCTGGATGGAAACGACCGTTTCACCTGACACCCTCCTGGCAAGGCTGTGAAAAGCCACTTCATCCAAGCCCTGCCCGTCGGGAAGCCAGAAGCTGACGTCGTGCACGTAGGAAGGCGGATAGAGGGAAAAACTCTTGAAAAGCCTCAACTCTCCCTCAGGAAACTGCCCCAGGAAGCGCCTGTCCCATGTCCAGAGCATTCTCCAGTCGGATATTCCACACAGCAGCATGGCCAGGAGGTCCAGGTTCAGTGAGGCTGAGACAACAACCAGCTCACGGCTTTTTAATTCACCAGGATCTGCCCTGATAACCCCCACACAGGAGCCTGGGGGCTCTGGCTCTGTCCCCACACAGAGGAAATGCTGAATTTCACCAAGCTGCCTCTCAAAAGCAGCAAAGTCACTTAGCTCAGTTCCAAAACTTGCTGCTTCCTGCAGGCTGATGCTGGGTTTGGTGCCAGAAACGCCCTGGTGAAGGGAATTCATGGTGCTGTTAATGTTCTCCACCAACATCTGGACACAGATGTTCTCTGTGCCCCTGCTCACGGCAAGCACAACCAGCATCTCATGGAAAGCAGGCATGGAGTGGGGAGTGATCCGACATTTCCTAAAAACTGGCCCAGAAAGAACCTGAAGTGTCCCTGGGGAAAAAGCTCCTTTTTTTATTATTGCCTGGGCATGAGGCAGGAGGGAAGGCCTAAGGTAAATCTGCTTTGGATCTGGGCATCCTTCCTGTCCATTCTCACCCGTGTCCTGGCCAAGATGGGAACACAGAACTGCATCTGCCTGTCTCTGAGACATTTTCTCAGTGCCTGGAGCCTCCCCTGGGCTCGGGGTGATGCAGAAGACGTTGGAGTGGCAAACAGCCCCGGGGTGACCTTGCTGGAGCAGGGGAAGGCAGGATCTGATGTTCTGCAGAGGAAAAGCTTGGCTGAGCCCTGCACTGAGCTTCTCCTTTATTGTCCTTACTGGATGACTTGAATTCCCTTCGAGGAAACCCCTGTGAAAAATAAAAGTGCAAATTACAGACACCATCTGTGATTTCCTTCCTGCGGCCGTAATTTGAGTGCAGCAATTTACCCAAAACATTCTTAAGCCAGCAGCCACCTGACCAAGCCAAGTCTTTCACCAAAGGTGTTGCACATTTTCAGGGCACTGGTGTTTGTCTGCAGGTTACAATCAAGAATTCACTGCAATTTGCTGGTAAAAGAAAAAGGATTTCCCAGTCACCATATCCATTTATCTGACCCCACTGCTGGGCATTCCCACATTCCTACTGCCAAAGAGAAACCAATTATAAAACTCACCTGTTGATTTTATCCACGAGGACTTGTGGCACTTGAAAAGAAACTTTTTGGCTCCCCAGTTGTGTCTGGCAGCTCATGGGTGTGAAACACTGGGGTGCTGTGCTCCGGGTGAAAATGTGGTTCAAAGCACCCTCTACACAGAAGGATTTATCCTGACTCCTGAAAATGCACAAAACCAGGGCAAAGTCACTGCTAATTTCTGATATTTAACGTGCCCCAAATAGGCAAGAGCAGAGGTCTCTGCCGGCACCAACCCCCAGCCCTTCTGTCTTTAAGCTGGGATTGATATTTGTTCTGAAACGGATGCTTTTGACCTTTAAAAATCCTCAGACAGTCTAATTTTTAGAGGGTGCTTTGGCAGGAAGCTTGCATTTTAATCTTGGTGATTCTGCTTAGAGATGAACAAGAACTGCCGCTATTTTAAGGAAAATCGAAAGGAAATTTTCAAGGAAAATTTCAAGGAAAAAATTAAAAGGAAAATTAAAAGGAAAATTAAAAGGAGTTCCTCTCCAGCCAACGAGACACTAAAGGAATATTCTAGCACTGGGGCATTTTAAGAGCACAAACATCAGGATTTCAGTTTGTGATGGTTACCTGTAACCTGTGCATTTGTACCCCTCGATAGTCTCTGCTTTAAAGGGATGAACGCGGCTCAGGATGAACCCAGCTCCTGCAGCCACAGCCACGATTTGCCAGCTGTTGTGCCACTCCCTCCTGGGCTGATCCGCAGGAGTCCCTCCCTGGCCATTGCAAAGGGCCACGTGGACCTCTCCCTCCTGTGCCAGCACCTCTGCACAGCTGGAAGGGAAGCCAGAGCACAAAATCCTGTTAGCACAGCCCCAAAAAATCCTGTCAGCGCAGCCCCAAAAATCCTGTCAGCACAGCCCCCAAAAATCCTGTCAGCGCAGCCCCAAAAATCCTGTCAGCGCATCCCCAAAAATCCTGTCAGCGCAGCCCCGAATCCCCCGGTGCCCCAAAAACACCTGGAGCGCAGCTGGAAAGCTCTGCCACGGCTGGTAATTAGCACGGAATTAATTGGGGTTACTCACCTATGGAAAAAGCCGGCAAGGAGCTGCCTGTTCTTCACCACCCCAGCCTTCCTCCCGCAGTGGGGGAAGTTGAAATAAATGCGATCGAATTCCCGTTCTCCCGGTGGAAAGTGCTCCCTCAGCTTGGCGCAGTCCACGGAAAACACAACCTCGGCTCCTGCGACAGCAAAACAAGGCTCTGCTGGCTATCAGGGAGGAGAATTGTGAAGAAAGGTGGGAATGCAAATCCTCCAGGGCGTTTTGAAGTGGGTGAGAGCTGCCTGGAGCACTGGGAAGGCCAGGGAGCCCTGTGGGGCTCTCTTTGCCCTTTTGCTCTCTTTCAAGGAGGCAGAAACTTCTGAAAACAGTTGAAAAGAATAATTTCAGTACTCTTTCATCCTGCTCAGATTTTAAAGCATTTCTGGGCTATTCCAGTCCATCCCCTGAGATGTCTGGAGGGGCGGGGGGGCCCCCGAGGGACAGAGCTGCAGGGGGACACGCGGGGCAGCGGTGCCAGGAGGGCGGCACCAGGGTGACAGGGATGCCAGGAGGGTGACAGGGATGCCAGGAGGGTGACAGTGATGTCACTCTGGGTGACACCAGGGTGGCAGCGATGCCAGGAGGGTGACATCAGTGTGACAGGGATGCCGGGGGGGGTGACAGGGATGCCATGGGGGTGACAGTGATGCCACTCTGGGTGACACCAGGGTGGCAGCGATGCCAGGAGGGTGACAGTGATGCTGCTCTGGGTGACACCAGGGTGGCAGTGATGCCAGGAGGGTGACAGGGATGCCAGGAGGGTGACACCAGGGTGCCAGCCATGCCAGGAAGGTGACGGGGAAGCCAGGAGCGTGACACCAGGGTGGCAGGGAAGCCAGGAGGGTGACAGGGAAGTCAGGAGGGTGACACCAGGGTGCCAGCCATGCCACTCTGGGTGACACCAGGGTGCCAGCCATGCCAGGAAAGTGACAGGGATGCCAGGAGGGTGATACCAGGGTGAGAGCAATGCCACTCTGGGTGACACTAGGGTGGCAGGGAAGCCAGGAGGGTGACAGGGATGCCAGGAGGGTGACACCAGGGTGCCAGCCATGCCACTCTGGGTGACACCAGGGTGCCAGCCATGCCACTCTGGGTGACACCAGGGTGGCAGGGAAGCCAGGAGGGTGACACCAGGGTGCCAGCCATGCCACTCAGGGTGACACCAGGCTGCCAGCCATGCCACTCTGGGTGACACCGGGTGCCAGCCGTGCCGCAGGGTGCCGGCAGAGCTCCCAGCAGCAGCCCCGTGCCCACCCCAGCCCGTGCCCGGCGCGCACCCACCGCTGTCCCGCAGCCGGCGGATGCTCCGCGCCGCTCCGCCGCGCCCGGCCGCCTCCTCCTCGCTCTCGTAGCAAGTGGCCACCACGTGCGTGGCCCGGGCCCCGCAGAGCGCCGCGGCGAAGGAGAAGTTGCCCTCTCCGAGCAGCAGGACGCGGCGGGGCCGCGGTCCCATGGCCCGGCCGGCAGCGGCGCTCGCAGCCCCGCGGCCACCGGCGCTCGCTCATGACGCGCGGCCGGTCCGCGGCCGCTCCCGGGGGCGTCCCGGCCCCGCGGGCATCCCCGGGGCTCCTCGGCAGCCGCCGCTCCTCCCCCGAGCGCGCAGAGGCGGCGGCGGCCCCGTTAAGGATGCGCGGTGCCGGTACCGGTGCCGGGGATGGTTCGGGGAGCGCTCCCCGCCCGCCGCCGTGCAACAGGAAATGGGAGTCGGGAAAAAAAAAAAAAAAAAAAAAAAAACAAGGGTGGTTAAAAACCGGATGAATCGTAGAGTCGCGGAGTCGCAGAATGGTTCGGGTTCGGAGGGGCTTTAAAGCTGAGCTTGTGCTGGGACGCTTCTTGCGGGTTGCTCCGAGCCCCGTCCTCAAGCACTCCCAGCGTTTCCCAGCCTGTGCCCGAGCCTCACCACCCTCACAGAGAAGCATTCCCAGCGTTTCCCAGCCTGTGCCCGAGCCTCACCACCCTCACCGAGAAACATTCCCAGCCTGTGCCCGAGCCTCACCACCCTCACAGAGAAGCATTCCCAGCGTTTCCCAGCCTGTGCCCGAGCCTCACCACCCTCCCAGGGTAAAATTTCTCGTTAATACCCAATCTAAGCCTGCTCTCTGCCGGGTTGGAGCCGTTCCCCCTCGGCTGTCACTCCAGCCCTTTGGGAAGAGTCTCCCTCCACCTTTCGCGGGGGCTCCCATCGGGTACTGCGAGGCCACAATTGATTCACCCTGAAATCTCCTTTCCAGGCTCAACAATCCCAATTCTCTCAGCCTTTCCTCATAGCAGAGGAGTCCCAGCCCTATAATCAATTTGGTGGCCTCCTCTGAACTGGCCTTTAGCTGTACCTGTAATTTTTATTCTCAGACAATCTTTGTGCTGCTTCAGTTCCCAAAGGGGAGAAGCAGAGCCAGAAAGAGAATTAAAAGGGAAGAGGAGCGGTGGAAAGGTGCTGGAAGCATCATTAGGTGTCAGATAATTGCAGACATAATCAAGGTGTAATAAGAAGGTCCCTAATTCCTCAACAGGGTGATACAAGGTAAATTAATTACCCTTCCTCACATATGGTGCCTTTGAGAAGGAAGGAAATTATGGTCTAGAATATCTACAACAGCCAGGCTTGGGTGTCACCTGCTCCTTTTGTGTGCCCACAGCTGCCCCACAGGGCAGGGACAGTGTTTCACGCAGATAATGACAGAGGGAGGTTTGAAATGGGCCCAGCTGAGCTCCTGCACAGACTCACTGCCCACAATTTGTGAGCTCTGTGTCGGGCACTGGCTCCCTGTGACCTTGAGAGAACAATTTAAAATATTTTAAACGATGTGCAGTGGCCTGGAGAGGTGTTGGGTACTGAGAAAATAGTTAGCACACAACCTTTCCATGCCAATAATTATGAAAAACCCCTCCAAACTCGTATTTAGCCATGCTAAATGTGAGTTTTCCTTTTCAGCACCCTCACTGCTTTGGAAACAACCTGCTCCAGATGACAGGGAAACATCAGAGAGGGAATTTCACTTGTGCAGAACTGGGACAATGTGCTGGATGTGAGGGGCTCCTCGATGGTGTCTGTGCCTGGAGATGACAGAGGTGTTTTGTGTCACTCTCCCCCGCGCTGGGCTGTGCTCCTGTGCCACCCCAGAACAGGTATTTCAGGTCACTCAGGGAGTGGTTCTGCATTTCAAGTATTCTTGTCTGGCTGACCTCATCCAGTTTATCCCCAGAGAGCTTTCACTCAAAATTCCCATTTCTGGCTGCTGATTTGAGCCTGACAAAACCCCTGCGCTGTAAAAACCACTTCCCTCAGTTGCACTTTCTGGCTAAATTCTTACTGTTTCACATTTGCTTCCTTTCAATGTTGATTCTTTTAGGATTTGAACAAAAAAAAAACTCCTTGATTTCCAGGCCACCACCCTGAGCTGGAACCTCTTTTGTGCAGCCCACTCTGGGCCTGCAGGTGGAGAAGGAGCAAGAAGGAAGCAGAAAAAGCAGCAAAAATCCCCAGGAACCAGAGGTGCTGGGATTTCCTTCCAGCACCAAGAGCTGTCACCATGAAAGCCATGTGGGAAATGTTCTTCCTGCTTTTGAATCTGAGCTCTTTGTAACCTCTGTGTGTGTCTGGGGTTTGTTCTTGTGTGCAGAGGTTGTGCCTGGCCAGACAAGCCCAATTACCGCCTGAGCTGAGAGCTAATTAGAACCAGCTAATAGGAAACAGCAGACCTTGGAAATGAGGGGGGATTTGGGGTGTTTGACAGTGACCCTGCATCACAGAGTGCTCATTTGCTTTTTTCTCACCTACAGCCACAACAGGACGTCCTCCCTGCTCAGCTGAGGGGGGCTGTGATCCCTGCTAACAGAACTTTTGTCTCAGCAGGTGGAAGGAACACAGAAAATAGGCCAGGTCACGACTGAGCCTGATGATCTGTGCGACAGATCTGTCCTTTTTGAAGATGGATTTTAGAAATTCAGTTCCAGTCATCCAGACATCCCTTTCTAGCCCTTTGAAGAGAGGTGCTAGGCAGATGAAGATGCCTGAAAAGGACTTCAGTAGTGGTTTGTATCACTCAGCAATGCTGGCATAAATCAGATTATTGCTGTAGCCATCAGATCCTGCTCAGTGTTTGAAGGGCACTAACAGCAGAGTTTCAAAGGGATGTGATTTGCATCATCAGAACAAGAGGTTTTCCTTCTCTTTGGGTAGATGTGTGTTTACTGCAGCCCTGCAGTTTTCACCTGGAGCTGCTCTGAGCTGGCTGCAGCCCCTGGATGTTTCTCCATTGCATGAATCATTGGAGAGATTTAAGATACAGATGTCTTGCAGCCAGCTGTTATCAAAGCCCCACACTTCAGATGGGTTTCAGTTGGCATGGAGCTGTTTTTACCAGTTTAATCTGCACGGGAGAGACTCTCCTGCTGCTTGTGAAACACTCTGAAATCCTCTGGCAGCGTTGAAGGGAGAGAGAACACAAGGTGTGATGAGCAAAGTGCTTCTGAGCACCCAGATAAGCTGTCCTGGGCACGGATACATTTTATGAAAAATCCTTTTGTTAGGATTTTTTTCTCCTGAGAAGCTGAGAGGCCTCAGGAACAAAATGCAAACAATGGTTATCTGCTGCTGTGGAATGCAACAGGGGGATCTGGGATTGTTCTCATGTGGTTGTTTCTAATTCATGGCAAATCACAGCCCAGCTGGCTCGGACTCTCTGGTCAGTCACAAGATTTTATTTTCATTATTTTCTATTCCTTTCAAGCCTTCTGATGGAAATCCCTTTCTTCTACTCTTTGAGTATAGGTTTAGTATATCTATATAGTATATATATTTAGTATATATATTTATATACTATATATAAACATGTATATATACTATATATATATTTATATACTATGTTATCAAATATTTATAAAATATACTATATACGTATATATATTTAGTATATACATATATATTTATTTAGTATATACATCTATATTTATTTAGTATATATATATATACTTTTAGTTTATTATATGTATTTTCTTTTACATATACTAGTATATCATAAAAGAATAAATCAGCCTTCTTGAAACATGGAGTCAAGATTCTCATCTCTTCCCTCGTCCTGGGACCCTCAAACACCACCACAGCCTGCCCACCCAAAAGATGTTGTTACCCCTGCACCCCTTCATCCACCTTTCTCCAACCACAAACCCGAAACAAACCAATCCAAGCTGCTTCTCCATGGTTTTATTCGTTAGTAAACTTACTCAGCATAAATAACACCAGCAGCCGTTCAGCACAGACGGCCCACCTGGCGGAGGGAAGGGCTCCTGGAATGTCCCTCCGGGGGTGGCTCTGGGGACAGCGGGGCTGCCCCTCACTTCCTCTGGGCGCCCGCGATGGCCCGGCTTGTCCTCGCGGGTGATGGGGATGCTGCGCTCGGGGACGTCGCTCTGCCTGCGGGGAGCGCTGACGGTCAGCACCCCCGTCCAGCGACAGCGAGGAGGTGATGGTCAGCGGGTCCACATCGTCCGGGATGCGGTACTTCCTGCTGAACTCCCTGGCGATGAAACCGTGCTCGTCCTGCGCGGGGAAGGAGCAGAGTTGGACAAGAGTGGCTCACGGATGTGCGTGTGCTTGGCTGGAAGATTTTTGCATGGGGAATCTGAAGGAGGAATTGGGACGGAAGCAAGGCGTGATCTAGAAATGGAAGCAAGTCTTGATCTAGAAATGGAAGCAAGTCTTGATCTAGAAATGGAAGCAAGGTGTGATATAGAAATGAAAGCAAGTCTTGATCTAGAAATGGAAGCAAGTCTTGATCTAGAAATGGAAGCAAGTCTTGATCTAGAAATGGAAGCAAGTCTTGATCTAGAAGAAAAGAATTGCTGAGCCATTAATGTAATACAGTAATATAGTGTAATATAATATAGTGTAATATAATATACTATATTATATATTATAATATGTTGCTGAAGGCTGAGGGTGTAAACATCTGCACTGAGGCGTCCCCTGTCTCCTCTGTCTCTGACAGAGCAGTGCTGAGAGCCATCCCTGGATTCAAACCCTTTTTTCTTGCAGTGGCTCGACCATCCCCTTTTCTGAAGTGAGGATTTTCCAGGGATGTTCTGCCCTGGATAAATTAAAGTGGTGTGGGCTGCATATATATATGATATATGATATATGATATATGATATATGATATATGATATATGATATATGATATATGATATATTATATATTATATATGATATATTATATCTGGTATATATAGTAATTATATATAATTACTATAATATAATATAATAGAAATATTGGTCATTATTATATAATTACTATATAATTTCTTCCCAGAAAGAGGGGAAGCCCAAAAATGCCCATTTCACAGATGATTTTCCAGTTCAGTTCACAGTTCATGCAACATCAGCAATAAACCCCCACCCTCTTGCTGCCCTGTCTGGGATCAGCTGGGGGGGATTGAATGGAGCATCTTGATTAAAAAATAACGACAAATATTTGAGATGAGCAGGGGATTGTTTTGCAGTCACCAGGGGAGAGGGAGCAGGGGGTACCTGGCGCTCCTCGTGCTTGCCGTGGATCTCGATCATGTCCCCGAGCACCTTCACCTTCAGCTCCTCAGGGGAGAAATGCTTCACATCCAGGTTCACATAGAATTTATCCTTATCCAGTCGCATCTGCAAAAAGCAGGAGGTGACTTCAGAAAAGAGCAAAAGCAAGGAGGTGACTTCAGAAAAGAGCAGGTGAGGGTTTCAACTTAAAAAAGAATGCAGCAGGCCAAGACTCAGGCTGGTCTCTACACACACAGACCTTTATTTCGGGGTCTGGTCTGAGTGGCTCTGTCCCTTGCTGGCCTTGTGCTAACACCCATCCCTGCAGGACCTGAGATTCTCCACCTGAATTGGTTAAAACTGACTCTTGATTTCAAGCTGAACTCTGTTATGGCTGCTTCACTGGGCAGCCAGACCCAGGGCACTAAATCAAGAGGGACATTGTGCAAGGATTAAAATAATACTTTCACTCCTTCTGCTTGGAATAGCTCCTCAAGCTCCTTGTGAATAAGAGAGTTGACTTGCAGGACAGGCAAAAGCCTCTTGGCTCAGCCCCTGGAGGGAGGAGGCGCCTGCTCCGTGATCCTCTGGGTCCTGGATCTTATTAAAATGCTGTTTTTCAGGACAGTGATTGTTTGAAATAGGCCCCTTGGGCTCCTGCAGGGCTTGGCACGAGGACCACACTGCCCCTGTGCTCTTCACTTCTCGGGTGGGAGTGGGGTTGAAAGTTTGGTGCAGCAGACTGGGAAATCAGAGAAATTAGGAAAATCAGAGAAATTAGGGAAATCAGAGAAATTAGGAAAATGAGGCTTCCTCCTTTCCTCTGCCTGCTCCTAGGGTGAGCTGCCATGCACACTGAGCTCTGTCCCCATCGCTATGGCCACACTTGCTCCATCCCAAACAACGCAGAGACAGCACCTTTTCCCCCAGCCTTTTTCCTAATAAAACCCACCTGGGAGCATCTTCTGCACTCCCAGCTCTGCTGGGCCCCCAGCAGAGCCCAGAGAGCCCCAAGAAGCAAAGGTTACCTCAGAGAGTCCCGTCTCTAGCCAACTGGGCATCCGAAGGATGGGGGATCTCATCAGGAAGGGGCTGAAGCTGGGGGAAACGGGGAGCAGCTCCGACTCGGGCAGGTGCTCCCCGAAAATCTGGTCAAAGATCCGGCTGGGTGCCAACCAGGAGAAGAAAGGTCTGCGGATCAGGGGGTTGTGGATGGTGATATCCATTGGAGAGCGCTGGAGGAGCCTGGCCAACAACTGTGCTGCAGTGCTGGGAGCGGGGAGAGCTTTATAGGCGTGCAGCTGGCCTGGCCTTCCACCCCCCCGAGGCCTCTTGAACAGTGGTGTCAGGGATTTTATTGTCCCACTCCTGGGCTGGGCCCTTCGGCGGTGCCCAGCCGCTGTCTGAGGGATTTGAGCGCGCTGCCGAGGAGGAGGAGGAGGAGGAGGGGGAAGGGGACGGGAGGAAGAGGAGCCCAATGGGGCAGCAAGAAGCTGGCGTGGCCGGTGCCCACCCCGCTGCCCACGTGCTGTTTATCCACAGCGCTGGGCAGGCTTGGCCCGTGGTCCAGCTGCCCTGGATGCCAGCGGGATCAATGCAGTGACTATCTTTGGATGGGAGGAGCAGGACAAGGGGCCCTTGTTTGTCCCCAGGAGCTCAGCATCCCCCAGCAGGGCTGGGCCTGTCCCAGCAGCAAAGGGAGCCCCAAAGTCAGGGCAAGGGAAGGTGCCAGGAGGGCCCTGCTGGGATGCTGGCACTGCAGCTGCAGAGTTGGGCATTCCTGTCGTTAAATTTTGTAACAATGGTTTTTCAGGCCATAGATCTCGGAGAGAGGCCGAGTAGGAATTTGTGGTAGAATTTGTTTTATTTTTAGGGCTGTGTTTTGTTTTAGGGGGGTTGGCATCCAACCCCTCCCCTTGTTGCGGGGTGCTGGGGTTGGTTGTAGCGGCTGTTGCTCGATGTGGTGTGAATAAAGGATGGATCTCTCCACCAGCACCTCTGGTCTTTTGCTTGGTCCTTTTCCCACTTTGTTCTGGAGGGAAGAGCCCCACGCTGTGAGAGACAACCTGGGCATGGTCCAGGGTGCTGCAGAAAACCCCTGCCCCTGCACTCACCTGCTTTCCTGTGGCTCCCCCCAACAATTCACGCATTTACTTTAATTCCTGCCTCGCCCGTGAACCCAAATCACAGGAATGGGCTCAGCCCAGCAACTGTTGAAGAGCGAGAGCTTCTCTGCCTGTGAGAGCTCGCAATTTAAACCCAATTTCTGGCTCAGAGGCACTGCCAGCTCTGCCAGCCCTCTGCCAAAGGCTCCGAGCCTCTTCCTCTCGGCTTGCCTGCAAGAATAGGGAGCAGGATTTGCTCTGTGCAGCAGCCCAGGCCATAAATACCCTCTCCGAGTCCCCATTACATCAGCAGCGCTGCACCTGCTCTCCCACACTGCAGGGCTCAAGGAAATCTCTGGTTTCAGGGTGTGCAGAGCTCAGCTGGGCACTCCTCCCCTGCTGCAGCACCAGCAGCCCACAGCCCTGCCCAGTAAAACCAGACTTAGGCCAGGTTCAGAGCCTGGGTTCACTGGTGAGGGCTGCACCAGCATTTCTCTGTGGCATTGTGCCAAACCCTGGCCAAGGGAAGAGCCTGGGCAGCCAGCAGGGCTCAGGGTGGGGAGGTGACAGCAGTGGGACCTGGATCCCTGCTGCACTCCTGCAGCCCTTCCCCACTAAAGGAACAGACTTGAGCTGAGCTCCTGGGATAATCAGGCTCCTTACATTGGGAACAGGAGGGGTTTGAGTCCCAAGCTCACAGTGGGCAGTGGCTTCACTCACCCAGATTTTGGAAAGAATTGCTGCTTTTATACCACATTTGCTTCCACACTTTGTGGCTCCCCACTCCCTCGAAGCCTCATCCCTGAGAAGCAAGGAGGAGCTCCAGAAGATGCAGAGATCATTCCTCCTGCTCTGCAGCTGTGGCTGGTACTAACAAAGACCATCATTCTCCTAAGGAGCGCTGTCCAGCCATGTGGCTACCAGAGATAAGCAGATTCCTCCTGGATCTGGTGGAGGCTTTTGGAGAACAGCACCTTACAAACCACTCCATGTGCCTCGGCCACCCACGGGGGCTCAGGGCCACCCGTTCCAGTTCAGGGACTCCCTGAGCTGCTCCAACAAGCCCTTGCTTTGGAGCAGCAGAGCCTGGGCTCTGTCCTGCCCCTGAAGCTGGGCTGCCCATCCACCCCCTGCTCCAGGAGGGACCCTCAGAGGGTCCCCAAAGTGTCCCCTGCCCTCCCTGCTGGAATGCAGCGAGAAGCTGCCCTGGCCCGGCGTCCTGGGGCCTGTGTGGGGCTATTTTGGTCCATCTTTTTTATCACTCACTCGCTCACTCCTCCCTTTGGAATCCACCCAGCTGGAGCCTTGCAGCCTGCAGCCCTCACTCGGAGAGGCAGCGAGGGCTGGGAAGGCAGGAAGGGAAGAAGGGAAGAAGGAAGGAAAGAAGGGAAGAAGGAAGGAAGGAAAGAAGGAAGGAAAAAGGAAGGAAGGAAAGAAGGAAGGAAAAAGGAAGGAAGGAAGGAAGAAGGAAGGAAAAAGGAAGGAAGAAGGAAGGAAAAAGGAAGGAAAAAGGAAGGAAAAAGGAAGGAAGAAGGAAGGAAGAAGGAAGGAAAAAGGAAGGTGTCTGTCCTGGACACGCCATGGCCGCCCGCACCGTGCCCCACGCCTACCCCATGAGCTCTGAGTACGAGTTTGCCAACCCCAGCAAGATCTACGACCAGAACTTTGGAGAAGGTAAGGAAGGAGGTGGGATCCTCCCCTCTTGGCACCTTTCTCCCCTCTGCTGCTGCAGGGCTGGGGGAATTCCCTCTGGGCAGCTTGAGCTCCAGAGGGGGAAGCTGGAGCTGCGGAATTCTGAGTGGAGGAATCTGGATCAGATCAGGGGTGAACAGCCAGGGAATAAGCAGGGAAAAAAACAGGGAATAACCAGGGAAAAAACAGGGAATAACCAAGGAATGACCAGGGAAAAAACAGGGAATAGCCAAGGAATAACCAGGGAATAACTAGGAAAAAACAGGGAAAAAAACAGGGAAAAAGCAGGGAATAACCAGGGGATAATCAGGGAATAGACAGAAAATAGCCAGGGAAAAAAACAGGGAATAACCAGGGAAAAAAAAAACAGGGGAAAACCAGAGAATAGGCAGGGAATAGCCAGGGTCTGTCTCTTCATGTCCACTTCCCCATCCATGCCCAGTGCTGCCCATCCCTCCCTCCCTGATGCCAGCCATGCTCTGGCATTCGTGCACATGCTGTGAAAACATGGAGCAAAAGCGCTCAGGGGAGGGGGGGGAAGCTTTTCCAGCCGGGGGGGATGTGGAGAAAAGCTGAGCTGGGGCGTTCAGCACAAAGCTGGGCAGTGGCTGGCCAGGGGGAAGGAATGTGGGCAGCAGCAGAACCATTCAGCGCCAGCACAACGGCGTGAAAAGGCAAAAAGCTCCAAGGAAAGCCCTGTGCACAATGGCGCACAAAAGGCCTTTAGTCCTTCGCCATCAGCAGTTTCCATGCCCATCCCTGGCTGCGGGCTCTGCTCTGCTGAGCTCCCAGAGCAGCACCAGGCCCTCCCCGTGCCCCCAACATGTGAAGCTGGATGCCAGCCCCAGCCCTGGGCAGCCCATGGCACGCAGCAGCTGGCAGGGACGCGGCTCTGGGTGGGTTTTAGGGGCACAAAGGTGGGAACTGCAGCAGACTCCACCCCTGCTGCGGGGATGGGGCGAAGCCAAGGTGTTGCCCAGGTCCCACACTGCTCCTGCCTGCAGCTCCAGCCCCACGCTCCTCACGGGCTCTCCTCTGCAGGTGTTTCCCCGTCGGAGATTTTGGCCCCTGCCCTGTACCACGGCTATTACATCCGACCCCGCATCAACAAGCAGCTGGAGAGGGGCACCTCGGAGATCTGCCTGAACCAGCACAAGTTCCAGGTGTTCCTGGACGTCTGCCAGTTCCTGCCCGACGAGCTGAGCGTCCGCACCGTGGACAACCTGCTGGAGGTGGCGGGGCAGCACCCGCAGAGGGCCGACCGCCACGGCTTCGTCTCCAGGGAGTTCACCAGGACCTACATCCTGCCCCTGGACGTGGACCCGCTGCTGGTCAGGGCCACCCTGTCCCACGATGGCATCCTGAGCATCGTGGCTCCCCGCACGGGCAGGGAGGTGAAGGCCAGAGTCAACGAGGTGGAGATCACCCGGCAGGAGCAGCCCCTGGGGAAGGAGGAACGGGCCGAGGGAGGAAAAGAGAAAGAAAAGTCCTAAAGGCTGCAGATTTGGGGAGGTGGGGGGGGGACAGGAATGGGGAATCCGCAGTGCCAGAGCCCTGTTTGTCACCATCGGTGTTCAGCAGCCACACTTTGCTTCTCGAGGCTGATGGCTGGGAACAAAAGGGGCTTGGAACTGGAAATAAGAGTGGGACTGAAGTGTGTGAGTGTGACTGTGATGCGAGTTGTTTTCTAGACCAGGTGAGCTCTGCTCTCACCCAGGGTCACTCCTTCCCTTAACTGTGAGGCTGTGGCTCAATGGACTGAGCTCCAGCCCAGAAGGGCACTGGGAAGAGAGCAAAGGGGATCCCAGTGCCTGGATTCTGAGCTGGGGGCTGAGATTCCTGGCTGTGCGAGGTGGCTGTCGGTCTGTCCAAGTGCCTGCAGCAATCAGGAGGGGAGAGGAATAAATCTGCCTCTGCTCTTCTCTCGTTTGCCTTGGGTTCGTATTGCTCCCGTGCAGCAGGAAGGGTGGGCAGTGCCCACCTCTGGAAGTGGCACCAGTGGGGACATGGAGGGGCTGTGGCCGCCTCTGTGCCTCACCCCCCTGGCCCAGCTGCTGCTTTGGGGAGCCCAGAGCGAGGTGACCTCAAGGACAAAAGGGTGAGGAGGAGTGATGAGCCCTGTGCACCTCCAGAGCTGCAGCTGGAATGAGCCCAATTAATGGGGCACAAATTAATGCCCAGCACAGCCTGTGCCAGCTCAGCCCTTTAGTTATGGGACATCCTTCACACCCAGCCCTTTGTGGGGGGACTGAACCCAAAACACCGAAGGGAGAGGCTCTGCTCAGACCCCAAATGCTGGCTGGTGCCCCAGCCCTGTGTGGGAAGGCAGGGAGGGGCTGCACTGGGCCCCTTTTGCAGACACTGTGAGCAATGTCCCCGTGATGGGGACAGGGATCGTGTGTGCTGCTGCTGGCAGCTGCTGCCCCGGGGCTCAGCAGGTGACACTTGCCACCCTTGTGTCGTCAGGGCCAAGCCAGGCACACAAAACGCTGTGTCAGTGCCTAAATTTGGGGGTGCCTGGCATGCCTGGCTGCAGCTCTCCCAGCAGAGAGGAGGGGAGGCTCCAGAATCCTGGGGGATGTGAATTCCCCCTCTCCCCGTGGCTCTGCCCACCCCAGTCTGGGGCAGCAATGCCAGGGGCAGCAATGCCAGGGGCAGCAATACCCAGGGCAGAAATACCCAGGGCAGGAATGCCAGGGACAGGAATGCCAGGGGCAGCAATGCCAGGGGCAGCAATGCCCCTTCAGCCCCCCAGCACATCCCTTGGGACTGGAGCACGGATATCAGGCTGATTTTTGTCCCCTGACAGGCCAAGAGCGGGGCACTGCCCAGCTATTTTCAGCTCTCTTCTGCTTCCCATGGCGCTGCCAGCCCTGGGATCAGTCAGATGAGGAGCAGCCCTGCCAGGCTCAGGGGGCACAGCGAGGGCACTGAGTGCAGAGCAGAGCAGGTGCCCCCAGTGCCCGACCTCCTGCCCTGACCCCTGAGGTAAAACCAGATAAAGTGTCAAAATAAAAAGTCACCTTTCCAACAGGTATTGTGTAAGTTGTTAGTAATAATTGCAGGCATAATTCTGGGCTGGGGGCTTTGAATCACACCCAGCCAGAGCCCAGATCTCAGGAGGGCTGAGCTCCTGAGCCCTGTGGTGAGGCAGAGCCCCGGGGGTGGCTGTGGGCTCATTTCCCCAGCTCCCCTCCCAAAATGCTTCCTCAGACCCACAGCCACGCTGTGGCAGCAGCTCTGAAAGGCTTCTCCTTGTCCCTGCCCTGGCAAGAAGTGCTGCTGGTCCCTTTGCTCCCTGCAGGTTCCCTGGGATGGGGATGGCCAGCAGGTGATGGGCAAGGAGGGCACACACACAGCCTGGCACACCTGGCACTGCCTGGACCAGCAGGTGCCATCTGTGCCTGCCCAGCAGCTCCAGGGGCTGCCCTGGGAGAGGATTGTGACGCAAAAGGAGCCCAAACCAGCCTGGAGCTCTCCCTCCTGCATTTCTGACAGTGGCAGCTCTGTGAGCTGCACCACCCTGTGCCGGTGCCTGTGGGACTGGGATGCTTGTGCCCAGAATAAATAAAGAAATATAACAAATAAATAAAAATGCCCAGAATCAGCAGCGCCTACCCAAATCCAGCTCCTCCCGGCCCTGCTTTTGCTGTCCATTGTCCCCCTCGGAGCATTTGTTCCGGTGTCACAGCTGTGTCACCGTGCAGGACAGGGCTGGCAGTGCCCGGTGTCCCTGTGCAGGACAGGGCTGACAGTGCCCAGTGTCCCTGTGCAGGACAGGGTTGGCAGTGCCCGGTGTCACTGTACAGGACAGGGCTGGCAGTGCCCGGTGTCACCGTGCAGGACAGGGTTGGCAGTGCCTGGTGTCACAGCAGTTTCACTGTGCAGGACAGGGCTGGCAATGCCCGGTGTCACAGCAGTTTCACTGTGCAGGACAGGGCTGGCAGTGCCCAGTGTCACAGCCATGTCCCCGTGCAGGACAGGGCTGGCAGTGCCCGGTGTCACAGCCGTGTCACTGTGCAGGACAGGGCTGGCAGTGCCCGGGGCTGTCCCTGCAGACAGGGAATGTGGGGTGGCAGCCAAGAGCTGCCGGCCCCGCCAGTGTTTGTGATGCTTTTCTGTTTCTCTGCTGGAGCTCGAAGCGGCAGCCGCAGTGTTTGTGGGAGAGGCTGATGGGAACAGGCTCCCAGCCGGTTTTTTTTGCTCCTTCCCCACAAAGCAACAAAGGCCGAGTTATCCCGGGAATCACAACAGACGCTGGCTCATTAAAACAACAGCGTCTGTGGCAAGGCCAGAGACACAGAGTCTGCACTTCCCGGGCAGGGACAGGCTCCTGGGAACACCTGGGCTCTGCAGAACGCTGAATCCCAGCTGTCTGCACACATCCAATCCTGAATTCTGTGGCGTTTCTCCAGCCCCAAGCAGTGTCAGAGCAAGGCAGGGCACAGTGCTGCTCACCCAGAGCCAGCTGTGACCCTTCCAGAGCAGAATCCTTCTCCTTCTGCCGCTCCTGGGCAGGTGCAGGCTTTGAACACGAAACAACAGGAGCACACACGCTGCTGCTCTCAAGGTGAAGAAAAGGGAAATTTATTTTCTGACTCCAACATTTATAGATTTCCAAAAGTGACAGTGGACTGGAGGGTGACAGTGCCACCTCTCCAGTGACACTGGACAAACCAACAGCCCATTGAATTTCTCCTCTTTCATAAAAGAATGTAAAAAAAGAATTATTTACCTGATGTGAACACACAGCTCTCTCAAGGTAAAAAGAGAGTTTTTAATTTCTGACTCCAACATTTATAGATTTATAGATAACATTTATAGATTTCCAAAAGTGACAGTGGGTTGGAGGGTGACAGTGCCACCTCTCCAATGACACTGGACAAACCAACAGTCCATCCAATTTCTCCTCTTTCATAAAAGAATGCAAAACAATCAGTTATTTACAGAAAGCGTGTGAGGAGGTTTGCTACGAGAATGTCAACATCAGAAAGCTTAGAAAATCATAAAAAATCAAAGCAACAGCTGTGCCCTTGAGCAGGGGTAAGTGGGGCTGTGAGCCTGGCTGAGAGCGTGGCTACACCTGGAGCGGGAAGCAGCTCCTGTCACAGAAAGGTGAATTAATGCTCATCCCATTGTTGGACACCCCCAGAGGATTAACCCTTCAAAGCAACAGCCTGTTGCACATTCATACACCTCATCCATGATGCATAAATTCCATTCAAACTCAGGATTCTGGCTGGGCAGTGTCAGCTTCTTCCTCTGAATCCTGACAGCGTCTTCGAGGCAGGAAGAAGTTCGTTTCTTCTGATAATGGAGCAATAAATTCTCTTTCTCTGAAAGATTCAGGTGTCCTGTGGCTGCTGTCTCAGTGCGAGTCCTTTCTTTAAAAAAAGTATCCCACATAGCACCGTTTCTATTTTAACAATTTTTATAACCTAAAACTATATTTAACACACTGCTTAAGAGAATTCACGCAGCATCACTTTCTAACACAACACATACAGTATTCATTTGAATATTTGCGAAAAGCCGACCATAAAATACACGCATTTTTCACTACGGTAAGCCAGATGTGGAGTGGAGTAAACAATAAACCGGAATAAACTTCATAAACCGGAATAAACTTCATAAACCGGAATAAACTTCATAAACTGGAATAAACGGGCAGCTGAGGGCTCGGCTGGGTCCAGCGGCTCGCCCTGGGCAGGGACAGAGCCGAGCCGGAGCCGCCCGGTGGCTCAGCCCGGGGACGCTCCCGTCCCGCCGGGGCTCCGGTAGATGGCACACGGGGCCAGCTCCGAAACCCGACACTGGGGACACTCCCCGGGAGCCGGGCCCGAGCAGGAACCAGGAAATACGAGCTCAGCCTGCCCGGGGAGCGCTCCGGGAACAGGGAGCGCCATGGGCAACCTGTGCGGATGCGGCCGGCGCTGGTGAGTGCGGGGCGGGCAGCGGGAATCGGGCACAGGGAACCGGCACCGGGAACCGGGAACCGGGCACAGGGAACCGGGCACAGAGAACCGGCACCGGGAATCGGGAACCGGGCACAGGGAACCGGGTACAGGGAATCGGGAACCGGGCACAGGGAACCGGCACCGGGAATCGGGAACCGGGCACAGGGAACCGGCACCGGGCACCGCGAACCGGGCACAGAGAGCCGGCACCGGGAATCGGGCACGGGCACCGGGCACAGGGAACCGGGCACAGGGAATCGGGAACCGGGCACAGGGAACCGGGTACAGGGAATCGGGAACCGGGCACAGGGAACCGGGCACAGGGAATCGGGAACCGGGCACAGGGAACCGGCACCGGGAATCGGGAACGGGCACCGGGAATCGGGAACCGGGCACAGGGAACCGGGTACAGGGAATCGGGAACCGGGCACAGGGAACCGGCACCGGGAATCGGGAACGGGCACCGGGAATCGGGAACCGGGCACAGGGAACCGGCACCGGGAACTGGCACTGGGCACCGGGAACCGGGCACCGGGAACCAGCACCAGGCACCGGGCACGGGCATCGGGCACCGATACTGGGCACTGGGGAACAGAGAACCGGACACCGGGAACTGGGAACCGGACACCGGGAACAGAGGGCACCAAGAACCGGGCACAGGGAACCGAGGGCACCAAGAACAGGGCACCAGGCACCGGGAGCCGGGCACAGGGAACCGGACACAGGGAGCCCGCACCGGGCATCGGGAACCAGCACCGGGCATCGGGAACCGGGCACCGGGAACCAGCACCAGGCACCGGGCACGGGCATCGGGCACCGATACTGGGCACTGGGGAACAGAGAACCGGACACCGGGAACTGGGAACCGGCACTGGGAACAGAGGGCACCAAGAACCGGGCACAGGGAACCGAGGGCACCAAGAACAGGGCACCAGGCACCGGGAGCCGGGCACAGGGAACCGGACACAGGGGAGCCCGCACCGGGCATCGGGAACCAGCACCGGGCATCGGGAACCGGGCACGGGCAGGATTCGGGAGATTCGCACCCTTGCGCTGGGCTGGGCAGGGCTGGGCAGGGCTCTGAGCCCCTGTGCTGTGCTGGGCTGCCCGGGGCTCTTTGGGCTGCCCGGGGCTCTGAGCCCGGCCCCTGCCTGGCACAGCCAGGTGCACACGGCAGCAGGGCTGTGCCCGGGGCACGGGGACAAGGGGACAAAGGGGGTTTGTCACATCTCAGCCCGGACGGGAGCGGCAGCTCGGGGCTGGGAAGGAGCTGGGAAATCCCAAATCACTCGCCTCAAATCGCTGTCCTCATATGGTGTCCCTGGGACAAAGGGGGGCTCAGCCACCCCGTCCTGCCCTCAGCCATCCCTGCCCGCGTCTGTCTGGGGTTTGTTTCACAGAATCACACAATGATGAGGTTGGAAGAGACCTCTGAGATCATCGAGTCCAACCCGTGCCCTGACACCTCAACTACAGCACCAAGTGCCATGGCCAGGCTTTGTTAAACACATCCAGAGATGGGAAGAGCATTCCAGTGCTTTGTACTCCTGCTCGGGAAATCCTGGGCACGTTTCAGAGATGCTGTGGCTGGCAGGGAGGCAGGGAGGGCGGCACTTTAATCCCCCCTGGCTCCTGCTGTGCCCTGCACCTCCTGCTCGCACAGAAAGGGCAGCACTCCCTGCCCAGTGGGAATATTTTCAGCTCTGCCAGGGGAAGAGCCGTGAATTTCAGATGAAAGTGCAAAAAATTCATCCAGTTTTTAATAATTCCAAGAGGCACAGCATCACCTAGTGGAGGAAGGCTCGGGAGCTTCTTCCAAGCCCTGAGCCTTGGAGGAGTTTGGGATTTCGGAACAGAAGGTGGGAGGTGGAAAGGTGGTCACCCACCAAAATTCCCATTTTTCATTTCAAACGAGGCACCCGGAGCATCAGCAGGCAAGGGCTCCATCAGGGCATGCCTGGGGCACAGTCTGAGGTCTGGAAAGAAAATTGATCACAGCAAATTGATTCTGTCTGGGGAGTCATGGACGAAGGAATTGTGCCCTCGGGTCAGGGCTCCTCTGCCCCAGGCTCTCAGCATTGAAGTGGCACTAAGGTGGCACAGACAGGGCAAGCTGCCCAAACCCAGGATGGTGTGGGGATCGGGGGACAGGGCAGGCAGCAGGGCCTGGGTGCTGCCCTGGAGAATCCTCTCGGGCTGGGAGCTCCAGCAGCTTTGGAGAGCGGGGCAGAGGTTTCCCTGCTCCCATTTCCCCTGCCACACGTGTCCCCATTCCTGGGGAGATGCCTGGCTGTGATTATCCTGCAGCCAGGAATAGCTGCAGCCCACACACTGCCTGCAGCATTCCTGCACTGAGGGAATGCCAGCCCAGCCCTGCCTGCCCAGAGAGGGCAGGGACCCTGCTGCTCCTGCCCACGAGCTGCTGCTTTGGGGAAATCCTCCTTGTCTGGGTGCTGGCAGGAAGGGAAATGTCCTAAAAGGTGCTGGTTTGGTGAAATGCTCTGTATCTGAGTGCTGGAAGGAAGGGAAGCATCCCAAAAGGTGCTGGTTTGGTGAAATGCTCCTTGCCTGGGTGCTGGGAGGAAGGGAAATGCTCTGCCACACAAACCTGGGCAAGGAGGGGACACTGCACCCAGGGGAGGAGGAGGAGGAGGCTGTGAGAGCCCCACAAAGGGGCTGCTGTGAGTCAAACCCAAATTCCTGGGGAGAACCCCCCCGGTTTTGCCCGTGAAGGGCTGGAGGTGCCCCTGTGGCAGCGCTGGAGCCTCGGCCGCCCTGCCCTGCCCGTGCCTGCCCGGTCCTGGTTAATCATTCCCGGCCATTCCAGGCTCCCTGCCTGCATTCCCAGGGGTTTTTGTTTTCCCTCTGCAGTGCCAGGGCATGGCTGCACGGCCTGTGCTGCCCAGGGGCGCTGCCTGTGGCACACGCTGCATTCCTGCCCTGAAACCCCATCCAGCCCCTCAGCTCTGCAGGAGGGGCCACAGCAGGGCTGGCACCTGCTCCCCAGCCCTCTGAGCTGCCGTGTCCTTTGTCCGTCTGTCCCACAGGGGGACGGCAGTCCCTCTGCCTGCAGGAGCTCAGCTCCAGGCTCTGCTGTCACAGCTGGGGTGGGTTTGGCTCCTGTCCTCGCCTGGAGCACGCCTGTCCCTCTCTGCTCACACAGGTGCAGCTCAGGGGAGGGTTTGGTTTGGCTCAGGGTGAGGGCAGAGCTTGTTTGGTTCTGCTCTCAGTGGAACAGTGAGAACAGGAAAAGTGTCTGAAAGCTGCACTCAGCCAGCTGCTCCCTGGGCCAGCACAGGGACAGGGGCTGGCAGAGCAGCTGACCCCAAAAGGAGGGGTTGGTGACCCCAAAAGGAAGGATTGGTGACCCCAAAGGGAGGGGATGGTCACCCCAAAAGGAGGGGTTGGTGTCCCCAAAAGAAGGAATTGGTGACCCCAAAAGAAGGGATTGGTGACCCCAAAAGGAGGGGTTGGTGACCCCAAAAGGAGAGGTTGGTGTCCCCAAAAGGAGGGGTTGGTGACCCCAAATAAGGGGTTGGTGCCCCCAAATAAGGGGTTGGTGCCCCCAAAGGGAGGGGATGGTGACCCCAAAAGGAGGAGCTGGTGACCCCAAAAGGGGGGTTTGGTGCCCCCAAATAAGGGACTGGTGCCCCCAAAGGGAGGGGTTGGTGCCAGCCAGGATGGTGCCCTGCAGCCCGTGCCTCGGAGCTGGGATCAGGAATGGAGAAAACGGGAGAAATGCAAAGCTCCAGGGAGAGGAGCTGCCATTCCTGGGGATGCTGCCGGGGCAGGAGGCAGAGCTGGGGGGTGTGGGTGTGCTCCAGCAGGAGGAAACACATCCCATCCCTGCAAGGGTCACTGGGGCTCCTGGCTGGCTCTGCTGGGGTCTGTCCCACTCCCTGGTACCCCAGTTGGGGTCTGGGCTGCTCTGGGGGGCAGAGGTTTGGGATTCTCAGGGGCAGAGGTTTGGGATTCTCAGGGCTGATGTGCCTCTCTGTCTCTCTGATTTCAGGAAGTGCCCTTCACCTTTCAAAAGGAAGAAAGAAAAGCAAGGTAAGGATGTGTGACAATGTGTGCAGTGACAGAGCCCCCGGGGAAGGGACATCCCCTCCCACACTCCTTCTGCATTTCACCTTCCTCAGGAGGAGTTTGAGGCAGAATTTCCTTAAATCTTGAAGCAAGGAGGGTGATGTGCCACGGGATTTGGGGAGGGAAGGGATTTCAGCAGCTGTGACCGTGCTCACAGGGGTCTGAGGAGGAGGGAAGAGACGAGGATCTGACTCCATGTTTCAGAAGGCTTGATTTATTAGTTTATGATATATATTATATTAAAACTGTACTAAAAGAATAGAAGAAAGGATTTCATCAGAAGGCTGGCTAAGAATAGAAAAGGAATGAAATGATAACAAAGGTTTGTGGCTCGGCTCTCTGTCTGAGCCAGCTGGGCTGTGATTGGCCATTCATTAGAAACAACCACATGAGACTAATTACAGATCTACTTGT
The DNA here is from genome assembly GCA_039654755.1 of Calcarius lapponicus. NCBI lineage: Eukaryota > Metazoa > Chordata > Aves > Passeriformes > Fringillidae > Calcarius > Calcarius lapponicus. The sequence continues at coordinate 20,757,193 of JBBFKN010000012.1, read as the reverse complement.
TGCATTTTACAGCAGCAGATAACCATTGCTTACATTTTGTTCTTGAGGCCTCTCAGCTTCCAGGAGGAGAAATCCTAAGGAAAGGATTGTTCAGAAAACGTGTCTGTGACAAGCAGTGCCTTTAGAACAACCAAAAATCCCTCCTCAAAACACAGCCAAGAGCTCTGCAGCAGGGCAGGGGCTGCAAACACCTCCTGCAGGAGCTGCCAGCGTCTGTCTGACAGCACTGCCAGCATCGAGGGCATTCCTCAAGCTGTGCCCTGTGGCCTTTGGACCGTGCTGGGCAGAACATGTTTGCCAGGCAGCAGAGGAAATGACAAAGTTAAAAGTGGCTCTGACTCCTCTGAGGGCCTGACAAGGAGCTCTCTGTGCTGGGTCTGTGGCTTCTGCCAAGAGCTCTGCCATCCTGGGAAACCTCATTTTCCCCAAAGAAACAAGCCCAGGCTTTCTTCTTGGGCAGCATCAGGGCTGAGGGAGTCAGATGAGGTGGAAATCTGATTTGTGCCCAGCAGGGAGAGCCCACCCAGCGCTGCTGCACCCCAAGGTGGGACAACAAACTGGTTCAAGCTGACCCTTAAACTGGTGTTTCTTTTGCAGGAGCTAATGTGAGGCAGGAGGCTCGGCAGCAGCAGCCTGGCAGCAAGGTAAATCTCTGTCCAGAGGGTTTTTCTAAGTGTGTGCTGAGGAGACAGAGCTGCCCTGGGCTGGGAGGACACAGGGCAGAATCCAGAGCCCAGAATCTCCTCCTGCTGGGCAGTCTCTGACCTGGGCACAGCGCCCATGGCTTCTCCCACATTTTTGGCATCTGTAGGAACGTGCCCCCTGTTGATGGAGTGACCAAATTATTCTTTGTCTGCTTAAAAAGGCAAAAAGCCCAGAAGTTTCTCTCCCAAATTAAGTACAAAGACACCTCATAGGACCTTTGGGACTTCACCTCACACCTGGGGCTGAGGACAGAGGCCAAGAGGTCCAAATTGTACCCAATTGTACCCAGTTTGGTACAGAAACACCTCATAGGACCTTTGGGACTTCACCTCAACCTGGGGCTGCTCAGTTAGACACAGACCAAGAGGTCCAGCCTAGATAATTCACCAAAAGAGGAAGAGAACAAGGGAAATAATCCCTTTTGTGGGGTGTTTTAGCAGGAGCAAGAACCTCTCGCCCCTGGCTTTGTTCTTCTCTGTAAGAGCTTTGTTATTTTGCCTTTTATTAAACCTTTTTCTGTTTCCAGCACTGCCTCAGAAGCCATCCTGCTGATTTGATGCTGTTTGGGGTAGCTGGGCTGTCTCAGGTGTGATGGATTTCTCCTATTCATTTCAAAGGAGAAATCTCTTTTCCTTATGAAGGAGGTGTCCTAGTTAAAAAAAAAAAAGTGAGTTTTTTGGACAGAGTTTTTTTCTACAGTCTGGGACTCTTGCTTTCAGCTTAAACCGAAGTTCAAGTCCATAACAGGTTGTAGCTCAGGTAAAATACCATGCAAACATGAAACCCAACATAAATCCACCATATCTAATTACCAACTTAAAACAGAAGATATTGACTACTGAAAGTTGAAAGCAAGATTCTTTTTAACTAATACATTTCTGTCATGTCAAACCATGACAGGAGATAAGCCATTTTTATTTTTTTTTTAATATATATATTTTTTATGCTGAAATTATTCTTTGTGAGAGTCTCTCAGACCAATTCCGGGCAACCTTTAGTTTTATCCTTTTCTGCCCAGGCTGTCCCATCAGCAGTGCCCACGTACGAGGACGTCCCCGATGTCCCTGTGTACGCCACGGTGAGCAGAAGGGGCGTCCAGCAGGAGGAGAGCATCCACTACGCCGACATCCAGGTGCTGTGCAGGGCCCAGCAGCGCTCAGCGGCCGAGGTGAGGAGCCTGCAGCAGCACCAGGCCACCGAGTACGCCACGCTCAACTTCCCCAGGGCCAGGCTCAAGTACGACAGCAAAAACGGGACCTTGGTCTGAGAGACACCGTGGACTCGTCCTCCAGGAGGAAAAGGAGCTCACCCCATCCATGGCCTTGTCCTTCAGTGGGAAAAGGAGCTCACCCCATGGCCTTGTCCTGCTCCTCCAGCAAGAAAAGGAGCTCACCCCATGGCCTTGTCCTGCTCCTCCAGCAGGAAAAGGAGCTCACCCCATGGCCTTGTCCTTCAGCAGGGAAAGGAGTTCACCCCATGGCCTTGTTCTCCTGCTCCTTCAGCAGGGAAAAGGAGCTCACCCCATGGCCTTGTCCTTCAGTGGGAAAAGGAGCTCACCCCATGGCCTTGTCCTGCTCCTCCAGCAAGAAAAGGAGCTCACCCCATGGACTCGTCCTCCAGCAGGAAAGGGAGCTCACCCCATGGCCTTGTCCTCCAGCAGGGAAAGGAGCTCACCCCATGGCCTTGTCCTTCAGTAGGGAAAGGAGCTCACCCCATGGCCTTGTCCTCCAGCAGGGAAAGGAGCTCACCCCATGGCCTTGTCCTGCTCCTCCAGCAGGAAAAGGAGCTCACCCCATGGCCTTGTCCTTCAACAAGGAAAGGAGCTCACCCCATGGCCTTGTTCTCCTGCTCCTTCAGTGGGAAAGGAGCTCACCCCATGGCCTTGTTCTCCTGCTCCTTCAGCAGGGAAAGGAGCTCACCCCATGGCCTTGTCCTCCAGCAGGGAAAGGAGCTCACCCCATGGCCTTGTCCTTCAGCAGGAAAAGGAGCTCACCCCATGGCCTTGTCCTTCAGCAGGAAAAGGAGCTCACCCCATGGCCTTGTCCTTCAGCAGGAAAGGGAGCTCACCCCATCCATGGCCTTGTCCTTCAGCAGGAAAAGGAGCTCACCCCATGGCCTTGTCCTTCAGCAGGGTAAGGAGCTCATCCCATGGCCTTGTCCTTCAGTAGGAAAAGGAGCTCACCCCATGGCCTTGTCCTTCAACAAGGAAAGGAGCTCACCCCATGGCCTTGTCCTTCAACAAGGAAAGGAGCTCACCCCATGGCCTTGTCCTTCAGTAGGAAACGGAGCTCACCCCATGGCCTTGTCCTTCAGCAGGGAAAGGACCTCACCCCATGGCCTTGTCCTGCTCCTTCAGAGGGAAAGGAGCTCACCCCATGGCCTTGTCCTTCAGTAGGAAAAGGAGCTCACCCCATGGCCTTGTCCTTCAGCAGGAAAAGGAGCTCACCCCATGGCCTTGTTCTCCTGCTCCTTCAGTAGGAAAAGGAGCTCACCCCATGGCCTTGTCCTGCTCCTCCTGAATTCAGGAATTCAGCACTAAAGGGAAGATTTGGTGCTGCCCTTGGGAATTCAGCATTAAAGGGAGGTTTTGGTGCTGCCTTTGGGAATTCAGGAATTCAGCACTAGAGGGAGGTTCTGGTGCTGCCTTTGAGGATTCAGCACTAAAGGGAGATTCTGGTGCTGCCTTTGAGGATTCAGCACTAAAGGGAGGTTCTGGTGAGGGTTTTGTGTCAGTGTTGAAGCTCTGAGCGTGCAGAGTGATTCGTGGGTGGTGCTGTGAGGAGAGGAGACCTTCAGCAGGATCTGCTGCTCCTGGAGGTGCAGCCAGGCCCTGGGTGCATCCCGTTGCCCCCAAATCGGTGTTGTACAGCCATGCACGGTGCCTGGCAGCCAGAAAAGCAGAATTAGGAGGGTACAGAAGGATTTCTGTCGCTGCTGGGCTGTTCAGAGGCGCACCCTCTGTGCAAAGAAGTGAGGAGCGAGCTCCTGGCTCTGACTGGGAGCGAAACAAGGGAAAATTGGCAGTTTAGCTGCAGATCTGTGCCTATTTTTAGGGAGTTCTCTGAGTCCAGCAGCTGCCTGGGGTACTGGGAATGAACCCTGGGCAGCTTCAGAGAAGACTTTGGACTTTGCCTCCACTTCTCCCTCCTTTTGTGCTGCCAGCCCTGGTTGTAAGCCCCAGTGACACAGAGCACACACCCCGTGGGGCTGTCAGCTCCACCTCTGTTCGTGGATTGGAAATAGTGTCAGGAATTCAGTGCAGCAATGGTCCAAACTGGGCAGGGCACCAGGGCTCCCCAAACCCCATCTGCAGGCACCAGAGCAAGGCCTGGCACATTCTGCTCCTCAGTCAGGGCCTGCAGAGCAGATTCTGGGGCAGCCCCGGGCACTGGCAGCATTTAGAGGTGGCTCCTTTTATAAACACACAGAACTTTGCAGTTTATAACTCAGCTGGGTGGGAAAAGCACGAAGGAGGTGATTATTTTTCACGTGGTGAAAAATAAAGCTGCTCCAGGCTGGGTTTGCCAAGGTGGGAGTGTTTGAGGGCAATCTTCCCATTTTTCCTACGTGTTTTAATGAGTGCCCAAGCCCCTGGGATGGTTCTTTACCTCCCATTCCCCGAGGAGCTGCGGCTTCCACACCACCCTTGGGCTGTTCCTGGAAGGGCAGCTCATCCCAAGGACAATTCCATGCTCATTCTGGAGACAATTCCATGCTCATCCTAAGGACAATTCCATGCTCATCCTGGAGACAATTCCATGCTCATCCTAAGGACAATTCCATGCTCATCCTGGAGACAACTCCGTGCTCATCCTTGTCACTATAGGACACAAAACAACACGAGCACACACACCGCTGATCTCAAGATGAAGAAAAGGGAAGTTTATTTTCTGACTTTTCTCAAGGAGAAGAAAAGGGAAGTTTATTTTCTGACTCCAACTTACAGATTTCCAATTTCTGACTCCAGCATTTATAGATTTCCAAAAGTGACAGTGGATTGGAGGGTGACAGTGCCGCCTCTCCAATGACACTGGACAAACCAACAGCCCATCCAATTTCTTCTGTAAAAGAATGCAAAACAATCAGTTATTTACAGAAAGTGTGTGAGAAAGTTTGCTACAAAAATGTAAACATGGAGGGCTTAGAAAAACTTAAAAAATCAAAGCGACACATCCTAGAGACAATTTCCATGCTCATCCTACAGACAATTCCATGTTCATCCTACAGACAATTTCACACTCCCATTCCGGTGATTTTCCCCAGGTTTTCCATGGGGAATCGTGGAAGCCACACATTCTGCAATAGAGATTTTCCTGAAGGATTCGGTTATGCATTGAATATTAAAATCTGTACTGCCCGCGGCTGCCGTGCGTGCCGAGCGGGTGTTGATTAAAGATGCAATATTCAGTTTGAAGTGAGAATTCCGCTCTTTGGGCCAGGCTTTGCGGGGCTGGGGGGACACACAGGGTCCCGCTCCCGGGGGCGGTGCGGGGCTGGGCAGGGGCATCGCTGAGCTGGATCCGATCCCATCCCCATCCCCATCCCGGCCCCCCCGATCCCGGGGCGGAGCCAGCGCCATCCCGCCCCGTCCCGCCCCCGTTCCCGTGGCAACCGGAGACGCGCCGGGAGCAGGTAGGGCCGGGAGTGCGGGTCCTGGTACCCATCAATCCCATCGCATCCCACCCCATCGCATCCCATCCCATCCCATCCCATCCCACCCCATCCCATCCCATCGCATCCCATCCCACCCCATCCCATCGCATCCCATCCCACCCCATCGCATCCCATCCCATCCCACCCCATCCCACCCCATCCCACCCCATCCCATCCCATCCCACCCCATCCCATCCCATCCCATCCCATCCCATCCCATCCCACCCCATCCCATCAATTCCATCCATCCCATCCCATCCCATCGCATCGCATCCCATCGCATCCCATCCCACCCACCCCATCCCATCCCATCCCATCCCATCCCATCCCATCCCATCCCATCCCATCCCATCCTATCCCACCCCATCCCATCCCATCCCATCCCATCCCATCGCATCCCATCCCATCCCATCCCATCCCATCCCATCCCATCCCACCCCATCCCATCCCATCCCATCCCATCCCATCCTATCCCACCCCATCCCATCAATTCCATCCATCCCATCCCACCCCACCGCATCCCATCCCACCCATCCCATCCCACCCCATCAATTCCATCAATCCCATCCCACCCCACCCCACCGCATCCCAGCCCATCCCGTCAATTCCACCAATCCCACCAATCCCATCCCACCAATCCCATCCCATCCCATCCCATCCCATCCCATCCCATCCCATCCCATCCCATCCCATCCCATCCCATCCCATCCCATCAATTCCACCAATCCCATCCCCAATCCCTGATGGATTTCCTTTTCCCCTCAGGCTCAGGAGTGCTGGGACCCTCCCCTGGCACTGAGGTGACATCCAGCATGGGGACTCTGATGGGCACGGGGCCCTGCCACCCCCCACAGCCTCCTGCACCCTCTGTGAGTTCCCAACAGCCTTTTTGACCCTTTTTGGTGCCTTCTGGAGTCCTTTTTCGTGCCCTTTCTGTCCTTTTGGTGCCCCTTCTGTCACTTTTGGTGCTTCAGGAGGAGTTTGGGGTCAGTGACACGAGTGCAGCCGAGCCTTTGGGCAGCTCTTTGGGTTCTTGCTGCAGTCACAGCCCCACAAACCCCACGGGTGAATTCCTGACCCAGGAATCCCTGCCCCAGGAACGGGGTTGGATCATCTATGTTGGATCATCTCTGGGTAATGAACAAGTCAGCCCCACCAGTCTCAGGGAATTTTTTTTGCTCTTATGCTACCAGAGAGAGAAAACTGATGTATGAGACTGTAAATATTCCTGATTCAGGAATTCCTCTTTTGGTTTTATCCCCCCCCGCCCCGATTTTAGTGAGCAGAAGGGTGCAAGGACAGGGGCTGGAGTCATGCTGGAAGTGGCCAGGAGATGGCAATGCCACCAAGTGCCACCACCTGGGTTGGGCTGGGGGGTCACTCACCCCAGGGGCAGCTGTGGGGCATCCTTTGGCTTGGGAATCACGGGGCAGAGAATTCCCTTGGGAAAATTCAGGGGCAATTCTGAATTTCCTGTTAGCGAGAGGCTCCTTGCAAAAGCAGCGCTGAGAGGCACCTCTTGTGTAAAACTGACAGCAAAACACAACCCCTGCCACCAGCAGCTGGAAACTTCGCAGTCAAGCACAAAGGGAGAAGTGGAATTTAATTTTTAGAAGTTGTTTTTAGCCCACACACCCACCCCAGCCCCATTTGTGTCCCCACAACGGGCAGGAGAATGGCTCAGCAGGTCCAGCCTGGTTTCTATTCCCTGGCATTCAGGCACAGAGGAGGAACTGTAAGAATACAACGAGAAACCTCCTGCAGAAGCAAATCTTTGATGAGAAAACCTCTGAGCCGGGCTGTACCTGAGCCTGGCAGGGAAAAGGAGAACGTTTGGAACATTTTTGCCTTTGCTGGGCTGGTGTTGGGGCAGGAGGGAGCCCTGCAGGAGGGAGGAATGAAAGGGAGCTCCTGCATCCCAGATTTGAGTCCCAGCTCTTCTTGATCGACCCCAAAATCTCAAAATCCTTCCTTGTTTTATTACAAATCCCCTATAAATGTGTTTACCGTGTAAAAACCATGTGGTAAATATATATAATGCAATAAATATAGATATATGTAATCAATTATTAGCCAAGAAGAGCATTTTAAAGTCAACACGGGAAGCTCAGAGTGTGTTTTGCTGGTTTTCTCCTTCAAAATTAGGTCACTTTTTGTCTCATGGGGGAACCACTTCGTTTTCCCACAATTTTTTATTGGAATTGCACAGGCATAAGCTCCTCAATTGCATTTAAAAAATGGGGTTAAATATTTATTTAATGGCATTTTGAAGCTCAAAAGCAAACGGGATCAAGGCTCCAACCCCCCAGCAGCTCCAGCTTACGAGGCTTTGTGCAAAGCCTCGCTGTAATCTGTTGTTTTGCTTAACAGATGTGGCATTAGAACCGATGAAAACATCAAAATCTCCACTCGCCCGGAATTAGGAAAAGCAGGGAGAGCAAACGGGAATCATTTAAAACGGGAGGAGAGGGAACCGCCTCCTTTTGGGTTGGGTACACAGGGAAGCGACCTGTTGCTTCTCTTGCTGTATTTTAGCTGTGCCGGGCTAAAATTGTGAAATTGTGCCATTGATTTTTCCTCGGGATGCTTCAACACTTAGGCAAGGATAAAAATAAAAAAAAAAATAAAAAAGTTTGTTTTTAACGGCGTTTCACACTTAGCAATGCCTGGCAGGACATTTTGGAGGCGGAGGGGCAGCGGGGTCAGCGCTGGGAGAGCCCCTGCCCGAGGGGTTGTCGCCCGTTCCGCTTTCATTTTTCATTTTCCTTCTTTTCCTTCCCCCCGGGCACTTCCTGTAAGGCGACACCGACTCCGGGAGGCAGCCTGGGGACACTCGAGACTCATTTCTGTCCTGGGGGCACCCACTGGTGTACAGAACGAGCTGGGGTTGTGGTTAAGAGTTTGAACGTTTTCTCTCGGCTTTGGGTTTTTTGGGGTTGTTTTTTTTTTTGGGGGGGGGGGGGGGAGAGGGGTTTGTTTTGTTTTGTTGGTTTTTTTTTCTTGTTGTTGTTGGTTTTTGTTGTTTTGGGGTTTTTTTTTGTTTTTTATTTGTTTGGGGTTTTTTGTTGGTTGTTTATTTTGGTTTTTGTTGTTGTTGTTGTTGTTGTTTTTGTTTGTTTTTCATTGAAAAATGCAATGCTCAAACTTTTGAACCTCCCAGCTGTCGTGGCCTGCCTTGCAGCTTCCTGTGGCTGCAGAAGGATCTCCTCTCAGCGCTCTGCTCCCCGTGCAGGGCATCACCTCCCTCCCTTCCTCCTCCTCCTCCTCCTCCTCTCTCCCCGCACCCCGCAGAGCTCCCTGCGCACGCCGCCTTTGTAAAATCCCATTTCCACAGCGGCTCTGGGGATAGTTCGGCGGTTTTTTCCTTTTCCTTTCGGCTGGAAATGGGTTTCAGATGTTTTTCTCCCCGCGCCTGCATCTCGTAAAGCCGCGGCGTTGCCGTGACAACCGAGTGACATCCCCGCCGCCTCCTCCCTCCGAGCATGCCCACAGCGGCTCCGCTCTGCCCGGGCTGCACAGATGGGACCATGAGAGCCCTTCCCCGCCGGCTCCCGGCCTTTGTGCTCGGGAGGAGGAGGAGGCAGAGCAGGGACAGGCGGCCCCGCAGCCCCTGAGCCCCCCGGGACGATGCTGGCCTGCCTGGCCAGGGGCAATCTGCTGGACATCCTGCAGGAGGGATTCACCGAGGTAAAGGCACGGCCGCCGGCTCCCGGGCAGGGAGGCAGAGCGGGTTTGTGCGGGGTTGTGCGGCAGGAGCGGGGGAAAACAGCGAGGTTTGGAGCGGGACTTGGGGAGGAGTTGGTGGCCGCTTTTACAGGAGGGGTTTGGGCGCTTCTCGCTGCTCTGCTGCTGTCCCGGGAAGTAACACAGACTCTGGGGTCTCGGTAAATAACACAAACTGTGGGGTCTGGTAAATAACACAAACTGTGGGGTCTCGTTAATAACACAAACTGTGGGGTCTTGGTAAATAACACAGACTGTGGGGTCTCGTTAATAACACGGACTGTGGGGTCTCGTTAATAACACAGACTGTGGGGTCCCGGGAAATAACACAGACTGTGGGGTCTGGTAAATAACACAAACTGTGGGGTCCGGGTAAATAACACAGACTGTGGGGTCTCGTTAATAACACAAACTGTGGGGTCTCGTTGATAACACAGACTGTGGGGTTCTGGTAAATAACACAGACTGTGGGGTCCGGGTAAATAACACAGACTGTGGGTCCGGGTAAATAACACAAACTGTGGGGACTTGGTAAATAACACAAACTGTGGGGTCCCGATAAATAATACAAACTGTAGGGTCCCAGTAAATAACACAAACTGTGGGGTCCCGGGAAATAACACAAACTGTGGGGTTCTGGTAAATAACACAAACTGTGGGGTCCCCATAAATAACACAGACTGTGGGGTCTCGTTAATAACACAGACTGTGGGGTCTGGTAAATAACACAAACTGTGGGGTCCGGGAAATAACACAAACTGTGGGGTCCGGGAAATAACACAAACTGTGGGGTCCCAGTAAATAAACATAAACTGTGGGGTCCCCATAAATAACACAAACTGTGGGGTCCGGGTAAATAACACAGACTGTGGGGTTCTGGTAAATAACACAAACTGTGGGGTCCCCATAAATAACACAGACTGTGGGGTCTTGTTAATAACACAGACTGTGGGGTCTGGTAAATAACACAAACTGTGGGGTCTCGTTAATAACACAAACTGTGGGGGTCCCAGTAAATAACATAAACTGTGGGGTCCCCATAAATAACACAAACTGTGGGGTCCCGCGAAATAACACAGACTGTGGGGTTCTGGTAAATAACACAAACTGGGGGGTTCTGGTAAATAACACAAACTGTGGGGTCCGGGTAAATAACACAGACTGTGGGGTCCCCATAAATAACACAAACTGTGGGGTCCCTATAAATAATACAAACTGTAGGGTCCCAGTAAATAACACAAACTGTGGGGCAGCGTTTGTTGTGTAAAATCGACTCCTCTGCTGAGGGGTGTGCCAGGGGTTGGAAATCTGATTTATGGATTCACGTTGCTTGGGAGAGGGTGGCAAAGAGCTGATTTGGGTTTTTTTTTTTCCCCCATTTTTTCCTGTAAATTGAATCCTCAGGGAAATGCAACTTGGTGGGGAAAATGTAATTTTCAAAGTGTTCTTTATTCGCCTGTTCTGCTAGGAGAGGAATGAATTGTAAAATAAGGACGTGCGCAAGAAACTGCGGAGATGGGGATCCCGCGGCTGTGTGGGACTTCCCTCTTTGGGGGGCACAAAAAATGAGTTTTGTTGGGTATTTATGGATATTTATAATGCCCGGGCAGCCCATGCTGGGGCTGAAAAGGAAGAAAAAATGGGGGGGGATTTGCTGGAGCCCCAGAGCTGCTGCTATTTTCTCTCTCACTTTTGAGGGGTTTTTATTCTTTCTCAGAGCACAGAACTGAATTCTGTTTAGGGTGAGTCCTCAGCCGTGCTGTGCCTGTTGTGCAGAGAAAATGAAAAATGAACCCTGGACATCCCTGCTGGGCTTCCCGAATCCGGGAAAACCAAACCGGGCGTGAAACCTGAGCTTGGTTTCACCAAACTCCTCGGGCTGGAATCGCTCCATCCCCTCCTCCTCCTCCTCCTCCTCCTCACTGTGTCAGGCTCATTTTTAGCCAAGGTCTGGCTTTAGATCGAGCTCGTACTTCCTGTGCTCGGGGCAGCACATCCTCCTCAGGCACAATTAGTAACTTATTTATTAATAACGCAATCAATGATGGGAGCGAGCCCTAGCGGTGCTCGGTGCCTGAACCTGGCTGGTTTTACCCACGGGCAGCTCAGCTGTGGAAGAAACTTCCAGAAAAAAAACAGATTATTGGGATCTCTGCCTCCTCGCATGCTCAAAAAAGTAAAACTAAAATGGGTTCAGCAAGGGGAGGACCTGGGATTTGCCAAGGCTCTGGAAATGAGAGAGGGGCTGGGCTCGCACTCCATTCTTGCTGTGATCACCAGGTCTCTGTTTGGGTGTTTATTTACACAGAAATGAACGTGGAGTTGTGTCCCCACACCGGGTGCTGACCAAAGCCAGCCCAGCCAAGAGCCTCGGGGAGGTTCCTTTGTCCCTTTGCCTCCTTTTCCCCCTCCCTCTCCATCCCCTCTGACCGAGGGCACCTCAGCAGCCCAATTATCCCTAATTAGTGCTGGAGCAGGCAGCAGCATTGTCCTTCTGCGCTGCTGCCTTCTCCACCATGGGAGGAATCCCGTCCTGCTCCAGGCACCCCGAAATTGCTGAATTGTCACTTCAGGCCCGTTTATTTCCCTTTCCCCCTTCCCTTTCAGAGCCAGAGCCCTGGTGGACGCTGTCACCTGCAGACATCTGAGGCCAGGATGGTTTTGTTTGATGTTGGGATGCAGCAAAGTCCCCCCTTTGAGCATTAAAGCCCCTCATTAATGGCCTGCCCTGCCTTGGAGGTGTTTGCCTGCTGTTTGTGGGGATTTCTCCAGCTCCCAGGCAGATAAATAATTCAATCCCACAGCTGGATGGGGCCCTGGGGATGTGTGGCTGCTAAAAGCAGGAGTTTATAATGAAAGGGAACCACAGAGAGGGGTCTCATCTGCTCTGGCTCTGTCCATGTGGCCCCAGCCTGTTCCCTTTCCTGGGGGAAATGCAGTTTATTTATGTGCTGACGCTTCTGTCAGCTCCTGAGAACAGATGGGGCACAGAGAAACGTGTCACAGGCGGGCCTGGCAGCTCCGAGCTGCATCTGAGCAGCAACACACCTTCTCTTTTTCGAGCTGGAGGATCGTTTCCTGTGGCAAACTTAATTATGTGGCTGCTCTGAGTCATTTAAAATAACTATTTTCTTCCCCCCCACCCCCAGGAGATTATGCTGAACAAACAATCCATTCCAGAGAGGACAGGGAGCCTTGCAGAGGCTGTTGGGCAGGGTGAAATGCGGGGTGGGAGCTGCTCCTGCCCCCCAGAAGTGCTGCGGGGCTGTTCTGCCCCTCACCAGCTGTTCCGTGGGGCTTTTCCCCTGGTTCCCAGCCCCGGGGGTGATTCCTGCATTTCCCACTCCCTCTCCTTCACCCTGGCTGGGTGGAGATGCCATCCTGCCTGGGAGCTGGGACTCCTCACCCTGGGCAATAATGCCCTGGGGGGAATTTGGGTTTCTTTCTCTCTTTGAGGTCATTTTCTGGCTCTGCTCCCCTCAGGACAAGGTCCTGATCTGGGACTCCTCACCCTGGGCAATGCCCTGGGGGGAATTTGGGTTTCTTTCTCTCTTTGAGGTCATTTTCTGGCTCTGCTCCCTTCAGGACAAGGTCCTGATCTCGGACTTCTCACCCTGGGCAATGCCCTGGGGATGATTTTGATTGTTTCTCTGTTTGGGGTCATTTTCTGGCCCTGCTCCCCTCAGGACAAGGTCCTGATCTGTGACTCCTCGCCCTGGGGGTGGTTTGGGTTGTTTCTCTGTTTGGGGTCATTTTCTGGCCCTGCTCCCCTCGGGGCAAGGTCCTGATCTGTGACCAAAAGGTCTCAGCCGGGTGATGTCAGCACAAGGAGCTGGGCTCACCCTCTCCTGCCCCAGGGCTATTTATAGGATTAATAGGATTCAGCATGGAGAGCTGGTTTGACTTCTGGCTCCCGCATCCCGCTCAGCCTCAGGGGCTCTGAATCCCTCCCAGGACACCCCGAGCTCCAGAGGTGCTGCTCCATCACCCCAGCTCTGCTTTGGGGCGAGCCCTGGCAGCATTTCACACCTTCCCTGCCCTGCTGAAGCCTGGGGGAGGCAGCTGAGGCACCCTCGGAGCCTCTGCAGGGTGTCTGAGCTGCCTCGGGGTCCCTGACACCCCTCCAGGGCTCCAGCAAACACAGCTGGGGCTCCCCACAGCTGGATTTACCCCCAGATGTGCTCTAGCAGACCTTGCCTTGCTCTGTTATCAGATTTCCCCCAAAGCCTGGTGCCTGGCCAGCAGTGGGACTCCTCAGCAGGTATTTGCTGCTCTATAGGATTAGGGTGGAGCAGCTGGGCTCAATCCCTGCCTTGGTGGCTAAGCCAGGCTGTCCCTTGGCAGGGTGTCCTTGCAGAGCATTTGCACCGGAGCACTCCCACATTTCTGCTTTCCAAACCATTTTTCCAGGAACAGGAAGGTTACTGCAGCTGCTTTTTGGGGTGGAAAGAGGAAAAAGGGGGATGCAGCACTCCCAGCAAGTCGTGGTGGAGGGAATCCAAAATTCTGAGTCCTAAATGTGCCTTTAGGGCTCTCCCCCCTGGGCCAGAGGGGCTCTCTGGGTGTCTGTCCCCTCTGCAAATCCCTGCCTGCAGATTTTGGAGTCCTGAGGAGCTGAGGCTCCTCTCACAGCTGCCTGGGGATGCTGCTGAAGGAGGAACAATGTTCCTTAACGCTCCTTTTCCTCCCCAGAGCACAGGGGATGTGTCAGTGCTTGGAACTGACAGCTCAGGGTGAATCATGTGCTCCAAAGTCCTCTTTGCACTCAAAGCTCAGCTCTTTGCCAGTTTTTGCCTTTATTTTTTGCCTGTAGCTCTGCCTGGGTGGGAGAAGGGCCTCAGGTACCTGCTGAGCATCATGTGAGAGGTGCTGCTCCCTCAGGATCTTACATTTGCATTATTAAGCCCTTTCACAGCTCAAAATTAATGAAATGCCAGGATTTAGGCACAGGTGGGAATGACTTCATCCTGCACTGGAAGCTGGATGACTCCGGAATGGGCCATGGCAGCTTTTGGCTTTACAAGAAGTGAAAATCAAAGGGGCAGAAATAATTTAGGGAGTTCGGATGGAATTTGTTCTTGCTGCTTACACTTAAGCTCCTCCTCTTAATGGGTAAAGAAAGGAGTGAGGAAAAGGTGGAAAACTCTGCAGTCAGAAATTCCATGTGCTGCTGGAGAGCTGGGAAATCAACACCTGCTTTAAATGATCATGAGTTTTATGAAGGAGAACCCCTGTGGGTGCTGTTGGTCACTCTGGCCTCACTGGGTGGTTTTCACCGTTGGATGCATCTCAGTACATTGAAAACCCTGAATCACATTCAGACATCAATTTTGAGAGGGGGAAAAAATCTTTTGGTGCCTTTGAGAGCAGAGGGAATCATTTTCTTTGCTTGGGAGTTTGTTCTTTCTGCTTCCACAAAGGCCTCCTTGAACAACAACAAAAAATTAATCAGCAAGCTGGAGGAAGGCTGGGTGGAAAATTACAGTCCCCATCTCATTAAGGTAATGTCAGAAAGCTCAGAAATCATTCAGGGCCTCAACCTGATGCAATTAGGCTGCTGCAGACCTTTGGCTCAGGGCTCTGGTGGGGGAAGAACAGGGAATTCTTTTCATCCTGGGCTCTTCTTGCTGACCTCAGCAGCCCTGGGGCTTGGGCAGTGGCCACAACTGTGCCACAGAGGGAAACTGGTGTAAAGAGCCCCAAAAACCTCATCCTAGCAGGATGATTGAGCCTCAAAAACCTCATCCTACAGGATGGTTCCCTAAATCAAACAGTAATGATGGATTCCAGCTCAGTGCACAAAGGAAAATTGGTGTAAAGAGCCCCAAAAATCTCACCCTAGAGGATGACTGAGCCCCAAAAATCTCATCCTAGCAGGATGATTCTCTAAATCAAACAGTAATGATGGATTCCAGCTCAGTGCACAAAGGGAAATCAGATCTCATTCTAGCAGGATGATTCCTTAAATCAAAGTAATGATGGATTCCAGCTCATGAAAGTGGTGCCCAAAGGGAAAGGGTTGTAAAGAACCTCCAAAATCTCATTATCTCATTCTAGCAAGATGATTGAGCCCCAAAAACCTCATCCTAGCAGGATGATTCCCTAAATCAAACACTGATGATGGATTCCAGCTCAGTGCACAAAGGGAAATTGGTGTAAAGAGCCCCAAAAATCTTATCCTAGCAGGATGATTAAGCCCCAAAAATCTCATCCCAAAAATCCAGTGGTAAGGATGGATTCCAGCTCATCAAATCAATGCAGAGAAGGGATCTGTTTCCAGAAGGAAACAGGGACACAGGATCTACTGGAAGATGAGAGCAAGCAGGGCAGGCTCTCCTTGCTAGAAAAATGATTTTGTCCATTTGTTCAACACCAAAATTTTGATCCCAGAGAGGTAAAAATTAACCTCATATATCCCAACCTGTAATTTACCCATGGAACTCTGTTGGGATGTCCTGTAGTCCCCAAGACCTTGCTTTAAAAATCTTCTCCTGCCCTGCAAAGTGTTCCAGAGTAAGACAAAAACCCCCCAAAAAGCCCAGCCTGGAGCAAGCTGGGCTCCAGCTCCCTTCAGGTACAGCTGCTGCTCTTCCCCATGGCAAGTACAGGTAAAAGGGGCTTTTTTTGGAACACAAAGCTGTGTTAATGTAAACAGGATTAAGCTTAGCCCCGCCATAATCCTAAATAATGTGCGTTCTGTAGAGCAAACCCCACACCAGGCTGCTTTTCCTCTGAAAAATTCTGGGTTTGGGAGAAGTGTTGCTGCGGAGCTGAGCAGCCTGAGCCCTGAAAATTCCAAGGCTGGGCTCAAAGCAAAGTGCAGGGGAAGCAGGTACACTTGAGGGGGGCCATGTTTGTTCCCAGACCTTTTATTTTGGAATTTTGTTGGCTAAAAGGAGCTGAGAGTTGTGTGAGAGTGGGTGCTGTGATGCCTGCAGCCCCAAATGGGGTTTGGGGCATTTCTGTGGGCAGAGCAGGCTCAGGAGGGTTTGGTGGGCTGGGAAGAGCTGCTGCTCCCAGGGCAGGACACATCCCAGCAAATCCTTGTCCTGCCTGTGCTGGAATTGATTCCTGGAGGATTTCCCAGGGTAGGTGCAGGAACGGTGCCCAACCAGGCAGCAAACTGTAGCCATGATATTTTCTGAAAAATCTTTTCCTTGGGATTTTTCCTCCTGAGAGGCCTCAGGAACAAAATGCAAACAATGGTTATCTGCTGCTGTGGAATGCAACAAGTAGATCTGTAATTAGTCTCATGTGGTTGTTTCTAATGAATGGCCAATCACAGCCCAGCTGGCTCGGACTCTCTGAGCCACAAACCTTTGTTATCATTTCATTCCTTTTCTATTC
The DNA here is from genome assembly GCA_039654755.1 of Calcarius lapponicus. Taxonomy (NCBI): domain Eukaryota; kingdom Metazoa; phylum Chordata; class Aves; order Passeriformes; family Fringillidae; genus Calcarius; species Calcarius lapponicus. The sequence continues at coordinate 20,740,765 of JBBFKN010000012.1, read as the reverse complement.
TTAGCCAGCCTTCTGATGAAATCCTTTCTTCTATTCTTTCAGTATAGTTTTAATATAATATATATCATAAAATAATAAATCAAGCCTTCTGAAACATGGAGTCAGATCCTCATCTCTTCCCTCACCCTGGGACCCCTGTGAGCACGGTCACAGCAAACCACGCTGCTGGGATGAAGAAACAAAAACATATTTCGGGTTTTTTGGAGGCTTGAATCTGTGGATTTGGAGGTGGAAATGTGAGCACCGAGGGCTCGGGGCTGTGCTGAAGGTGCAGCCCACAGTGCCCTTTGTTGTTCCCCTGCTGATGGAGAAGTGAAGCATTTTGGGCTCTCCAGCTTCAAAAATTGCCCTTGGGGTTTCTGCTGAGCAGCTCAGGGGCTTTGTCCCTTCATCCTTCATGCATTTCACAGCACTTGGCCTTTTTTAGGTCACTTGACTTTTATTTCTGATAAATTTCCTTGGGAGGTTCAGTCACATGCTCCCCTCAGCTGCCAGCACTGACAGCTCCTCTCTGGATTTTTGAGTTCTGCAGCAATCCAGGGCTCTTGCTGAAGTCCCTCAGCCTGCCAGGATTTTGGGTACAAAGTTAGGAAATGCTCTTCAGTCCAACTGTCTGAACGTCTGCAGGAAAATCTGATGTTTAATGGAAAAAACCCAAAACCAACCAAGTGAGTCTGTGAATGAGGTGTAAGTCTGCAGAATTACAGCAGCCATGGGAGTGAAACGACTCTGTCCTGGTGCCATCCCAATTCCATTGCCTCAGAAGCCTCCTTTTAATGCTCATTGTTTAAAATGTAACCGCTCTGGGATTTAGGGATGGCTTTTTAAAATTTTTTACTAATAATAACAGTGAAAACCTCCTCCTGCTTTTAAGAGATAGAGACCAAAATCTTGCCAAAAGTTCTTTTTTTTTTTTTGGAATGTTCTGAGGAGGAGGAACAGAAAACAAACTGCTTGGTGAAAGGGGTTTTCCTCTAAATGAGGCACAAGTGGAAGAGCCACAGAGCCTCCTTTAAAAACTGCAGATTTTCTGCAGCCTGGGAGGGGCTGTGTCCTTGGGGAATCAGCGCCAGTCCCTACAGTGATTAGAAAAATACAAAATAAAGACTTGTGGGGTGTAGGAGCATTGGAGGGGAGGACGGTGGGGACAGATGGAGACGAGAGATCTCTGCAGCCAGGGCTTGGAATAAATTTGGGGTTCATTGCAAAGGGCCTGGGTGCAGGGCCCTGCTGGGAGCTGCCAGGCACAGCTCAGAGCAGGCCTGAGAGAAGAGAGTGGTAAAGAGAGAATGAAAGAGAGTAAAAGGGGTAAGAGCATAAAAGGGTAAGAGAGCAAAAGTGTATGAGAGTAAAAGGGGAAGAGAGCGAAGTTCCCGTTACAACACCACAAATCTTCTTCTGTGCTGAATATTCTAATTCTCACTAACCAATCTAGTACAAGATACAAATCCTACAGCATTTCCATACAGCCTATGAGAATCACCACATTCCCATCCTGTGTTACATTCTAAACAAGCTCTTTCCTCACCAGGCCTTGGAAAGCAAGGCCAAGCCTGCAGCCTGCTCAGACCCCCAGAACCTCTGTGTCCCCCTCATCCAGGGCTCTGAAAAGCCCTTGCTTGCCATTATCTCCGATTTGTTTGTGTACAAACTTTATATTTAACCTTGTAAGAAGAGTTAAACCACATTACATCACCATCCTGTGTTACATTTTAAACCCTAAAAACTCCTCTTTGGGCCCTTCTGCCAAGCTGTAGGGTCTGCTCTGACCCTTGGGCCTGTCTGCAAGCAGAGGGTGTTGTCACACCATTGTTTTCCAGTTGTTCAGTAACTGAGGGATCTCAGAGCTTGCTTTCATTTCAATCTCACTTATAGTTTCCATATTCTCAGAATCTTTTGCCAGCAATCCTATTGCTGAGGCTTTCCTGTTCCATCTTCCCCAGCAGTGGGGCTGGGCATTGCTGCCCCAGCAGAGATGGATCCGAGCTGACATTTCTGCATCTCTGCTCCCTTTGGTGCCAGAGCCCCCAGGGGCAGCCCCCCTGAGCCCCCCAGGCTGTGCTGAGTGAGCAGAGCTGCCTCCCACAGCTCCAGGCACCTTCCTGAGCCAGCCGGGAGCCAGCCAAGCTGGATTTCCTCTGTCAGGATAACGCAGAGCCAGGCTGGGACCACACTGTGACTTTGATGGGCTCCCAAAGCATCAGCTCTGCTGAGATCATACGGAATGGGGGCTTAAAACCTGCTGCATGGGGAGCTCGGTGAAAAGGGAGCTAATCCCATCAATGGATCAGTGTGTTCACCCTCCCTGTCCTGCTGCAGCCTCGTTACAGGGGTGACAGAGAGGGCTGCGGAGGGAAAGGGCACTGGGGTCTGCTCGTGGCCTTGGCACCATTTGTGCCACGAGGGTCCTCAGGGTGAGCAGGAACCTGAGTTTGGGTTTTCCTGGTCCGAATTTGAGTTTCTCTGGTCTGAATTTGAGTTTCCTTTGTCTCTCACACTGCCCAGGAGCCTGAATTTGAGTTTCCCTGGTCTGAATTTGAGTTTCCCTGGTTGAGTTTGAGTTTCCCTGGTCTGAGTTTGAGTTTCCCTGGTTTGAGTTTGAGTTTCCCTGGTCTGAGTTTGAGTTTCCCTGGTTTGAGTTTGAGTTTCCCTGGTCTGAATTTGAGTTTCCCTGGTTTGAGTTTCCCTGGTCCAAATTTGAGTTTCCCTGGTTTGAGTTTGAGTTTCCCTGGTTTGAGTTTCCCTGGTCTGAATTTGAGTTTCCCTGGTTTGAGTTTGAGTTTCCCTGGTCTGAATTTGAGTTTCCCTGGTTTGAGTTTCCCTGGTCTGAATTTGAGTTTCCCTGGTTTGAGTTTGAGTTTCCCTGGTCTGAGTTTGAGTTTCCCTGGTCCAAATTTGAGTTTCCCTGGTCTCTCAGACTGACCAGAACCTGAATTTGAGTTTCCCTGGTCTGAATTTGAGTTTCCTTGGTCTGTCACACTGCCAGAAGCCTGAGTTTGAGTTTCCTTGGTCTCTCAGACTGACCAGAACCTGAATTTGAGTTTTCCTGCTCTGAGTTTGAGTTTCCCTGCTCTGAGTTTGTTTCCCTGCTCTCTCCCACCCCCATCATCGCTCCTGAGCTGCTGCCCAGCCCCTGTTCCTGGCTCCCAGGCCCCAAGGCACCTTCCCTGCATGCAGGAATAGAATCTGGGCCACTGCAAGTGCTGAGGCAGCTCCCAGGCTGTGGAGGGGCTGTGCAAGTGTTCCAAATGAGCTGGGAGTGTTACGGGGGGGGGGCTCTTGTCTCTCCAGGAATCCTCCCCTGCTTGTCCTGGGCTTGTTAAACGAGCAGACAATTGTTAAATTGTTAAATAACTCAGGGTTCCCTGCTCCTGCACGCTGCGTTCCTGCTCTGGGAGTGAGCAAACCCCCAGAGTGAGGAGATGACAGCGCTGGGGTGGCTCCAGTGCAGCTGAAATGCAAAGCTCTGGGGTCAGCTCCAATTTAGATAAAATGCAAAGCTCTGGGGTCAGCTCCAATGCAGACGGGTTCAACTCCAGTGCAGATGCAATGCAGAGCTCTGGGGTCAGCTCCAATTTAGATAAAATGCAAAGCTCTGGGGTCAGCTCCAGTGAAGCAGAAATGCAAGTTCTGGAGTCAGCCCCAATGCAGATTGTGAGAAATGAGCCCTATTTATCTCACAGATGAAATGCAAAGCTCTGGGAATTCAGCCCCAATGCCACAGATGCAATGCAGAGCTCTGGGGTCAGCTCCAATTCAGATAAAATGCAAAGCTCTGGGAATTCAGCTCCAGTGCAGATGCAATGCAGAGCTCTGGGGTCAGCTCCAATTTAGATAAAATGCAAAGCTCTGGGGTCAGTCCCAGTGCAGATGGTTCAGCTCCAGTGCAGATGCAGTGCAGAGCTCTGGGCTCAGCTGTGCCAGCTCAGGACTCCTGTCCTGTCCCTCCTCCCAGGCTGAGCTGCCCCAGGCAGGCTCTGGGGTGACCCCTCTGCTCTGCGTTCCCCAGGGCAGGGGCTGAGATCTGTGAAAATCAGAGAGAAAAGCGAAATCCCTGCAATGCAAACGTTCTGGTTTCTGTTTCAGCAACAACTGCAGGCCTACGTGGCCTGGGTGAATTCCCAGCTGAAGAAGAGGCCGGGGGTGAGGCCGGTGCAGGACCTGAGGCAGGACCTGCGGGATGGGGTCACCCTTGCCCTGCTCATCGAGATTGTAGGTCAGTGCTGCCATCTGGCCTTGTTTATCGCCCTCAGCTCTGGCTCTGGCCTGTAGGGGCTGCCCTGGCTCTGGCATCTGTCGGGCAGATGTTGCTGGGTGGGAAGGAAAACAATCACAAACCAGATCACAAATGCAATTCTATTAGAGCCCTTATGGTGAGAGGCAGTTGGAGCAGATGGGGAAGGCTGGCAGGGGCACTGGGAGCTCCCACAGGGCTGGCATGGAGTTAGGGCTGGTTTTTGGGAACAGTGACCTGTTTGCTGATGGCATCGGGCAGGGGGACAGGGAATGGGGCTGCAGTGAGTTCATTGTGCTCACTGCTCCTTCCTGCTCACACTCAGCCCCTGCCCCAGCTCTCCACACTCCCTCCAGGTGGGTCTGTCCCACTCTGGCACCAGGTGAGCCCTTTCCATGGAGCTCAGTCCTTTGGGAAGAGGCAGCTCCAGCGTGGCTCCCTCAGGGGGCCACAAATCCTGCTGGAATCCAGCCCCAAAACCCTGCTATCATCCCAACACAGCCCCAAACCCAGTCACTCCTGGTGCTGGTTCCAGTTAAGCAGTTCCAGTCACTCCTGGTGCTGGTTCCTGTTAAATCGGACCAGTCACTCCTAGTGCTGGTTCCAGTTAAGCAGTTCCAGTCACTCCTGGTGCTGGTTCCTGTTAAACTGGACCAGTCAATCCTGGTGTTGGTTCCTGTTAAACTGGATCAGTCAATCCTGGTGCTGGTTCCTGTTAAACTGGACCAGTCACTCCTGGTGCTGGTTCCTGTTAAACTGGACCAGTCACTCCTGGTGCTGGTTCCTGTTAAACTGGACCAGTCAATCCTGGTGCTGGTTCCTGTTAAGCAGCTCCAGTTATTCCTGGTGCTGGTTCCTGTTAAACTGGACCAGTCAATCCTGGTGCTGGTTCCTGTTAAACTGGACCAGCCACTCCTGGTGCTGGTTCCTGTTAAACCAGACCAGTCACTCCTGGTGCTGGCTCCTGTTAAACTGGATCAGTCAGTCCTGGTGCTGGTTCCTGCTAAACTGGACCAGTCAATCCTGGTGCTGGTTCCTGTTAAACAGGACCAGTCACTCCTGATGCTGGTTCCAGTTAAACCAGACCAGTCACTCCTGGTGCTGGTTCCTGTTAAACTGGATCAGTCAATCCTGGTGCTGGTTCCTGTTAAACAGCACCAGGAGCCCCATGCAGCACCCAGCCATGAGACCAGAGCAGTGCCAGCGATGCCTCTGGCGGTGCCCAGAGCTTCATCTCTCCTCTGATAATGCCCAGAGCTTCAGCTCTCCTGTGATAAAGCTTTTTCTCTCCCTTCAGCTGGTGAGAAGCTGAGTGGCATCGAGCTCCACCCCAGCAGCCAGCAGGAGATGAGGGAAAATGTGGAGAAAGTCTTGCAGTTCGTGGCGTCCAGGAAGATCCGCATGCACCAGACGTCAGCTAAAGGTGTGTGGCCCTGGGAGGGGATTTCAGCTGCTGAAATCCTGTTTCTGGCATTGTTTTCTATCAAACAAGTCATTTATGAGTATATTCATGTGTCAGTTTGTGGGGGAGTTGGGGGTTCCCCCCCCCCCCGGTTTAGTGAAGGTTTTGGGTTGAAAGATGGGGAATGCAGAATAAAAAAAGTGATTTTTCCTGCCATTGAGCACTCAGAAGCCCAGGCAGTGGTGTAATGAAAAATACAGGCTAGGAATCTTTCACCAAAAGGACACATAAACCTGCTAGAGTGAAAGGAGACGTGGAAAAAATATTTGTGGTTCACTGGAAGCCATGGGCTGGAAGCAGAGAGGAGACACAACGCACAATCACATGTCTGTGGTGTGGTTTAGTCAGGACTTGGAGCAGCTCTGACTAAATTGTTTTGGGAAATCTTGGTCTGGGAGAGTGGCTGATCCTTGCCATGACATCAGTGTGCTGGAAAACACTGGTGTGATCTCACTGAATGGGATTCATTTACATTTGCAGGGTGCTGCAAAGGGCTGATGGCACACAATGCCACCACTGGAGAAACGCCCTGCTGTTCTGCCTTTAGTGTTTTAAAAAAGGGAATTCTCTGCCAATAAAGTCAGTGGCAATCCTCAGGAACTGCTCTGCTCCTCAGTGAGCACTCAGTAATTATGTGTCCAGTAATTAACTGCTGGAAATGGCCATGAAGGGAGGCTCGGGGCTGTGCTGTGGAGGTGGCAGCACTTTGCAGCGCCCTGCGCCACCAGGGCTGGGCTGTGGCCCCCAGAGTGAGGAGATGGCTCTGAGGTGGCTCCAGTGCAGCTGAAATGCAGAGTTCTGGGTTCAGCTCCAGTGCAGCTGAAATGCAAAGCTCTGGGTTCAGCTCCAGTGCCACAGATGAAATGCAAAGCTCTGGGGTCAGCTCCAATGCAGATGGGTTCAGCTCCAATGCAGCTGAAATGCAAAGCTCTCGGGTCAGCTCCACTGCAGATGCAATGCAAAGCTCTGGGTTCAGCTCCAATGCAGATGGGTTCAGCTCCAGTGCAGCTGAAATGCAATGCTCTGGGTTCAGCTCCAATGCAGATGAAATGCAAAGTTCTTGGGTCAGCTCCAGTGCAGATGCAATGCAAAGCTCTGGGTTCAGCTCCAATGCAGATGGGTTCAGCTCCAATGCAGCTGCAATGCAGAGCTCTGGGGTCAGCTGTGCCCAGCTCAGGCCTCCTGTCCTGCTCCCTCCTCCCACCCTGAGCTGCCCCAGCTCCTGCTGCCATTCCCCATCTCCATTTCTCCTGGAGCACCCACAGCTCGGCCAGCACCCCCCATTAACCCCCCAACCATTTGCGTTCCGCAGATATCGTCGAGGGCAACTTGAAATCCACCATGCGGCTGATCCTGGCCTTGGCCGCTCACTTCAAGCCGGGCTCTGGCAGGGCTGGCTCGGGGGGCAGCAGGGGCTGGGCAGCGCCCCCGGGCCGGCCCCGGCCGCGCTCGGCCGCCGCGCTGGCGCAGGGGGCAGCGGGCCGCGCTGGCCGATGTCCGGCAGGACGTGCAGCACTCGGGCCGGGACCTGCTCAGGCACAGGCACAGGTGAGGCTGCGCTCGGCATCTCTGCTGCTCACAGCTGAGGCACAGGGGAGATTTCCCAGGGTGGAAATGCGGTTTGGTTTAGGTGGAGTGTACATCTTTAAGTGTATAGCGTGGCTGCAAAGGCACGGGCTCAGAGAAACTGCTTCAGAGAAGGACAGAGATAAGGGAGAGAGAGACAGAAGGTGATAGAGAGAGACAGAGACTGCTGTGAGAGCAGGTGCACCTGACCTAGGAATTCTTTCTGCTAAAGAAGAACTAGCTGCAAATTCGTAAAAATGAATATGTATGGACCTATTGTGGAATTGTATGCATGTGTATTTGAGAGGGGGATAAAAAGGGACCTGAAGCCCCCAGAAGTACACATGTCATTTTAGGGGAACAATTCCCGCATGCGTCCAGCGCAATGGGAATTACCATACCTGTAATAAACATACCGGCTTTACAACTTCCACAAAAGTTGTGGAGTTTTGTTCATCTCCGCAAAACACAGTGACCCCCAGATGTGTCAGAAAGTCTCTTCCCAGCCCAGCAGTTGAAGAAGGAGTCAGAGCTCTTCTGTTCTCATTCTCGAGGTTGTTTATTGTTCCTTCTCTATAAAATTCTTTCTCCGACCTGCCCAGGTCTGTCTGGCAGGTCAGCTTGAGGCACACTGGTGTTATCTTTTATATTAAAAACTCCCTGTACATTATTTACCATAACTCCCCAATATCTATCACCTATGTTGGACACTGAGCTTCTGCTCTAAACCAATCCAAAAGTGCCACCATCACAGCAGAAGATGGAGGCCAAGAAGAAGAAGGAGAGAGGCTGGACACACCCAGATTCCTCCATCTTGGGACCCCGAGCCCCCATTCTAAAACCCACAAAAATCTATTTTTCACTCTGTGACAAACTATGACTCTACTTAAACTCTCTTGACTTGTAATTCTTCATATTAAGGTTGGTAATTGTTTTTTCCAAGGGCTAAATCAAAGGCACAGGGGTCTGGGGCTCTGTGTCAAGGTCTCTGAGACCCCTGAGCAGGGGCTGGAGCCCTCCAGGGCAGCCAGAGGAATTTCCTGGGTTCCAACACCTGGGAACGTGCCTTGAGCTGTTTTATTTTTCAGCATCAGCCTCATTCCATGGTTATGACAATGGGAAGATGCCATCAGCTCACATCCCAGGCAGCAGACAAAGAATTTAATGTTACAACTCACTTTAAAAGTTTTTTGACCAATCACACAAAGCAAAAACACATTGGCAGTAGTTCTGTCCAACCACTATGAGCACACGTACCTTTGGTTAAACAATGCTTGCTTATTTCAAATATAATATCTGCTTGTGAGCCTTAAAACACAATGCACAGAGTTCTATTATTAAGCTTAGAACGTCCTAATATCTCGCTAGATAAACTTTTCTGTAGCTTAGGGAGTTATTCTAGACAAACTTTAATACACAGACCATTGTTCTATTTGTCCTTGCTTTTCTACTTTTTACATCATTTTTCTGCTGACCAATCTCATGGCTGCTGCTTAGCTCCAATGACAGTTCTGCTGTCTCTGAGACCTGCCTTTGGCAGCTTTCCCAAACCCCTCTGATTTTAAGGACTGGAGTATCTTTGCCACTGCTCCAGGTGGCTGCTGAGTCCTGGGGGTGCTGAAAATCCACACTCACACAGGGAATAATGCTGAAAATCCCATTTTCCCCTGTGCCAAAGGTGCTGTGGGGGTGACAATGACAATAATAGCAGTGACATTTAGCTGGGAGCCAGGTGCTGGGGCTGTGCAGGGTTTCATTTACACAGCTGAAGGTCATTTCCCATTTGATACTGGCTCGAGGGAGCGCCCATGAAACAGTCTGGAAAGGAGGCTGAAATGGTAACTTTGGTTGGAAAATGAAACGTTAAAGGTTTCCCTTGCAAAGGCCTTGGAGTTCTTCAGGAAAGCCAGGCCTTGTGATGTTTCCCTGCATTCCCAGAGCTTTTGGAGTTTTGTAGTCACAGAATTAGGGATGAGTTTAAAACAACAAGGCCTGTTTGCCTGTTTTCCCTTAAGAAGATGGGGATCCCTGATAGGAAAATCGGCATTTCTCCAGCTGTCTCCTCTCCCTTACCTCCTTCCCCTCAGCTCTCCTCCCTTCTTTTTGGAGAGAGAAGATTTCCAGCAGCACTCAGGCGAGGCTCCCCTCAATTTGTGCCTGTCACCCGCAGGAACAGCAGCGTGGACGAGGAGATTGAGAATCCCTGCTGGAGCGTGCGGGCGCTGGTGCAGCAGTACGAGGGGCAGCAGCACGTGCCACTGGAGCCCCACCCTGCCAGGTGAGCAATGTCACTGCCCAGGTGTCTCCTCTCCAAGGTGCCACCCTGCCAGGTGAGCAATGTCACTGCCCAGGTGTCTCCTCTCCAAGGTGCCACCCTGCCAGGTGAGCAATTGCATTGCACAGGTGTCTCCTCTCCGAGGTGCCACCCTGCCAGGTGAGCAATTGCATTGCCCAGGGGTCTCCTCTCCAAGGTGCCACCCTGCCAGGTGAGCAGTTGCATTTCCCAGATGTCTCCTCTCCAAGGTGCCACCCTGCCAGGTGAGCAATTGCATTGCCCAGGTGTCTCCTCTCCAAGGTGCCACCCTGCCAGGTGAGCAGTTGCATTTCCCAGATGTCTCCTCTCCAAGGTGCCACCCTGCCAGGTGAGCAATGTCACTGCCCAGGTGTCTCCTGTGCCTGACATTGCCTAAAGTGCCTGTTGTCCTCACCAAAACCTGCTCAGTCCTGATGGAAAAGGGCGTTCCGTGCTGGTGTGGAGAGTGAAAGCTCAGGAATCAACATAAAGCAGTTTTCTGTGAGAAAATGCAGCCAAAAAAGGGCTTTCGAAGGAAAATGACTCCAGTGAGGGAGCTGATCCAGCGTGGAGAGCTCTGTAGTAAAGGGAAGCCACTCCCTTTACCCCCAGAGAACCAGAAACCACTCGGAAGAGCCAGAGCTGGGTTACTGAACAACTGCAGCTCCCTCTGGAAATGCTGCTGTGCTCCAGTTAATCTCATCTGGAGCAGATTCCAGGGCAGGGCTGCACGCGGGGAGCTGCAGCTCTTTGCTTCAGAGCCTCCCACCGCCCCCGAGAGCCCCAGCTCGGATATTCCGCGTCCTCCCCCTGCCTGGGCTGCTCCCCGAGTGCCTCCCTCCCGTTTGTGAGGGAGTGAGGAGCTCGTTTGCCAAGGACAGATTGCCACTGACAGCCTCTCAGCGGGCAGGACGTTTCCCCAGCCTTTCTCAGGCCAATTTTTACGCTCCACAGCACCAATAATCCTCCGTGTGTACCTGAAAATGAAGGTTGCTTTGCCCAACGGAGGAGGAAACCACAAGAGTTTGTGTTTATCCCCCGGTTCTGCTGCGTGCCATTGAGGGTGGGTTTATAAATAGACTTTTGGAGGAGCGTGGGGCTCCCGGGGAGGCAGTGCTGGAGCAGTGCCTCCACATGATGTCAGCCGTGTGCTTCTGAGGCCGGCCTGCCAGGGGGGATGTAAAAATCTGCTCTTGGCAGCAGCATTTCATGGATAATGCCCCAGGAGCTTGGCTCTTCAACCGGGAGCTCAGGAGTGCCACATCCTGCTGCCTGCTCTCATCCCTCCCTTTGAGGGAGATGGAATATTTGATGTATTTTTCTGCCCTATCAGGTGGCTGCTGTTTCTTTATATTATTATTTTTATTAATTTTATTATTTTTATTACTTTATTGTTTTTATTATTTTATTATTTTCATTATTTTTATTATTTTATTATTTTAGTCTCTATTATTTTATTTTTATCACTTTATTTTTTTATTTTATTGTTTTTATTACTATTATCCTTCTTTCGGTGGTAAGCAAAAATATCTCTGCACATCCCGCGTTTCTGTTTTATTTCTCCCCCACAATGTCATGGATTCTCTGGTGATATTATTGCTGATAGGGCAGAACGCAGCCAGAATCTTTCCAAAAGTGATCAAAACCTGGGGGAATTGTTCCCCTCCAGCTGCTGGGGGTGTCCGTGCTGGCCCAATTCTGCACGATGGAAAGGAGATGCTTTCCCTTTCCTCGCGGGGAGGAATGTGCTCAGCTCGGTTCGGAGAACAGGCTGGGAGGAACGAGATGCTTTTTTAATGGTGAGAGCCGTTCCCGAGTGCAGCGGGCTGGGGTGTCCCGGGGCAGCACCCCCGGCTCCTGAGCCCTCCCGGTTCCCAGGGGAGGGCAGCGCAGGCTGCTGAAATGATTCACGGAAAAATCTGCCAAAAATCAGATGATTCCCAGGCTGCCGAGCCCCTCACCCACCCCTCTCCGTTTCCCCTCCCCTTCCAGCAGCATTCCCTCCCCCACCCCTGAGCCAGGCATCTCAGAGAAAGGCTGAGCCTGCACAGCCCGTGTGACAGCAGCAGGGACAGGGACAGGGACAGGGACAGGGACAGGGACAGGGACAGGGACAGGGACAGGGACGGGGACAGGGACAGGGACGGGGAGCCGTGCCTGGGGCTGGGAGAGCCTGGGCACAGCCTGCATCCCTCTGGAAGCTGGGAGAGCCTAAGCAGAGCCTGCATCCCCCTGGAAGCTGGGAGAGCATCCTGAGCACAGCCCGCATCCCTCTGGAAGCTGGGAGAGCATCTTGGGCAGAGCCCGCATCCCCTAAAGCCGGGAGAGCATCCTGAGCACACCCTGCATTCCCCTAAAGCCGGGAGAGCATCCTGAGCACAGCCTGCATCCCCCTGGAAGCTGGGAGAGCATCCTGAGCACACCCTGCATCCCTCTGGAAGCTGAGGAGAGCATCCTGAGCACACCCTGCATCCCCCTAAAGCCGGGAGAGCATCTTGGGCAGAGCCCGCATCCCCCTGGAAGCTGAGGAGAGCATCCTGAGCACACCCTGCATCCCCCTAAAGCCGGGAGAGCATCCTGAGCACACCCTGCATCCCTCTGGAAGCTGGGAGAGCATCCTGAGCACACCCTGCATCCCCCTAAAGCCGGGGAGCATCCTGAGCACACCCTGCATCCCCCTGGAAGCTGGGAGAGCATCCTGAGCACACCCTGCATCCCCTAAAGCCGGGAGAGCATCCTGAGCACACCCTGCATCCCCGGCAGCGCACGGACCCCGCACCGGCAGCAGCCCCTTCCCTTCCCCGGCGGCTCCTCGGATGCTCGGCAGCACAAGGAGGGCGGGATGGGATGAGAAACACCCGCGGCGAGCCCGGAGCCTTGTGATGAAAACAACCGGCTGTGCAGCTGAGCAAGATGCAGCAGCAGCAGGAGGCGAATAAGGCGCGAGGGGAAGCAGCGGGAGCCGCGGGCAGGCGGCAGAATTCCCCCCCGGCTCCCGAATCCAGCCCGTTCCTGGGGGCTGCGGGTTTGCCTGGCAGCCGGAGGAGCCCCTGAGCCGGTTCTGTGTGTGTGTGCGTGTGTTGTTCCTGCTGGGAATCTCCGCGGCGCTCGGGCTCGCAGAATTTGCCCCGGAGTTTGGCAGGAGCTGAGCGCCGGGCGGTGAAGAAGGGAAGGAGGAATGAGCAGAGCCGGGATCCTGCGGATTCCGTGAGGCCACAGCTTCAAGTGGGATCATGGGAGGGAAGCAGGTCAAATGGTGAGCGATTGTGTGCATTGTGATGGGTGTTTGTTAAAATTCGGGGCATTCAGGGGCTCGTTGCCCCGAAGCCTGGGCTGTGCTGGAGGATCTGGGGCTCAGGGGAGGCAGGATGTGGGTTAAGGAACCAAGCGGTGAAAGGAATAAAGTGGAGCAGTTTGCATCATAAATCTCTCTTGGAAAGCTTTCATTTCCCAGCCCTCGTTCCTGCATGCTTTAATAGGGAATTGTTCTGCACTGTGAAAGGCATTGCATCAGAGGCTGTTTCACTCTCTGATGGCACAGCTGATACAGAACCTGGGCAAGGCTTTGCAGCATTAAGTGGGTGATGCAGAAAGCAACCTGACCTGTGCTGCTGCTTCAGCTGCCTCTGGCCCTGCCGCTGTTTGCAGTGTTGGGGAGGAGGTTGTGGATGCTGGCTCAACCCAGGGGCCTTTGGAAATAGGAAAACCGCCTGGAAAGGGTCTGGGGATGTGGGAATGCCTCAGGAAATGTAAAGCTGTCTGTGCTGGGGGGACCTACCCCACCTGTGGTGCCTTTTCTTGGCTTTGGGCTGTGGATCCAGTGCTGGGAGAAGCGGATGTGGAATGTTATTTCCAGGCTTGTTTTTCATCCTGCTCATCCTTTTCCCTTCCCCTGTTTCACCACCTTCTCTCCCATCTGTGCCTGGTGGTGTTTTTCTGGGACAGCTTCTGCATGGATGAGAGCCAGCAGTGCCTGGGGGTGAGGGCAGGTTCAGAGCATCAGCTGGGAACGGGAGGGAGGGAGGGAATTCTGAGGTCTGTTCCTAGAAAGAAGTGAAATCCCTCCTGGAGCTGCTGGCCATGTCAGACCAGCTGGGCTTCCTGCTGGCATCTGCGCTGTGTGAAAGTTCCATCCTTTCCTCTGGCCCTTGTTACATAATGCAGTCCCAGCAGAGCTGCCAAATCAAGTCATAAACAGCATTTTAAAAAACACCAAAAGCCATCATTTTATGCCATGCCCCCATTCAGCAATGAGCAGGAGCAGGGGCTGGTTTGATATTAAATTGATATTCAATTTGATATTAAAAATATATCTAATGAGGGACTGCTGTGATGGAATTGGAATTCCTGGAGGTAAATCCTGGAGCAAAGCCAGGAGCCCTTTGAGCATCATGGGCACACCTGACAGGACAGGCGCTGTCCCTGTGGGACATTTCTATTGGACATCGATTATTCTTTCACTTTAACTCAGGGGAAGTCTGGGCCACAAAAAACTGGCCTCAGGTCTGTAGTTTGAATGAGGAGAGGCTGTCCTGGCCGTGGGAGTGGGGCAGGCAGGAGCAGCAAGTCATTTCCATCTCTATTGCAGGGCTTGTCCCATTCTGTGGGAGCTGTGGGAGACGAGCAGCAGTGCTGGGAAGATGCAGGGAGGGAGCTGCTGAAGCCTCTTCTTTTTCTAAACCTATTATATTATTTCCACACTGTTTTTTCTTTTTGTTCCCCGCCCTTTGTTTCTGTGTTGGGGGGAGAATGAAAAATTAACTCCTGCTCACACTTGCAAGGATTAATTCCTGCGACTTTCGGGGTACATTGAATGGGTCAGTGAGCTTCAGCCCCCTTTTGATGTTGTCTGGGAGATGCACTCAGGAAGAATTTCTGAGAAAAAGATTGCTTGAACCTCCCAGTCAGCTGAGATGGCTCCTGTGAAAATATGTGGGCACTTGCAAGAAGTTTTAATTGAAGAACATGAGTGAGTGGAATCTGACTCTGAAATATATTGGGATTTAAAGTTGGAAAGATTAATCTGAAAGCTCTGGAGCAAGAGATGAAGCCAGGGTGGCTTTTTGTCCAGCATAAGGCTGGCAGTAAATTACTCCTGAGTGTGGTCCTACCCCTGTGTGAGAGTCTGAATTCAAACATTTCCATGTCCATGCTGGGTTGTTGAAGGTTTCTCTGGGATGCAGATAATTCTTAGATAAAAGTGAATATGGAGAAATGCTTGTTCAAAATGAGTGTTGATTAATATAATCTCCACCATCTAAAAGAGCTGTTCCTGCCTTGCTCTGCAGCCTGACTTCACCCAGCCCTGTGCACAGTGCAAAGAGTGAATCCACTGTAGCCCCCTCGGAGGAGAAGGAGAGGCTGGTGATCCTCCAGGCTGAAGAAACGGAGCCTAAACCAGGTAAAACCTCGGGCTTGTTCTGTGTGATGAGCTGGAAAAGCTCCCCAGGGGCTGCAGCGGTTCAGTGCTGCCTCCAGGGTGTCCCTGGGCACTGAGGGATGCTCTGCAAAGCCCCCGGGTGCTTCTCCCCCTCTGTCCCTGTCCCCAGCGCTGAGCTTGGGGATCTCCCTGAGCCCAGAGCAGTTATCTGGGATCAGGTGTGTGTGGGACAGCTTGGATTGCCTCGGGAACGAGGCAGGGATCCTGGGGACAGCTGGGCTGCCACCCCTTGGCCCTCCTGGGCTGCCAGCAGCACTCCCAGCCCCTCTCTCTTGCAGAAGAGGCCGAGGCTCACTTCCAGCCCGAGTGGCAGGCAGGGAGCTCTGGCTCCTACCTGGAGAGCTCATGGGAGGAGCAGCTCCTGGAGCAGCAGGACCACCTGGAGAAGGAAATGGAGGAGGCGAAAAAGATGATTTCAGGTTTGCAGGTGAGAGATTTCTCTTCTCAGAGAGTGCTGCCTTCCAGGGTCACCCAGCCCCGTGTCAGTCAGTCCGTCAGCATGGCTGAACCTTCATAAATGGCACATTCTGCTGCTTTCGGTAGGAAGACAGGTGCAACTTGGTTTTCAGAGAGCGATATTACAGTGATCTATTTCAATAGTCTGGGCACAAATGACAACGCAAACACCCCTAGGGCGGACGGTCAAAAGGCGTTTATTATCTCATCTCTGGGGGTTTTATAGATTAGAGTTTTCTCTACGTCAAAGGAGTAGTCTCTCAATTTCTTCTAGAGTTAGTAAGTAGAAAAGCACTAGTATTTCTTTGTTAGAAGAGTCTGCTAAGTTAGCTACATTCCAGTGTAATCTTTATCTCTAGAAAAGAGAGAGAGATGCATTCTTGTATCTTTCCGTGACAGTCCCGACATCTTCCGAGCACTTGTCTCTGCTCTCCGCACATTCTCCCCACAATTCTTAATTTTTGGGGCCTTTCCCTCGCTTCCCCTCCCTGCCCCTCAGCCCAGCCCAGCCCCTTGATCCATATGGTGAAGGCACTGAACTCTCTCAGGACATCCCTGTCTGTTTGTGCTGGGAACCACAGTGGCTTTGAATTGTAAATATTTATGTGGCAGTAAACAAAGCAGAGATTGTGCGAGGAGCACAGGCAGCTGGGCGGGCACTTCCCCGGGGACAATGGGCAGGACACAAAAGAGTCACCAAAAAAAAAAAAAAAGAAAAAAATTCCTTGGTTGACTGGTAAAATCCCTGCATTTTGTGCCCGCTGGGAGCAGGGACAGGAGGGACTGGCACTGCTGCCCCCTCATTCCCTGGGAGTGGGGAGAGGCAGCTGATGTGGCCAGGCAGGAAATTGCATTTGGTTCATCGATTTTCCTCCTCTTACTCAATAATTGAGAAGCTCCAGATTGTGACAGTTTGGTTGAAATATTGGGGATCTGATGCACACACACCCTATAAGGTGCTGAAGCTGAGACTTCGCTCCCTGGGAATCTGAGTTGTCCTTGTTTGGTTCTTTCTCTGGGGAAGAGCATGGGCTGACAGACCCCTGGGAGAGCTTTGTCAGGGGATAAATCCTCCTGTTCATTCCTGAAAAAAAAAAAAACCAACTCATTTTTGAGGGGAATAAAAGCAGAAATGGGAAATGAAGCTGGTTAGGGACTGTTGATAGGAGTAACTGCTGGCCAGAGCTGCAGCTCACCTATTTCCCTTGGAAATCTCTGAAAATGAGATTTTTGTTCCCTCCTCCTTTATCTCCCCAGGCTTTGTTGCTCAATGGGTCTTTACCTGAGGATGAGCAGGAAGGGTCCTTTGAACTTTCTGAGCGTGGAGCCTGCCCCGAGGAGCAGCTGGTGAGCACAGCCCTGGAGCCCAGTGCCCCTGCTGCAGCTGCCTTTTGCCCTGCCCTGCCCCTGCTGCACAATAACAACCCTGATGTTTTGCATTCAGATCATCATCCGGAGCCGGCTGGACCAGAGCGTGGAAGAAAATCAAGATCTGAAGGTGAGAGGGTGACAGATGGAGGGGAAGAGAGGTTTTGCAGATTGTTCCACTTGATTTTTTAGGGGAAAACGGGGCGGGGATGAGGTAGGGTGGGCAACATGATGGATAAAACAGGGAATATTCTGTGAGGGCTCCAGCTCTGGAGGCTTGGGACCAGTTCTGGTGCTGGCAGAAGAGTTTGATGTTGGCCTGAAGGACAGATCTGGGGGACTGGGCAGTTGTTATTTTCCTCAGGACTTTAATAACAGAGCTCAGCTCTTTGTCATGTCTGTAACTCATTAAAATGTCTCAGGCTCTAGGATCTGTGGGAAGAGGAGGGATGTGCTTCCTCCTGCAGAGAAAACACCAGCTCTGCTTGGTTCTGAAGGGGTTAACAACACAAGGTGCCGTTTGACCAAATTGTGTTGTATTTGCAGAAGGAGCTGCTGAAATACAAACAAGAAGCTCGGAACCTCCAGGGAATAAAGGTGAGGAAAGGGGCATTTCATCCAAAATGAGCAGTAGTGCTTTAGGTGAGTAGGGCCAGCAGCAGCCACACAGCTCTGAGGAATCTCAGATTGTGCAAGGAGGAGTATTGGGGGATCCTGTGGTTTATTTCCGAATTTTTAGGCAGGTGTGAGGAGCTGGGTTTCCAGTTTTCTGCTCATTGTGGTCAAATATTCACCTTTTTCTTAATTTCCCTGTTTCTCCTAAACAAAAAGAGGCATAAATTGCTTGGCTGGCTCTTGTATTCCCTCCTCTCTTGGAGTACACACCCAGCAGCATTGGCCCAGTGAACTCATTCCTGCCAGCACAGGAAAAGAGCCTGGGGTGTCCCTGTCCTGGCCAGAAATGGCTCAGTTGGTGCCTCTGGAGTGCTGAACACTGCTGATCTCCTCCTGACAGGGGTATTTTTAGAGCTGCCTGTCAGAAGGGAGCAGACAGCAGTAGCTGTCCAAGGTGCAGCTCTGGGTGAGTGAAAGGTGCAGAATTAGTGCTGACTTTGGCCTCTCCAGAGAGGATTTCACTGCACAACTGGGTCACACTCAGGGCTTAAGGCTCCTTGTGTCCTGGGCTGATCTTGGCCTCTCTGTGCCCTCAGGACGAGTGGCTGGGGCGGGAGCTGCAGGGCTCAAGGCCCTCCAGAGCTGTTCCTGTCCATCACAGCCAATATTCATCACTTCTGGAGCCGGAAATTCAGGCTGAAGCAGAGAAATCCCTCTGTGCTGGTGGCCAAAACGTTGGCAGGGAAATCAGTTTTGGCTGAGGGAGAGGCAGGAGGGCTGAGAGCCCCTGGCAGCAGCTCAGCCCTGGGTGGCCACAGGGTGTTGTGGCCCCTGAGCCCCAGGGAGGGGTCCCTGTCCCCCCTGCCCTCCTGCAGAGGTCACCTCTCCCCAGGACGCGCTGCAGCAGAGGCTGCTCCAGCAGGATGCTGCAGTGCTGCAGCTCAAGCAGGAGCTGCTGAGAGCCAACATGGACAAGGAGGAGCTGCACAACCAGAACGTGAGTCACTGCTGCTGCTGCTGCTGCTGCTGCTGCTGCTGGGGTTGTTTTGGGGGGGTTGGTGGCCCCAGGGGTGGCTGCAGCAGAGATTTCGGGGTCGTGGGATAGTGACCAAGCAGCCAGAGGTCTCTGCACAGCACAGGCTGCTCACAGCCTGCTGGCCAGCTCTGAGGCTGGACATTCCTGACCTTCCCTCCTGCTTCCTGTCCTCCAGGACCTTCAGCTGGGACAGGGAGGAGCTTTCCCTGATGTTTTAGTGCTGTTGCATTTCTCCCTCCTCGTTCCCTGGCTTAGCAGGTGGCAGCTGCCCTGTGCAGGTCTGGGACCGTGGGCACAGGGGTTTTCAGGATGAAGAAGAGACAAGAATGTTGACTCTATGATCAGAAGGCTTGATTTATTATTTTATGATATATATATTACATTATAACTATACTAAAAAGAAATAGAATGAAAAAGGTTCTTCAGACAGCTAGCTAAGAATAGAAAAGAATGAATAACAAAGATCTGTGTCTCAGGCAGAGAGCGAGAGGCAGCTCTGCCATGAGTGTCAGTAAATCCAAACATCTACACCAGACCAATCAGGGATCCACCTGTTACATTCCACAGCAGCAGATAACCATTGGTTACTTTTTGTTTCTGAGGCCTCAGCTCCTCAGAAGGGAGAAAAATCCCAAGAAAGGATTTTTAGTGAAAAGATGTCTGCAACACAGGTCTCTGTCCACAGGTGCCACCCTAAAGAGCAGCTCCCTTGACCTCTGTAGGTTTCTGCTCACCCTTTAGCACAAGGGGCAGAGGTTTTCACTCTCTGGGAATATCTGCCTCACACCTGGCTGTTCCTCCTGCAGGTTGACCTCCAGAGGAAGGTTGAAGAGAGAAACCGGCTCCTGGCAGAGTACAAAGTAATGGAGCCTCTTCCATGGGTGGATGTTCGGCTCTGGGAATGGGATTGTTCTTTCCCTGGCACTTGGACAGCCCTGGGAAGGAGCTGAGGGAGCCAGGGGTGTTTGAAGTGACGTGGAGGGATCAGAAGTTCTTTGCATTCCCCCCATGGCTTCCTGCAGATCTTTAATTTTTGTGGGTTTTGGTGGTGGCTGCTGAGTGTCCAACACTTGTGCAGATGAGGGTGGGTGACCTGTTTGTGCTCTGATCCCTGGGGAATCTCTGTGCTCTGGGACAGCTGTGTGACCTCAGCAGCAGATCTTTGCCCGAGGGGACTTTGGGCAATAAAAACCTGATTGATCTTGTCCAAAAAAAGCTCTGACACTCAGCTCTAACACCTGGCAAAGCACACCCTGTGCGAGCCACCTGATCCTGGCAGATGCCAGGATTCTCCCTGCCATGGGAAGATGACAGAGCCTCCCTCCTGCCCTGCTGACTCCCTGGACCCCTGTGTTGCAGAAGGAGCTGTGCCAGAAGGACCGGCACTTGCAGCAGCAGCAGACCAAGCTGGATGAGATGCTCAGGCAGCTTTCTGAGGCCAGCTACCAGCAGGTAGGGAGAGCTGGGCTGGGCTGGGAGCTGCTCTGGCTGGCCCATGGGGTGGTGACTCCTCTGCTGCCCCTCCCCAGGTGGATTTGGAGCGGGAGCTGGAGCACAAGGAGGCCCTGCTGGCTCACTGCATGAAGAGAGAAGCTGAGGAGGTACGGGAGCCTTGCTCCACACCTGGGCTGGTGTTTGCCAAGCACCCTGCAGGGACCTGTCTCCAGAAACCCTCCCCTTCATCCCAGAGAGGTCTCACTGTCAGAGCCCTGACCAAGGCAGGCAGAGCCCCCAGCATGGAGCACTCTGGCTCAGCCTCTTGGCTCAGAATCCTCAGAGATGAAAGCCAGAGGCTTTCTCAGCTTCCAGCTTCACCTCTAACCCTGGCAGTGGTTAGACCACAGCTCAATTTACTTCCTCCTTTTCCTGCTGACCCTGGTTTTGAGTCTTTCCACCTTTACGTGAGGAATCAGGTCTGTGCTGTGAGCAGGAACTCCCTGCACACTTTAGGGAGAGTCTTTATCTGGGAGAAGATGGGAGCTTTGACACTGATGTGAAAAGCTCTCATTCCCTCTCACTTTGAAGTCCATAAATGAGGATTTTTGTGGAGGTCCTGACACTCACACATCTTGCCCTGCCCAGGTGTTGGCTTTCAGCAGTCACAGTGCCCAGAGCAATGGCTTTCTGCAGCCAGCAGGAAAAGGAGCAGCTCCCCCAGCCCACCGAGGGGTAAGTGCATTCCCAGCCAGATGTCCTGGAGCTCCTCTGTTTCATTCCCCTTGCTGGGGAGGCTGGGCTGGGGTCAGCTGGGCTGTTTTGGGCAGACCAGCGACCTGCAGCTGGTGCGGGACGCGCTGCGCAGCCTCAGGAACAGCTTCAGCGGCCACGACCCGCAGCACCACACCATCGACAGCCTGGAGCAGGGCATCTCCAGCCTCATGGAGCGCCTGCACCGCATGGAGACGCACAGGAGGCAGGACAGGAGGGTAAGGGCTCCCCAGGGCGCTCAGCTCCTGCCCCACGCCCCAGCCTGGCTCTGCCCGGGAGGTGACGCTCTGTTGTTCTGGCTTTGTGCCCCAGGTGAGGGGGAAATCACCAGCAAGCAGAGCAACCAACGAGTGCAGAGACTCCTGGCCTCCCAAATCCAGTAAGTGCCTGGCAGATCCTGCCCTTCCACTGCCAAATTCACTGCTCACTTCCCAGGTGTAGAATCCGCTTGGGAATCTCCCCCTCCAGGATGCTCCCTGGAGCAGAGATCCCTGCAAAGGGAAGGGACCCACGTTTATGGCTGGTTTTCTGTAAAGCACCACCACAGTGCTGGTCTGGGCTTTTTGGGCAGTGCTGCAGCACAGATGAGCATGGCAATCACTGGGAAAGGGGATGTCATCCCAGATTTCTGCTGCTGTGCACCACCTAGTGCAAATCCAGTAAGTGGCTGGCAGATCCTGCCTTTCCACTGCCAAATTCACTGCTCAGTTCCTGGATGTAGAATACCCTTGGGAATCTTCCCCTCCAGGATCCTGCCTGGAGCAGAGCTCCCTGCAAAGGGAAGGGACACACGTTTATGGCTGGTTTTCTGTAAAAAACAACATCATCCACCGTCACAGCGCTGGTCTGGGCCTCTTGGGCAGTGCTGCAGCACAGATAAGCCTGGCAATCACTGGGAAAAGGGATGTCATCCCAGCTTTCTGCTGCTGTGCACCATCTAGTGGGGACAGAGGAGTGATCCCTGCTCCCTGCTCAGTGTTTGCTGCCTTTTCATACCCACAGAATGAAACACCACATCTCCTTTCTAAACGCCACATTTCCATGTGTGCAGAGTATTTTCTGCCTTAAAACTGCGGATTTCAGTTCCTCTGTTTCAGCTCCTGGGGGGAAGGAGGAAACAAGGCAGGAGTTGGAGAGAGAAACACAAATGGGAAAATTAAAATCCACGCACCACGATCCATCCTGGCAGCAGGAACGGGAAGCTGGGGAGGGATAATGCTGATAAGGGATGATAACGAGGGAGTTGCTGCCTTGCAGAGCTGCCTCACTCTCAGAGCACACCCGTGATGAGCACCAGTGCCTGCACCAAAGTGTTGTACTTCACCGACCGCTCCCTCACCCCCTTCATGGTCAGCATACCAAAGAGGTGAGCCTGGCCTTCCTAAGCCTCCTGTGCCCCTAAAGCTCTGCTTTCCTGGGCATGCTCCCAGCCAGCACAGGTTTGCTGTGCTTTAACTGGATTTCATACAGGGGAGAATTATCTGCAGCAGTCCCTGAGCTTTGTTTTTGTGTTTTGTTTTTGCATCCATTTCCCTTGCAGGTTAGGGGAAGTGACTCTGAAGGATTTCAAGGCAGCCATCGATCGGGAAGGAGCCCATCGGTACCACTTCAAAGCCCTGGACCCAGAGTTTGGCACAGTGAAGGAGGAGGTAAAAGTGGGACTGGCCTTGGGATCAGTGTCAGCACACAGCCCTGGGGACCATGGTCACCTCACTTTTAAACTAATGAAATAGTGGATGTTCCCCCAGACAAAAGTGTCTGCTTTCCCAGCCATGGGTTAAGCTCCTGTTGTGCTAAAATATTTTCATCCTCAGCAAAAGCAACTCCATGGATGTGGTTGTGACTGCCTGGGAGCTGCAGAGCCCCTTGGGCAAAGCCAGCCTGTGACACAGCCCAGGCACACAGCAAAAATCTGGGCTGCAGGTTTTACAAACCCTACTGCAATGGGAGAGCCTGTATTAAGAATACAATTTCTTCCTTTCCTCTGAAGGTTTTTCAGAGAGAACTCTGTGTGTGTGTGGCATCGTTCCCGTTGTGTGCTGCAGTGCAGCCCTGTTTGTGCTCAGGCTGGTGTGGGTGTGGATTGGATTCATCTCAGGTTATTGGGACAGTTCTTGCTTCACAGATTGATTAGGGCCAGGGCAAAGGGTCACCCTCTCTGGGGACAGGCAGCAGCAGCAGCTGGAGGTCGTGGTCTGGCTCAGAAAAGGCGTGATTCCTGTCTTTAGTTTACCTTTAATGTCAAAAAAACATCTGATAATAACCCTGATATTCATTGGTGAATGAGGCCTGGTCTGTTATTTACCTAAATTGTGAAAATGTGACTCATAGCTCAGCCAGCACTGCCACGTGTTCCCTGGATTATTTTGGGAAATCGGAGCTAGGATTTGACTTCATGCCCCTGATGCCACTCACACTGCAGAACCCTGTCTCCAGACCCCAGACATGACTGAAATCCTTTTTTTTTTTTTTAATTTTTTTTTGGTAGGTGTTCCATGACGACGACATCATTCCTGGCTGGGAGGGGAAAATCGTGGCCTGGGTGGAAGAAGACCACGGGGAGAATTAATGGAGCTCTCAAGCCCTGTTTCTATGGAAACCCGTGACTGTCTGCAGAGCTCAGAGAGTGACCACGGAGCCCAAGTGCGGGGAGGAGGCCAATTCAAGCTGCCAAAATAGAGCCTCTGTGCCAGCCACGGGTGGTGCAGGCTGTGTGCATGGACAGCTGGCACCTGAGTGCCCGTGCCCATGGGCAGCTGCTGTCCTGAGGCTGCAGGGACGGCTCTGTGGGACAGAAACACCCGGCTCAGCCCTGCCAGCAAAACCCTGGAGGCCTTAAGGATGCTTTGCCCCCTTCTCCTCCATCCCTGCACCGTGTGCTGTGGGCTCAGCTGG
Source organism: Calcarius lapponicus (assembly GCA_039654755.1). Classification (NCBI taxonomy): domain Eukaryota; kingdom Metazoa; phylum Chordata; class Aves; order Passeriformes; family Fringillidae; genus Calcarius; species Calcarius lapponicus. The sequence continues at coordinate 20,717,192 of JBBFKN010000012.1, read as the reverse complement.
GCATCTCCTGTGCTGCTGTCACAGAAAACTGCACTGATGGTGAAAATGTGAAGCCTTGCCTTCATGGAGAAGAGCTTGCTGGACTGTGCGAGCTGAAGCTGGACCAGCTGTTGTCCTGCAGGAGCAGAGTGACTCTGGACATTGTAGGCTGTCAGGACCTGCTCTGGGTGGGGGAAGAGTCCTCTGAGGGTTGAAGCAAAGCTCACCAACCTGGCCAAGCTCCCTTTCTCCCAAACTCAGGCTCCCATCTCCCAGCCCTGCCTTCCCCACTTCCCAAAGCTGTTCCCATTTCCGAGGCCCTCGGGGTTTGCTCTGCAGCTGTGGGGACTGTGGGATCTTGGTGCTTGTTTGTTTGCTGAAGGATTTCATGGGTGGGGAGCTGGAATCAGCTGCTCCCTGAGGTCTTTGCACCCCCTGTCCTTGCTGAGCCTCTGTCCCTGTGCTCCTGCCCTCGCTGCTGTCACCTCCTGTGCACAGGCATCCCCTGCTGCTGTCCCCACCGCCAGGGCCACCAAGCGCTTACCCACACCAGCTCCTTGCTATGCTGAGTCCTGAAGGATCAGGAAAGAACTGCTGGGAAAGAACAAGCCCTACAATCCCCCAAGGATGGGTTTTTCCCTTTGGTTTTGTGGTTTTGTTTCCCTACATCACCCGTGGGCTTGGGAGGTCAAATGGGCTCCTGTGGGACTGTCTGTGTGTGCTGTGCATGAGGCTGGGAGAGGGGGCAACCTGGTTTTACTGTTTTATATTAACATGTCCTTTTGTAAACCTGTTCTTGAAATTATTTTGTACCGATTCACATTTGTCTGAGGACTGTGGATTATTTTTATACTAGTGCAAGTGCTCTCTGTATATTTCTGCACGCATTATACTGTGTTTTACTCCTTTCCTGGTGGATGCTGAGATGTTTTGTATCGTCTTCTGTTGACACAACACTGGCCTTGTAATTTTATCTTACTGTGGAAATCCAACTGGTTGGTACTGGGTTTTATATCAAGGCTCCTACGTGGTTTTGTGCCATATTGGCACAACACAAGCTGTCTCCTGTTCTGGACAATTTGTGTGACTTTCTGCTTACAGACAGCGGGAGGAAAGTTCATCAATGAACAGGTTAGTTAATGGGGGAAATACATCCCTTTGGAAAAGAAACAATGATTTTCTTTCTCCCCTGGACATAGTTTCTCTGTTGCATGGTCTCTAGTGAAGAGGGCATGGGCTTGTGATACTGAGATCGATTGTATTCGAATTGCAAACTTCTCACATGTGTTTCATTCTTTGGGTTTTACTCATCGGTTTTATTCCAGCAACAGCCACACACCCGGGCTGGAGTTTCATGGAGCAAATTTTGAAGCTTTTCAAGGTCTGTTGCTGGCCAGCCTCGTGTCCTTCTCTGCTACCAGAGGAGCAGTTGGCTTTGGGAGGTTTCTCCCCCATAAAAGCAAAAGGTGTCAATTTTAAATGAGTTTTAACTGACTCCAGAGATTTTACTACAAGATGAAGTTGACAAGTGTAGGAACAGGAAAGTAACTCTGAGGAAATTGGAAGAAATTAACCAATTGTAAGCAATGAAACAGACAAGCCTGGGATATGGCAGCGAGAGCACACCTCAGGACAAACCCACCCTCCGTGGGAAGAACTCGCTTAGCTTGAGGTGGAACTTGGTACGTTTAAATTTAGGACTGAACAGAGCCTGAGCTATCCCCGGACCATGGGTGTATTTATGTGCTCTGCCCCATCCACAGCCCCTTCCCTGGCCCAGCCTGAGGCCGTTCCCGGGGAGCAGAGCCGACCCCGGCTGTCCCCTCCTGTCAGGGAGCTGTGCAGAGCCACAACGAGCCCCAGATCGCGTTTTCCGCAGCTCCAGCCCGGCGCAGCCCGAAGCTCCGGGACGGGCGGTGCCTGAGGCTTTGCTGAGGCGGTGCTGAGGCTTTGCTGAGGCGGTGCTGAGGCGGTGCCTGAGGCGGGCCGGTTCCCGCCCGCCGCCGCTTTACGGCCGCCCCAGTGTCGCGCCGTGCCGCCCGCACGGAGGTCACCGAGCGCCGCCGGCCCCGGTGCGCCCGGCCCAGCCCAGCCCGGCTGCAGCCCAGCCCCAGCATGTGGCGGGTGTTGGCGCGACGCGTGTCCCGGGGCGCGGCCGCGCCGCCCGGCCTGGTGCGGCCCCGCCGAGCGCTCGGGGCCGGGGTCGGGGCCGGGGCTGGCCCGGCCCGGCGCGGCCCGGTCTGGGGCGGCCCCGCGCCTCGCCCGCTGCTGCCGCCGCCCGCCTGGCCCCGGCTCGTCCCGCGCCGCTGCTGCAGCCTCCCGGCGCACCAGAAGGTGAGAGGCACCCCCGGAGCCTGCCCCGCCTGTCCCCCGTGTTCCCTCGCTGCCCTGGCTATCCCCCTCGCTTTCCCCCTCGCTTTCCCCGTCCCTGCCCTTTCCCTTTCCCCGTCCCTGCCCCTTCGCTCTCCCTCTCCCTCCTCCTTGGCTTTCCCCTTCCCTTTCCCCTTCCCTTTCCTCGTCCCTGCCCCTTCGCTCTCCCCTTAGCTTTCCCCCTCGCTGCCCTTTTCCTTTCCCCGTCCCCGCCTCTTCGTTTTCCCCTCTCCGTTTTCCGTCCTCTCCCCGTGCGGCTCCCTTTGCCCCGGGGATTGAGTTACGGGATCACGGAGGTTGGTAAAGTCCTTTGGGATCAGCGGGCCAGCGCTGCGCTGGAGCCCCCCACCCGCACGGCTCTTGGACGCCCCCGGGGATGGGAACTCTGCCACCTCTGAGTAATCCTGTTCCATCGTCTGGCCGCCCAAACTGGGACAAAATCGGTGGTTTTGGTGTCTTTGGCACCACTTAGCCTCAAGCCCGTGGGTGGCTGTCGGGTGCCACCTCCATCACCTCTGTCCTCTATCCCAGCACCCTGTTGGCCCTTGGCAGACCCAGGCCAAGCCCTGGCTCTCTGTAACCCTTTCTTGTGAGAATCTTCGAGTGCTAAGGGATTGGACTGCACCTTAAAGCCACGTGCAGGGACACCTTCCTCTGTCCCAGGTTGCTCCAAGCCCCACCCAGGCTGACCTTGAACACTTCCAGGGATGGGGCAAGCACAGCCCCTGCCCTCAGCACCCGTGTGGCTTTGCCAGGCTCCCTCACCAGCAGCTTGGGGCAGTGCTGGGGATTTGCATCAGATCTGTGCCCCGCACCCAGGCTGGGCCGAGGATTTGTCTCTGTCCCGTGTGTGCTGCCTGGCTGTGACACTGCCCTGTCCCTCACAGGTGGCACTGCCAGCGCTGTCCCCCACCATGCAGATGGGCACCATCGCACGCTGGGAGAAGAAGGAGGGGGACAAGATCAACGAAGGGGATCTCATAGCAGAGGTATCCTGGGGAAGAGGCTGGGCTGAGGGGATCTATAGCAGAAATATCCTGGGGATGAGGCTGGGCTGAAATATCCTGGGGACAAAGCTGGGCTGAAGGGGATCTATAGCAGAAATATCCTGGGGAAGAGGCTGGGCTGAGGGGGTCTATAGCAGAAATATCCTGGGGACAGGGTTGGGCTGAAGGGGATCTAGAGCAGAAATATCCTGGGAACCAGGCTGGGCTGAAGGGGATCTATAGCAGAAATATCCTGGGGACAAAGCTGGGCTGAAGGGGATCTCATAGCAGAAATATCCTGGGGACAGAGCTGGGCTGAAGGGGATCTGTAGCAGAAATATCCATGGGACCAGGCTGAGCTGTCTCTCTCGAGCTGCACGTCTGGCCTGGCGGCTGTCCCTGGCTGAAGGCAGATTTTGGATCCCAGATCCCAAGGGATGCTGGTGGGAAGGAGTGGCTGTCAGCCTCTCAGAGCTGGTTTGAGGGCAGACTTCCCTAGAGCTGCTGCCTCAGGGTGATTTTTTCCAGAACTGTGACCCTGTAACAGACTGGGAGGCTCTGGGCTCACCATTTGCTGTTCTCTCTCAAAGGTGGAGACAGACAAAGCTACAGTTGGCTTTGAGAGCCTGGAGGAGTGTTACCTGGCCAAGATCCTGGTGCCTGAAGGAACAAGGGATGTTCCTATTGGGGCTGTAATATGTATCACAGTAGAAAAGTATGTATTTTCCTAACCCTTGATGTGAATTTCCCCTCCCTTGGGGCTTCTGGGGTGTCTTGAGTGAAAGACTGAGACCATCCCCTGTGTGTTCTTCTAGGCCTGAATATATTGATGCCTTCAAAAACTACACCCTGGATTCTGCAGCAGCTGCTGCCCCTGCAGCCTCAGTGCCTCCCCCTCCAGCTGCAGCCCCCTCCCCACCACCTCAGCCTTCTCCTCAGGCCCCTGGCAGCTCTTACCCTCCTCACATGCAGGTAAGAGAGCACTGCTCCTGCTTTAAGGCTTCTTGTACTCTCTTTCTGCCCCAGCATTGCTGCCTGTGGGGCATTTTCTCATAAGAACTGTCTGGAGAATTTATTAATTCTGCCACTTCAGTTGTGCTGTGCACAGAGCAGGTGTTGGGGGACATCCCAGAAAGCTTTTTTAATAAATTCATTTCAGCATCCCAGCTGCTGGTGGAGGAGAGACTTGTCCCTCCAGGGTTGTTGTTTTGAAAAATGTGCTAAATCTACATTTTTTGGACAGTTGTGGTATAAAAAATTTCTTGTGCTTAGTGTGAGTAGGCTCTGCTCATATCTCAGAGCAGAACTCCAGCCTGTGGTGCTGTGGTGACCACACCAGATGTGTCTGTGGGTGGCTAATCATGATTTGTGTTTGTGGGTATAACCTTTTTGCTTTGCTTGGGTTTTGAAGTGTATCCACTGATGGAATTGAGCGCTTTGTACAGGGGGTTGCTTTGAAAAGGAATTTTTGTAATATTGAACCCCATCCCACAGATAAAGCATGTGGAAACTGATTTGTGTGAGATGTTACTCAAAGTCAGGCATCAAATAATTAATGAATGGCTTCTAAATGTGTGTTTTGGCTACTGAAGTTGCTTTCTTCCCTCTGCTTGCCCCCTCTGCCCAGTTTTGCTCCCCATGTGTGTGTCACAGTGACAAAGGGACTTGCTGCAGCCTTCCTTGGCCCTGCAGGGTGATGGCACTGATGATTATTTTGATTTATCCATTTCTTGCCCTCTGCTCTTGCTTGCTCTCCTGCTCAGGCCTTGCTAACAGAAGCCAAAGCAGCACAGAGGGACAGCTCTGCTTGGCTGTCACGGAGCCAGACTAGGAGTGCATTAAAGCTGCTTCTTTAGGTTGGCATCGTTTCTCAGGAGCCCAGCCTGTGTTGCTGAGCTCTGGGGATGAGCAGGGTCTGACTGTGCTGTGTTCTGTGCCTTCCCAGATCACCCTCCCTGCTCTGTCACCCACCATGACAATGGGCACAGTGCAGAGGTGGGAGAAGAAGGTTGGGGAGAAGCTGAGCGAGGGAGATTTGCTGGCTGAGATTGAGACAGACAAAGCCACAATCGGTGAGTCCCCAGCCCGGGTGGGTGAGGTGCCCTTGGAGGGGTCCTGAGCAGCCTCTGCCAGCTCCTCTGGCTGCTCAGGGGGTGGTGCTGTGGGACAGGTTTTGTTAACATCTCATCCCACTGGAGAGCTCCTAAAACCACTTTATTTCCTCATCAATCCTTCTCAGCAAGTGCATGCAGAGGTTCCCTGCTGGAAGGGGTTCTCCTGCTTCAGCTGCCAGTCTCCAGCAGCAGCAGCAGCACTTGGAGCAGCCCTTCAGCTCCTCAGTGTTGCTTCTCTCCCCTGCAGGCTTTGAAGTGCAGGAGGAAGGCTTCCTGGCAAAGATCTTGGTGCCTGAAGGAACAAGAGATGTGCCCTTAGGAACTCCTCTGTGCATCATTGTGGAGAAGGAGGCTGATATTCCAGCCTTTGCTGACTACCAGGCTGCTGCAGTCACTGACATGAAGGCAGCAGCCCCTCCTCCTCCTCCTCCTCCTCCACAGGTAAGGAGAACTCATGGGCACCGCTGACAAGCCTGAGTGAGCTGTTGTTGACAGTGTGAAGCCCAGGTTGCAACAGGAGTGTTCTGATTTGTGAGTGCAAGGCTGATCTGTGTGCTGAGAAGTGATCACTGATCTGCCCTCCAAGACCTACAGCAGGTTTCATTCATTCTGAATTTTTCCCAGCTTGTTGCTTGTGCCAGTTCTGATTCCTCAGCCTTGAAAATGGGGAGCTCAAGTTCTTTATTTTATTTGGTTTTTTATTCAGCTGATCTCCTTCCCAGTGAGTTTCTGATGTAATTTCTGGGAGCCTTTGTGCAGAGATCAGTCATTATCTCTTGACTGATAATTAGATGGGCCACTTCTCTTGCTGTGGGTTCCACTGATGGCTTTGATTCTTTGTTAAGGTGATGGCAACTCCTGCAGCTGCTCCTCCTCCTCCTCAGCCTGCTGCTGCTCCTGCTCCAGCAGCCCCCTCAGCAGGGCCACCCCGCAAAGGAGGAAGGGTCGTGGTCAGTCCCCTGGCAAAGAAGTTGGCAGCAGAGAAAGGAATCGACCTTAGCCAAGTGAAAGGTACCTTTCCTTTCCACTTCTTTGCTCTCACTGTCAGTTGTCTGTCCCTGTAGATCCATATTTTCCTGTTCTTCCTGACTGTGCAGCTGTGAACCAGGAGTTGTGTTCAGTGATTCTCTCTGTTGAATAAAACTTTGCTTTAGAAGCAAAGCCATGTTGGAAATAATCAAAATCCTCTCCCATTTTCCTTTGTCCCTTTCAGGCACTGGACCAGATGGCAGAATCACCAAAAAAGATGTGGAATCATTTGTGCCATCGAAGGCTGCTCCAGTGAGTAGGCTGGAAATCTGTGGGAATGGATTTTACAGGCATGGAAGGCTCTGTGGAAGGGCAGTTCCTGCATGGAACTGGCATTGCTGGATTGTGTGGGTGGTGCTGACTGTAAGGTTGTGAAATTTAACCTGCCAGAAACACTGGTGAAGCCTTCTCCCTTTGTTTGTCCCTTTGATATTCCACTGACAACAAAAATGTTGTGCTCCCAACCCTTCCTCTGGCTGCTAAATCTTCATGGGCTGAGGGCACCCAGTCCCAGCTGGTCCTGACTGCTGAAGAGAGGGGGTCAGAAGGAAAGCCAGACCTAGCAAAGCCCAGCCTGTCACTGCTGCCCCAGAAGTGTTCTGATGCTGTGCTTTGTGTTGTCCCTGAGCTGATGGAGGTGTTTTCTGTGTGCTGCAGTTTGGGAGAGCCCCCCAGCACAGCTCTGCTGTCTGTGCAACAACCAGAGCAGGACTGGCTGGGCTGGGAGCTTCACAGCACCACGTCTCAGTGCTGAGCTGCTAAATCCCTCCATCCTGCATTTAGTAACCAAACAGAGGGGTTGGAAGGAGCCTGGTGGGCACTGGAGAGGTGGAAATGGCTGCTGCTCTTCCCAGGGGCAGCTTGGCCTCAGCACTGAGCTCCCTTTGGGTGTTTCTGGGGTGACACTGGTGTTCCCTGCAGGCTGCAGTTCCAGAGGCAGTTCCTGGCGTGGCAGCAGCACCCGAGGGGACTTTCACAGACATCCCCATCAGCAACATCCGCAGGGTAAGGGCTCAGTCTGGGCCAAGGTCCTTGTTCTGCCTGGGAGGGTTCCGGGCTGATTTGTGTTCATGCTCTGCACACCCCAGGTCATTGCTCAGAGGCTGATGCAGTCCAAACAAACAATACCTCACTACTACCTGTCCATTGATGTCAACATGGGGAAAGTCCTGGTGCTAAGGAAGGAGCTCAATCAGGTGAGTTCTGGCATCTTGGCTTGGGGAAAAAACGCTTTTCAGCTCTTTTTGTGGGTCAGTTCTAGACTGTCTGTGACAGAATGACAATTTCCTCATGTCTGCTCCTTCCTGACTTCCCTAAGGGCCTGTTCTGAGCTCTGCTTGGTGGTGATTCATTATTTCAGGTGGAAAATAAAAGGATAGAGAGCTTTTTAATATTAAGAAGGGTAAAAAATTAGGCAGAATAATAATTCTAAGCCAACTTTGAGAAAAACTAAACATTAACAAAACCTACGTTCTTAAATTATGAAGGAGATACTTTGATACTTTCACCTTCTGAATTATAATGCTTGCAAGTGGTGTGATTGTTTTTTAATGTTTCCTGTGAACTGCAGTGACTGCCCTTGTTAACTGGGGGGATGTGCAGGGGACAAACTGACACCTGGAATCCCTTTATTTGCAGGAGGTCTCGGAGAACATTAAGCTTTCTGTCAATGATTTCATAATTAAAGCTTCTGCATTGGCATGCTTGAAAGTGCCTGAGGCAAATTCTTCATGGATGGACACAGTTATTAGGCAGTAAGTTTATGGCATGGTCAAAGCCAGAAACTTCCTTTGTTCATGGGAAAAAGAACTTCTGCTGGGATTTGAGGGAGGGGAAAGATACAATGTGAAGGTGCGAGGTTCTGTTAAAGTGATAAAATCTGTGAGTTTAAGGATGGTGGGAAAGGTGAAACAATTGAACAAATTTTGGGTTGTCTGGACTGTTTTTATTCTTTCTGCTTGCTCCCTTGCTGGAGTGGTTTCAGCTGCTGTGTGTGTTGCAGGAATCATGTGGTGGACGTGAGTGTGGCTGTCAGCACCCCCGCAGGGCTCATCACCCCCATCGTGTTCAACGCCCACATCAAGGGCCTGGCTGCCATCAGCAAGGACGTGGCTTCCCTGGCAGCCAAAGCCCGCGAGGGGAAGCTCCAGCCTCACGAATTCCAGGTCAGACACCCGAGGTGGTGTTCAACTCTGCTGCTCTTGATTGTTTGAAAGAAACAGAGGCTGTTTTGTGGTGTTTGAGCAATCACAGAATGTCCTGAGTGGGAAGGGACCCACAGGGGTCACTGAATTCAGCCCCTGGCCCTGCACTGACACCCCCAGATCCCACCCTGGGCATCCCTGGAGTGCTGCCCAACCCTCCTGGAGCTCTGGCAGCCTTGGGGCTGTGCCCATTCCCTGGGGAGCCGGGGCAGTGCCAGCACCCTCTGGGGAAGAACCTTTCCTGATCTCCAGCCCAAATTCCCCTGGCACAGCTCCAGCTCCCCCTGGATCCTGTCCCTGCTCACCAAAGAGCCTCCCCTCCTCAGAAAGCTGCAGACTGGAATGAGGTCTCCTCTCTCCCCATATTCCCACATCAAACAGTTTTGTGAGTTTGCCCATGAATGTGTTTGTTTTCTTTTAGGGTGGTACTTTCACAATTTCCAATTTAGGAATGTATGGGATTAAGAATTTCTCTGCCATAATCAATCCACCTCAAGCCTGCATCCTGGCAGTGGGTTCCTCAAAAGAAATGCTAGTGCCAGCTGATAATGAGAAAGGGTGAGTTTCCATCTGATCCTGGACTCAAACTCTGAAGTCATGCCTCATTTCCTAACACCTACATTAGATAATAATTTTAAAAACCTTAAAATGTATTGTTGACACAGTGCTTTCAGTACTTGCTTCAGTTTGCATTTAAAGGATGGATCCTGTATTAATATTCCCTTGTTTGAAGCTAAAATGTTTTTTGTCCTTGTGCTGCAAGGAAAGTGGAGCTCCCTGCCCTCAGGGGGAGCACACAGAGGTGTTTTTAGTGCCTCTGGGAAGTTCCTTCCTCAGTTTTCCTAGAGAAGGAATGAACATGATCTGCTCCCCATGCACTGGGGGAAACATCTGTCACCAGGCACCAGCTGCTATTCCTGGCTCTCCAAGAAGCTTTTCTGCTCTGTGAGTGGCACTGCCTTGCAGAGGAGCGTGTTAACCCTTTTTTTGTTGTTTTTCTCCCAGCTTTGACGTGGCCAGCGTGATGTCTGTCACCCTGAGCTGTGATCACCGTGTTGTGGATGGAGCAGTTGGAGCACAGTGGCTTGCTGAATTCAAGAACTTCCTTGAAAAGCCAGTAACCATGCTGCTATAATTTAACCATGCAAAGCAGAATTTTCATGGGTCACACTGTTGTGTTTTAAACAAGCTATTTAGACTTTAGTGTTCAGACTTTGAGAGAGTTCCTTTTTTTATTTAAAAAATGTATTATATTATCTGGTAATGTTATTTACCAGTCTGTACAGAAAAAAAAAAAGTTTGCAAAAGTGCTTTTCAGAGCAATATTACAGCTACACTGTATTTTTATACAGTTAGTTAACTTGCAAACTCTTCCAAAACAGAGTTAAGCGTCCCAGATTTTAAATGAAACAAAATTATCCTGGCATTGTGCCAGCTGCTTCTAAACTCGGGTGCCCAGGGGCTGCACAGCAACAGTTTGGTGACCTCGCTGTTGTCAGAGCCTGGAGTTTCAAACATCTCTTGCCAGGAGCGCAGGTGAGATGGCCACAGAAGGGACAGGAGAAGGGGGACTGCCCCATGCCGGGCTGGGAGGTGGCACAGCAGTGCTGGGGACAGAGTCTCAAAGGCCAGCGCTGCTGTTCCAAAATTCCTGTTGGGAATTTGGCTCTGGCCGGGACCTTCTCAGCTCCCTGAGCACTTGAAGGGGAAGGAGCTCTGCTGGCTGTGGGTCCCAGCTCTGGGGCACCACACAGCGTGCTCTGCTGTCTCTCGTGGACTCTCACTGCCATCTGCTTCTGCTGTGGAACCTCTGCAGCTGCTGTTAACCCCGGGCTCTGGTGCCATGGAAGTCACTGTTTTGCAGAATGTTCAATGTGTGTTGGAAGGCAGAGTAGGCAAATCACACATGCTGATAACCCCAGCAGGGGATGGGAATCATGTGAGGACTGGGATGTTTGGGATTTTTCATTTCAGGCATTCTAGCATAGGAAGCTCTGACTTAAGCCACTGGAATTGCAGACCTTCCCTGGATTGTCCATGTTGTCCAGCCCCAGTGAAGCTGCAGAATGTGCTCTCCATGTACATATTGTATGTAAGGTGCTTCTCTAGTCTGTTGGACTCGTGTCCAGTTACCCCAGGCATTGTACCCTGCCAGGGCTGCAGTGCTGAACATTCTGAAATTCCACTTTCCACATGGAAACGTTCATGTAAAAAAAAAGGACAAATGTGCAGTAATGACAGAGTGACCAGGAGAATTAAATAGGGGGGCAGAGTTGGAAAAAAAAAGGAAGAAGTTGTTCAGGCTGATCCTGTTATTCTGTGTATTGCATTAAGTACTGTCTCCTGTAAAATTCTACATAATTCACTAAAGATACTGAAAGAAAATACTGTGGAAATTAAATATTTTTGTGGGAACTATTTAGTGTCTGGTTGCTGTGATGCCTTGCTTAAGCGCAAAAAAAGTGCATTAAGATTTTGGATTTTCTTGAATGACCTGAAATACCCCGATTCCAGACTGGCTCTAGTGAATCCATGTTCCATTAAATGTTGGGAATTAACTACTAAACCATGTCCCAGTGCTTTTCTCTTCAGCTGTGTGTGGCTTTCCTTCTGCAGCCTTTCAGTCTCACAGTGCAACTCGCCCTATTAACCTGAGGTTTAATCACAGATCTTTTGCTTTTTGCTGTCTGCAGCTTCCTCTCTGCTCTGCTCACCCGTGGGGCTGTGTGGGACAGGTTGTTCCAGCATTAAATACTTGAAGAGAGCTGCTCTAACCATGGGATCCTGTCCATTTATTTATTTAACAATAAAACATCACCGCTGTCCCTGCTGTCCCTTCAGTAAAGCATTGGTGGTTCTTTACTACAGCACATAACAAATACTGCAACTAAATATTCAGCTATTCTTTGAATATTTACAGTCTTTACTCGTTTTTTGCTGCTATTCCTCCAGCCTTCCTTTTCTGCTTGCATCTCTGAAGGCATTGGAGATATTCGCCCTTCATGAGTAAAAAGTGAATTAAAAAACGCCCTTAACCCCACTCCTACCAAAGATTTTCACTCTGGGCTTTTGTTGTGTAATCTGCCAACACTTCAGGAAGTTTCAGTCGTTTTCCCAAGCTGTGTTTCTGCAGAAGTGTCTTACAGCAGCTTTGCTAAACGCTGGCTAAGAATATCCACGATTACGGAAAACAATTAATCAAAAGGCAATTAAAAAATAAATTACAAATAAGACTCAAAATTGATTAAAACTATTTAAAATTTTAGTAAAAACATTACTTAAATTTAAACCATTACTTCAAAGTGAATTTAAGCCATTCCTTAAAATTGAATTTGAACCATTACTTAAAACTGAATTCAAGCCATTACTTAAATTTTACTCGTTAAGTAATTGATTCAAACTACTAATGAGTTCTATCGTTTCCAGCATTACCCAGCCACAGTGTTTCTGGCATTTTCTGCGTTAGTTTGGGGGATTTTTTCCCCAAAAAGAGGATTTCTTTCGAGCAGCTGTCCGGGACCCAGGCGGTCCGAACCAGGGGGGGCAGCGCGGGGCTGGATCCGGTGCCGGGCCGGGCGGTACCGGGGCGGTCTGGGTCCGTTCGGGGCGGTACCGGGTCCGTTCGGGGCGGTACCGGGTCCGTTCGGGGCGGTGCGGGTCCGTTCGGGGAGGTTCGCGCCCGTTCGGGGCGGCCCGGGTCCGTTCGGGGTGGTTCGGGTCTGCTCGGAGCGATCCGGGTCTGTTCGGGGCAGTTCGGGTCCGTTCGGGGCGGTTCGGGTCCGTTTGGGGCGGTCGGGGTCCGTTTGGGGCGGTTCGGGTCTGCTCGGAGCGATCCGGGTCCGTTCGGGGCGGTCCGGGTCCGTTCGGGTCCGTTCGGGGCGGTTCGGGTCCATTCGGGTCCGTTCAGGCCGCCCGGAGCCCGCGGCCCTCACGGCCATGGCGGCGCCGTTGCCCCGGAGACGGCGCCGGAAGCGGCGCGCGCGCGGCCCCGCGCGTTTCCGCGTCCCCCGCCCGGCCCGGCCCGGCCCGGCCCGGCTCCGCCGCCACCAACAGCGCCAGCACCGGCACCGGCAGCGAGCCCGGGCCGCGGCAGCGCCCGCAGCATGTCCCGCGTGCCCGTGGGGAAGGTGCTGCTGCGCAACGTCATCCGCCACACCGGAGCGCACAACAAGGTGAGGCCCGCGCCGCCCGCGCCCAGCGGGGCCTGCGGGGCCGAGCGGGGCGGGCCGGGCTGCGGGGGGGGACACCGTGAGGGACATCCCGGGCTGCAGGGACAGCCCCGGGCTACGGGGGCACCGTGAGGGTGCGGGGACAGCCCCGGGCTGCGGGGGTGACACCGTGAGAGACATCCCGGTGTGCGGGGACACCGTGAGGGTGCGGGGACATCTCTGGGTACGGGACATCCGCGCTGCGGGGACATCCCGGTGGTGCTCCTGGTACATCCCGGTGTGCGGGGCAGCCTTCGTGCCCCGCTGCTGATCCTGCACGGCAGAACGGCAGCGCTGGTTGGAAATGAAAGGAATTTGGGAAATCGGCCACATCTTCAGGGTCACTTTTGGTTTAACGCTGTTCCGGTTTCCCCCGAGTTTCGGTTTCACTCGAGTATGTCTGTATTTACTTTAAAAGTAACAAATCTCGAATAGGTTTTGTTGCGTTTTATTTGTTGCCCTGTGTGTGTGCTTTTAATTGCATGAAATAATTTGAACTTCGTGTGCACAGGCAGGATTTTAGTGCAAAGTTAAGCAACTCCATTAAGTTTAGCAGACTGTTTTATGAATCATAATTCAGCAGGTCTAACCAGCACCAGGAAGTTCTGTTTGGGATACAGATAGGTGTAAATAATCCTTTGTTTGGGGATGGTAGGAAAGGTGGCTGTGAGTTTCCTTACCAGGAGTGTTGAGGTTGGTGCTGCATGACTGTGAATTTGCCCTGATGTTCAACTCATTCCCCTTTCTGTGACTTTCAGCTTCAGGAAGAGACAGAAATGTGGAAGATAAGGGAGTGGGAGAAGCAGACAGAAGAGACTTACTGGAAGAGGCAGAGCAGAATGCTGTCAGACACCTCCAGGTGAGATACACCACGGAAATATTGTCCTGAACGACTCAAGCCTCTGCTTGAGGCTGATCTCAGTGTGTTGATTGAGATGTGACGTGTTGGAGGTGCCAGGGGAATGAGGGGGTGAGTGAGGGGGTGACTGAGGGGTGAGTGAGGGGTGGGTGAGGGGTTCCTGGGGCTCTGGGAGGTGCTCCCCACCTGAAGGAGCCGTTCCCTCTCCGCAGCAGCCGCATGCGCAGCGACGGCTTCGACGACGAGGGGCACAGGGCAGACTGGAAACCCAGGAACCCCCAGCTCCTGGACCTGGTGGAAGATGATCTCCTCAGGGCCAGATCCTGGAATAAAAAGCTGTATGAATGTGAAGCCAACATGCCAGACAGGTCTGTGGGGGAATTCTGTGTTCTGGGGTTGGAATTAACAAAAAATGACACTTTTCTGGTTGGTGTGTGCGGTGATGAATTAGAGCTTCAGCTCACTTTGAGAATGAATAACGTACAAACTTCTGCCATGTCACAGAATAGCCAATTTGAGCTCATCTGTGGAGTTTCTAAAACACACTAAGCAGCAAAAGCCCAGCCCTAAGCTTAGTATGTATTACTCTGCTCAATAAGCTTAACGAAATCTCAAGAAACACCATTCCAGGGTTGGATTTAAAGAAGTCAGAGTTGTGGTTTCAGAACATAAGGTGTATTTAAATAGCACCAACCAAATCAGTCCTATTTCCTTCCTGCTTAAACTCAGATTCATTCTATGGCTCTGCATTTTTATCATCAAACACATTGTCATTGTTTTTAATGGATAGTTCTGCTTCCTTACAGGTGGGGGCACAGTGGATACAAAGAGTTGTATCCTGAAGAATTTGACACAGACAGGTAAGGCAGACACCCTTACTGATGGATCCAGAACCTGCCTTCTGACAAGTTCTGCTGGGAATTTTACAAACTGAGTTCTGAATTTTGAATACACATCAACCTTGAATGCAAAGCCTTACTGTTAAAAAACTCAAATCCATTAACGTGGTGTGAGTCTTAGGAGAATCTTTTGTATTAATTAAGATAGTCAGGTTTAGCTGGAGTTACCAAAATCTATGAGTCTGGGAGGTAAACAAATTCTTGCAGTGTCCTGGACAGTGGAAAAACAAGATTTTGAATTATTTTTAACCTACACCCAGCAGAATCATCAATATTTATCAGGCTTACAGATTGGATATAAATGAGTTTCATCACTCATTGGCTTCCAGTTCACCTCCTCCTGTTCTTTTTCCAGTGATCAGCAGGAAGGAGATGAGCAAAATGCTGTCAATGGGAAGAAGAGATCCCACCTGGGGAAGCAAACAGCCCGTGAGTCCCACAAAAGGAAAAAAACCAAGAAATCCCACAAGAAGAAGCAAAAAAAGCGCTCACACAAAAAGAGGAAGAAAAAGAAAAAGGAGCAGGAGAAAAGTTCCACAGATTCCTCCCGGGGGGAGAGCGAGGGCTCAGGAGAGGAGACTCCGAGCGCCCGGAAAGGAAAACACAAGCGCAAGAAAAAGCCCAGGAAAGTGCCTGCCAAGGAACCTACCTCTTCTTCTGGGCAGGAGAGTGACTTTTGCCATGCAAGCAGCTCCAGCACCAGCAGCTCTGAGGACACTGAATCCGAGGGGAAAAAGGAGAAGCGGCCCCCGAGGAAGAGGAAGAAGCGGCACAGCTCCGTGCCCGAGAGGCCGAGCGAGGTGCCCGAGAAGAGGAGCAAGAGGAAGAACTGGAAGGTGGCGGGGGATGAGAAATCTGAGGACAGCTCTGATGAGGACTGAGGGGTCAGGGTGCAGCTCAGAGCAGGAGGGGAGGACAGAGGCAGCTCTGTGTCACTCAGCACTGCTCCAACACTGGTTTACACACACGCTGCCAGCCCACAGGGAGCAGCCTCAGGCTCGCCAGGCAGCACTGCAGGACAGCACCTACCTGGCCCACAGGTGGGCTCATCCTGCCAGCTTGGCTGTGATCAGGTTGTTTTGTTTCTTAAATTATGTTTGAACAGATTGCTCTTTGGCTCACCAAAACAATGGCCAGCAGGAGAGGACAGGCTGGTAAATCAAGCTGGTAACAGGAAATGTCACTGTAACCCCCACGGTAGTTTTGTCTTCCCATCCTCCACCAAAGCAGAGCTGTGGGGGCACGCACAGGGTCAGCTGGACACGGAGGGGAGCTGAGGGAGCATTCCCATTCCAGCTGAAGAGCAGTGACTTCTTCTCTCAAGCAGTTTGCTTGGTTTAGACTCCTGTCCAGAGCCTGCTGTGGGCTGGCCCCCGTGTCCACCTTCCTTCCTCCTCTGTGGGGATGCTGAAAGCATTTGTGCTGACAGAGAGGCCTTGGTGGGTGTCGTGTCCTGTCTCTGCTCTGCCCAGTGTGTTACTGGAGAAACTGGTACCAGGCCGTTCTCCCTGCGGCGAACAGCCAAGCCTTTTAATAAAATAAATAAATCCAGATGTGTTTGATGCTTTAGTCATTGTTCTGGAGCAAAGCCCGGGGACAGAGCACAGGCCTGGGAGACCGGGTGGTGCCTGTGTTCTCCCTGTGCTGTTTGTTTCTGCTTCACCACACTTGCAGGAGATGAAATCAGGGCACTGGGGGATGTGTGGGGTGATTGTTGTGTCCTGGACAAGCACAAAACAGTGCCAGCAGTCCTAAATCCTCACTCCAAGCCCCAGTTGTTGTTCCTTTTTTCCCTTCAAGTGGAAAGAAAAACGGGATATTCACGGAGGTGTTTATGGTGTTTACCAAGGTGTTGCAGTAGTGAACACACCTGGGTCTGCTGCGGGTTTAAGACAGAATTATAGAATTAAAGAAGGGTTCGGGCTGGAAGGGAATTTAGAGATATTCCAGTTCCCTGAGCACCACACCTTCCACCAGGACGCTCCTGCCTGTCCTTGGGCGCTTCCAGGGATGGGACAGCCACAGTTCCTCTGGGCAGCTGTGCCAGGGCCTGCCCAGCCTCCCAGCGGAGGATTCCTCCCCAGAATCCCACCGCCGCTGCCTCTGGCGCTCACATCCTCCCCGCGGAGCTCTGCCCGTGCGGTGCCCCGGAGGCGGAAGCGGCGGCGGAAGCTCGGGCGCGGTTCCGTGTCCGGGCGCGGTGCCCTTGGAGCGGACATGGCGCTGGCGCTGCTGCGGCCGCGGCCCCGCGGGGCCGCCCTGGGTCAGTGAGGCCGGGGCAGCGGGGCGGGCGGGGAGCGGGACCCCGGAGGGAGCGGGACCCCGAGGGAGCGGGGTTCCAGAGGGTGCGGGGTTCCGGAGGGAGCGGGACCCCGGAGGGTGCGGGACCCCGGAGGGTGCGGGGTTCCGGAGGGAGCGGGACCCCGGAGGGTGCGGGACCCCGGAGGGTGCGGGACCCTTGGATAGTGTGCGATCCTCGGATCCTTCGGGGTTCCGGAGGGTGCGGGACCCCGGAGGGAGCGGGACCCCGGAGGGAGCGGGACCCCGGAGGGTGCGGGACCCCGGAGGGAGCGGGACCCCGGAGGGTGCGGGGTTCCGGAGGGAGCGGGACCCCTGTGGCTCCGGGACCCCGGAGGGTGCGGGACCCCGGAGGGAGCGGGACCCCGGAGGGAGCGGGACCCCGGAGGGTGCGGGACTCCGGAGGGTGCGGGGTTCCGGAGGGTGCGGGATCCCGGAGGGTGCGGGACCCCGGAGGGTGCGGGACCCCTGTGGCTCCGGGACCCCGGAGGGTGCGGGACCCTTGGATAGTGTGGGATCCTCGGATCCTTCGGGGTTCCGGAGGGTGCGAGACCCCGGTGGGTGCGGGACCCTCGGATCGTGAGGGACCCCGGTGGGTGCGGGATTCTGATGGCTCCGGGACCCCGGAGAATGCAGGATCCTGGTGGCTCCGAGTCCCCGGTGGGTGCGGGATCCTGGTGGCTCCGAGTCCCCGGTGGGTGCGGGACCCTGGTGGCTCCGGGACCCCCGAGGGTGCGGGCTTCTCACGCCGCGCCCCCGTTGTCCCCGCAGCTCTGCTGGGCTCGGCCCTGCTCCGCCGCCCCGCCGCGCTCGGTGCCGCCGCCGCCCGCTGCGCTCCGGCCCGCGACAGCCACGGCCCGCCCCGCCAGGGACACGGTAGGGCCCTGTCTGTGTGTGTGTCTGTCTGCCTGTCCGTGCTGCTGTGCGGGAGTCTCGTTTTCCCGCGGTCAGGACCCCTTTTCCCGTCCCTGGAACTGCTGGATGGAGCTCCGAGCACCCGGGTCTAGCGCAAAGCATCCTGCCCGTGGCAGGTGCTGGGGTTAGATGATCCTTAAGGTCTATTCCAACTTCTGAATATTCTGTGATTCTATCAAGAAAGGGCTGTAAAGGACCAGATTTTGGCTTCTTTGGGTCCTTCAAGGCACCAACAGTGGTGCAGGAACAGAGGTGACAGAGGTGGTACCTGATGGCCATACAGGGACTTTAAAACAAGATGAGCTCTAAGGTCCCTCCCATCCCAAACCAGGCTGAGTCTATAATTTTTTGGGCTACTGTAGGAGATTTTAAGTGGCAGCTCTAAGAACAGAAGAGATTTACACAATGCAGTGGTTTTCTCAGTGTCTTCTTGAGTGATGTACCATTATGGGCGTTACCAGGAAAGGAAAAATAATCCTAAATGCCTGTTGATTTAAGGGAAAAGCTGTGAAATGTTAGCATTGTTGGATAGGGCAGTAACTGTGCAGAGATGTTATTTGTGCTAAATGATGGTGCAGTTGTGGTGCCTCAGGCTGTGAGGAGTGTGTGTACCCTCCCCTTCAGCAGCACTGTTACCAGTTAATAGCACTTCAGTTTGCACTTTGCCCAAGTCCAGACTTCAGATCCTTTGCTTTCCTTGTCTTGTCACTTTCTACATTTCTTTTCTCCGTGCCAAAACGAAGGAAAACATTTACATTTTGGTTTAGGTGGATGGATATCTGTGTGTTAGTTGAGCACTTGGGGGTGTTGCATTGATAATTTCACAGAATCATTTCTGGATGGTCTCAGCCTGGGCCGATGCTCCCGTTGTGTTGCCAAGCATTGCTCAAGCAGGGTTTTGGTTTGCAAACTCCCCAGATGTCACAGCCATCCAAGGCAGCCATCCAAGGGCTGCAAAGCCCTTGGCAGAGGGGCTTTTCCCTGAGGATGTCTCTCCTTGCAGGCGGTTCCAAGGCTGCATCCCTGCACTGGACAGGGGAGCGAGCTGTCAGTGTGCTGCTGCTGGGGCTGCTCCCTGCAGCCTACCTGTACCCTGGACCAGCTGTGGACTATTCCCTGGCTGCAGCCCTCACCCTGCACGGCCACTGGTAAGCACAGCAGGGCTCAGCTGCCAGCAAAGGAGCTCTGGTGCCTCCAAACCTCATCCTGGGGTAGTGTAAAACAAGGAAAAACTCCTTGCTCTCCACGTTCGGTGGCAGGAGTGGTTGTACTTTGGTCTTCCTTTCTGTCACTGTTCTCTCAGTCAGAAAAACAATCCATAAAAGCTCTGTAGTATCTTAGGATCTTAGTAATAGGAGTATCTGTAGAGGATGTATATTAGGAGTATCTCTGTACTCTGTAGTATCTTAGTATTAGGAGCACTTTGTTGCCCCTGGATGTTTTTAGCCCATGGGAGAACCAGTGTTGTGTAAACAGGGGGAACAGAAAGAGGGCAGATCTGTATAAAAAGAATATAAAAATATTCTGCCTCTAAAGCCCCATGCACTGGGTTTGTACATCTCAGTGGGGATGAGATGGTTGTCTCATCCATCTCAGTGGTTGTGCATAATAAAGAGCTCACAGCAAATATTCCACTAAGGAGGCCTGGATGATTATTTCCTTAATTCCTGGATGGATGTTTGCTCAGTGTAGCTCTGCTGTGATCCTTAATGAGAGCAGGGACAGGGCTAATTAGGAGTGGATCCAGCTACATGTTTGGCCAGGCTGGCAGCACCCACCTTCCTGAGGTGATCCTGGTTTGGGAGTTCCTTGCCACAAGGCTAAAGCAAATTCTTGTGCTACTTTGGGGGTGCCAGGTTTTCTTAAATTTCAGTTTTGCCCTTAGGAATTTGTGCCAGGAATTCTTGCACTCTCCTTGCTCTGACTGGGAGCTTTTTCCCAAAGCAAGCATCCCGTGTCTTGTGTTGCTGGATAGTTCAAATCCAGACAGGAGTTCACTTCCAGTTGTAGAAAAAACTGAAAATGTGCTAATTTCTTTGGTTGCCACTCTTCTGATCTAAATGAGTACCCAGGAGTGTTCTGTGTCTTTGTGACAATGGCTGGTCCCAGATATTTCCTTGCTTTTCCTCTTTTCCAGTCCTTGGAACTCAGATAAGAAGGCAGATTCCAAGGATTCTGTTTGGAGAGCTGTGGTCAGCACTTGTTTTCCTCAAGAAAACTCTGAGCCAATCTATGTATTTTCAATAGAACCTGGAATGCTTTGTTTTGTTTTTGAAACAGATTTTTCCTCTTTCTGTGTGGGAACTGAACTTCAGGAAAGGCTGATGGCAGCAGGGAAAAGAACCCAGTTGGCAGAACAGGGGACACAAAGTGGATGGATTTCAGTGAGTGAACTTTGCTGATTTGAGCTTTTCTCTCTTGTTCAGGGGTCTGGGCCAGGTAATCACTGATTATGTGCACGGAGATGTCCCCAGTAAAGTGGCCAACACGGGGCTGTACGTCCTGTCTGCCCTGACCTTCGCTGGCCTCTGCCACTTCAACTACCACGACGTGGGCATCTGCAAGGCTGTGGCCATGCTCTGGAGCCTCTGAGGAGCCCCAGCCCCGAGACACACGATTGTCCTCTGCTGCCTCTGCTTCATCAGCTTGTGAGCAACATCCTGCACCACAAAGGAACAGCCAAGGGTCCCCAGTGAGCCTGCAGGGGGCTCAGAGCTAGTTTAGAATAGATAGAGGAAAAACAGGTTTAAATAGAGATTGAACTGGAAGATGGCCAGTGAGATGAGTGGATTGAAGCTGCGCTGTAAATTGGGATGGATGGATTCCACCAGTGGCAGATTTGCATCTCTAAAGGGAAGTCTCCTTGTAATACCAGTTTCAATGAGTGTTTTTCTAACTGTTGGTTGGTTTTCTGTTCTGTAAAACAAGCTTGGCTTGTGGAAAACTGAACTGCTTCTTCTGACATCAGTTTGTAAGGCACTCCCTGTAACTCTTTGGACCCTGGGAGCTGATGTAGAAAAGGGAATACTTTTTTTCTTAATCCATGCAATAAAGAATTTACAGAAATTTTGTGTGTGCTTCTGAACCGTTTTTACTGCTTTTGGGTTGCTTAAAATGTTTTCTCTGTTGATAGGTCTGCTCTGCCTTACTTCATAAAATGAAGAATATTTGTATGAATTAATACTTAGAGGTGACTTAGACTTGACTTAACACAAGGATAATTAATGTCCCTTAGCAAACACAGCAAGAATAAAAATACTTTTGCAGATTGACTTTAGGAACTTTCAAGGTTTTTATGTTCATCTACAACACTTTTTTGAGGTTTATTTTCTAAATACTCTGCTCTGTGTTGTTCTGTGTGACAGAAAAGACAACGAAGAGGAGGCTGAGGGAATGTTCTGTTCTTTAAGGGATTTTTTAGGGGGGAACTGAGATTGTGGTTTTTAATTTTTGCTTCATCCTGTCTGACTTTCACATTGCCAAGGAGTGGAGAACTCTTTCCACACTCTCATGGTACTTTTGTGGCACTATTAATAGTGAGAGGAAGAGAATTTGTGTTACCATCAGTCACTCTGCGATGACCAGAACGACCAAGTCACTGTTTGGATTCTACAAGATTTTGAGGGTTTTTTTCTTTTTAATGTGGAGTGGAAATTTTGGTAGCTGGCCAATTTTTTGATGGTGTTGTGGCCAGAATGGAGCTGTGGTCTGCTTTAAATGCCAGCATGTGTTACTTTAGTGCCAGGAGGAGGAGCAGGCAGCTGGTGAGTCATGGGGAAGTCCCTCTGGGCAAGCTGAGGGTCTCTCATGGAAAGTGTCAGAGGTTTCCTCACACAGGATGCAACTGGATGTGGTGTTCAAGCTGCTTGGGTGAGAAATTCATTATCTGTGAGGTTTGGCAATGTAGAAGTCCAAACCTAAGGCAAAAGCTGTTGGGTTGACATTAAAGATTTTAGGGATCAAATTCTGCAGGTCTGCATTGACATTCTCGTTTCTTCAGTGTGTAATTCTCTTCTGTCTGACTGGAAAACTTGCCTGGCCTTTTGCAAAAAACTTGCATTTATTTTTTAATGAGTACTGACAGTAGTTAAAACACAAAACTGACTTGTTTAGGATAAAGAAGGACTAAAGTTTCTTTTATATAAAGAAACCCAAACCGTATTTTAAAACTGTTGAAGCGTTCTATCACAGGTTGTGATTTTAATTCTGACTGAACTTATTTAAACTCATCTTCGTGGTTTCATCCACTTCATCTTCTGACAGTTTCTTAAGGATTAATTTTCTCAAGCAGCCTTCTTCCTCAAAGGCCAAGAACATTCCTTGTTCCATTGAGTATTCAAACTTAAATGCTTGGGAGCAGCAAGATGTAAATGTCCTTTTGAAAAAGATGAAGTTGCTTTCACCAGGAATTTCTTTGGGAACTTCTCCTTCCTGAGGAAGGAAAAATGGAGCAGGTTAATCCCAGCATGAGCCATGACCCATTTTATTCCAGCTCTGGGTTGTTAATTCTGCCTGTTGGGTTTGTACAGATGAGGAGAGGGAAGCAGATCCTTACCTTGAACCTGACGATCATTTTTCCATATTCCCTCTCACAGCACATGTAATAACTCTTGTTTTCCACTTGGACACTGAAGGCCACGGGCATCCCAGCCAAGGGCGTGGTGGTTTTGTAGCAGTGGATGCTGAAATGCATCCCTTTGCCTGGAAATCAATGGGTTATTGTTGATAACCTGCTCCAAGGGAGCTGCAACAGCTGCATCCAGGGATGTTTTACCATTCCCCTGGCAGCTCTGGCTGTCTCACCAGGATATTTTTCCTGACAGAAGAGCCAGGACTTGAATTTTAACGGCTTCTGGTTGTGCTTTATGCAATCAGGCAATAACCAGGGTGCACCAAGGTCACCAGGCAGGGTCAGACCCTTTTGTGAGCATGCAGGAACTGAGACTGGCATGTGGAAGTGGCTATCTGTAAATGGGAGCATGGCTGGATACACGTGATCCAGAAATAAATATGGGCAATAAATAGAGTTGTTAATAAAATGCTGAAGAACCCCAAGAAGTCAAAGCCAAAACTGTAAGCTTATAGCTAATATTATTAGTAGAAAGTAAGACCTTTTAGTGTCAATAAATTGTTTGAATTTTAAAGTGATTTTTCTAATCCAGTTTAAGAAGAAAGGAGAAATTAAGAATTTTGTGATCAGAATCAAGCAAAAAATCTTAACAGCCCTTTTTCTGCATGTGACATCCTGCAAGCTTTGGTTTAACCCTCTTCCATCACCAATGCCCAAGACACAAAACTTCACCCTCAGCTTAGTTTTCTTCTTGCAAATGAAGTTTTAAGTCATTCCTCTCAGTCCCATCACTGAGTGGATGACCACAAAGAACAAAACCACCTCCAGGATAAAGCAGCAGAGCAGTGGGGATGGTTTGTGTTTGTTTGGAAATTACCAGATTGCATCTCCTGGTCTGTCACATCCTCAAAGGCTGCCACGTTCAGGTCGGGGCGCACCACCAGCAGCTGGCTCTTCACGTTCCTCAGCACCCGGTGCAGAGTCTTCTCCTTGCACAGGGCATCACACTCCAGCTCTGCAGGAATAATCCACCAAAATTCTGCATGTTTTACCTGTGGTCTCCTCACATCCTGACAGTTAATCCTGGCATTGTGGATGTCACATGAAAGGAGTGCTGAGAATGACATCAAACTCATCATCTTTTACACCTCTGCTTGAAGCAGATTTCCCAGAATCTGAAATTTAGTTATATAAGCAGAAATTTATAACAGAAATTTATTCATAACAGAGATTTATTTATATAAAATTATTTATTTATAGATATTTTAGTCATAAGAAAAGCTGCTGTGTTTTTTAATGAGAATTCAGAAGCATCACTTCTCTTTTGCCCAACAATTAAAAGTGCGTTGAAAGGTGCTGTCAGGGAAGCCACCACCCTGTGTCTTAAGAGGAATTAAAGCAACATCAGCGTCACAAGTAATGAGCTGTAGCTCTGTGGGTTTTTTTTTTGTTTGCAGCCACTCTCAGTGTGAAACTTGTCCTCTCTGGATTAGTAGGTATGAAATGAGTAACAAAGTCATAAAAGATGAGTTCTCAGCTTACCATCGTCGTCTTGGTTCCAAGTGAGCAGTGAAAAAGAGGAAAGAAAAACAACATTAAGCTCTGCCCCCACAAAAGAAGTCACTTTGTGCCCAAGCAGCCACCTACACGTTCCCACAGCCCAGTGCCACCAAGGCTGAGCTGCTCACCACAGACAGGATTTATCTGTCAGCAAAACAACAAAACCCCAGTCATTTGAGAACTGAGTCACCACCAAACCAGAGGTGTGTTTTTTAGGGTTATTTAAGGGTGAGGAGGTCACTCTAAGCCTAAAACTGAGGAATAATTGCATGCAAATTTTTGGTTTTATCAGTGCCTTCAAGTGAGCAAAACAACAAGAAGTCATTACAAATTGCTTTTAAAGAAGAAACTGTTTTCTGACTTCTTTCCACAAGGTCGGAAATTACTCACTGCCAGTCCACGCCCCAGTATTCCAACACTTCGAGTGTCCTCTCCCAGAGCTTCTTGGATAAACAGCAAGTATTGCCCTGACTCAGCTACTTGGCTACAACACTTAAAACTGAAGCTTATGGGGGAAAATAGGTAAAATCAGACTGACAAAGGAATTGTGTTCAATCAGTATTCAAGCAGAAAAGGTTATTAAATGCTCTAATTACCTTCAAAATAGAGGCAGAAATTTTTTCCAAGCTCTACTGCATACACCCGAATCTCTTCATCACTCATCTTCACCCTGCCTACAGCACAGGGAGAGGAATCAGAGCTAACCTTCATGCTTCTTACCCCATGAAGGGATAAAAGCTAAGTCTGCACACACTGATTTTACCAGTTTTCCCCTAGAAAAGCATGAGCTTCCAAAATACCCAAAAGTTAGAACTCATTCTGACTGCCCCTAGAAAGGTCACCCCTTGCACTAAAGCTAATAAATTAAAAGCAGGTGAACAATGGGGAGATCTGGCTCTTGCACGGGGATTTGATGGTGCAATCAAAATTCCCAGCTCACTCCAAAGCTTTTTCACCAGATGAAAATGACCTTTCATAGAAAAAGTGAGCAATATAAACACAAGTAAACACACACACCCAGAGGGATTAGGGTGGGAATCACTGTGGTTTTCTTCATCCCTGTAGCAAAGCATTTTAATGAATGTATTTGAGAATGATTTTTCTCTTTGTATTTCATATGGTTTTTATGCAGTTGCAGCTGTGCAGAAGAGACAGCAGGCTCCCAGCAGCATCTTTGTTTGCAAACATGCACAGTCACACCTTGGAAACGAGACACCACAACACCCAACCGAGCACATCTCATTATTAGCACATTAACCCCAAAATCCTCTGTTATTCTAAAACCCGGGGACAAGCAGAGGCAGAGGACTAAAGGAACAAGTGGCCCTTGGTTTAATGGGTCAAACAAAACGACTGTGCTTCTTCCCTTGATCACAGAATCAAAAACGTTGGAAAAGACCTCCAGGATCATAAAACCCAACCCTGAGTAATAAAAGATGGTTCTTTAGACCTTTTACCGAGGACCTTTTTTAGACCTTTTACCCTTTGAAAGGAACGGCAGGAGCTCAGAGGAGTTCCTGGCTCGGTCGGGGAATGACTCACCCCGGGAAGCCGCAGGGATGCGGGGCGGGAGCAGAGGCGGCTCTCGGTGGTTGTTTCTGGCTCTCGGTGGTTGTTTCTGGCTCTCGGTGGTCCTTTCTGGCTCTCGGTGGTCCTTTCTGGCTCTCGGTGGTTGTTTCTGGCTCTCGGTGGTCCTTCCTGGCTCTCGGTGACCCTTTCTGGCTCTTCGGGAAGTGCAGCAGAGCGATGAGAGCCGGGAGAAGCGCAGGGCGCACGGGCGGTGGCTCCCTGTGGTCCTTTCTGGCTCTTCGGGAGTCCTTTCGGTCTCCTCTGGAGCTGCAGCAGAACGATGGGAGCCGGGAGAAGCGCAAGATGCAGGACGGGAGCAGAGGTGGCTCTCAGTGGTCCTTCCTGGCTCCCGATGATCCTTTCTGGCTCTCGGTGGTCCTTTCTGGCTCCTCGAGAGTCCTCTCTGGCTCTCAGTGGTCCTTTCTGGCTCTCAGTGGTCCTTTCTGGCTCTCAGTGGTCCTTTCTGGCTCTCAGTGGTCCTTTCTGCTCTCGGTGATCCTTTCTGGCTCTCAGTGGTCCTTTCTGCTCTCGGTGATCCTCTCTGGCTCTCGGTGGTCCTTTCTGGCTCCCGATGATCCTTTCTGGCTCTCGGTGGTCCTTCCTGGCTCCTCGAGAGTCCTTTCTGGCTCTCAGTGGTCCTTTCTGGCTCCCGGTGATCCTCTCTGGCTCTCAGTGGTCCTTTCTGGCTCCCGGTGATGCTCTCTGGCTCTCGGCGGTCCTTTCTGGCTCCCGGTGATGCTCTCTGGCTCTCAGTGGTCCTTTCTGCTCCCGATGATCCTTTCTGGCTCCCGATGATCCTTTCTGGCTCTCGGCGGTCCTTTCTGGCTCCTCGGGAGTCCTTTCTGTCTCCTGGGGCGCTGGGAGCCGGGGGAAGCGCAGCTGCCGGCTCAGGATCGGAGCCGTGCCGAGGCCACCCCGGGTCAGCGCCGCCGCCGCCGGGGATGCCCCAGCCGGAGGGAAGCCGGCGCTGCCGGAGCGCTGCCGGGAGGGGTTTTATAGCGGCCGGGGCGGCCGAAATCGGGACGTTTTCCCAAGGTCTGTGCCTACGTCCGCATTTCTCGCACGGCATTTCCCCTCCTCGCTGCGGGAGCCAGCGCCTTATGCAAATCTGGGGTTCCGCGGGTGGCTTTGTGCCGCTCGCCCGGAGCCGCGCTGATGTCAGCGGGCTCGTCCTGTTGCTCCATCGTTCTGCGCAGCCCGGTTTGCCTCGCCGGCTCCTCGTCCGTCGGAAAAGCCGCTTTGGGATGGAATCTCGGCGCTGCCGGTGCTCCACTGCTGGCGGCAGCAGCGCCCAGGAATGCCGGCCTGGGCGGGGGAATCTCCCGGGGCAGCCCCGAGCGCATGGGAGGAGTTCAGGGACGGGGAGAACGCCCCGTCCGCGTCCCGCTGCCTTCGGAGGGGAACGCTGGAACTGCCCTAAAAACCCCGGCAGCCAGCTTGGGAACGAATTATTTCCCAATGGCTTGGTTTACGGCAAATTTGGGAGAAAACCTCTCAAGGGGTTTTCCCTACAAAGCAAATTTAAGTGGCCTTTCGTCTAATTGGTTTGGAAAAAAATATTTATTTGGAGAAAAGTGGGAAAAAAACTGCTTATTTAACAGGCAAAGCATTTACTAGCACATAAAATGAACAATATTAAACAATAAAACCTGCTGCTCCAAAAGAGATGACAAACTCAGGAAGTCTCTCTGTGGGCTGTAGCTTGGCTCACTCAGCGTCTTATCAGTCTCTTATCAGTCCCTCCAGTGCTGGAAATGCCACTGCCCAGGCCCAGCCTGGTGGGCTATAGATGCTCTTCTGGGTGTTCAGTCCAGAGCAGGTTTAAATAGTTCTCAAGAAAAAGAAAAACCACTTTCCATGGAATTCCTCTTCCTCAGCTAGCTAAAAATCTGACTAAAAACAAAGGAGAGCTCTGTCCTGCTGTCTGTCCATGCTGCAGACAACACAGCCCAGGAGCCGGAATGTGGAGGAGTGCAATTTCTGAAAATAAACTCTGCGCTTCTCCTCTTCCCCCTTCGCTCTCAGAACCAGACTTAAAGGTGCAAAACTGATTTCTGGGCTAAACAGAGAACTGGGGATACGGGCACCACAAAGTCCCCCCAGTTTGTTACATCTCTGTGCCTGGATTTGCTGTTTCTGTGGCTGGCCACAAGTTAGGACACTCAGCCCTGCAGCTTGGGGGTAAATTGAAGAGCCTCACCTTGTGAGGATTATAAAAGCACCCCCACAAAATCCCCACATCAAACCCAAACCCAAGTTTCCACAACATTCTCTCAGCTGCTCCTGGAGGCCAAAAAAACCCCAAAAAACCCACCAAAGTTTACAGGGATGCTTTAATATCTGTATGATAAACATGAGGAGGTAGTTTTGAGGTTAAAAGCTGCCTCTTTTACTAATAACCCTGGATTTTGGCTGGTTTACCCAAAAACATTTTTCAAAAATTAATGCTGTATTACTAATTTATCATTTAGGTTTAAATATACATTCAGATAATTATTTACTTTGTATTAGCTCTTGGCACTGATATGTTTGGCCAATTGATATTCCATACAAAGCTATCAGGAAGAAGGATTTGGTCTTTCATGTCAGCCTTTGAGAGCCTTAAAATTCAATGAGTTCACTGAACACATTGAATATTGTGCACATATTTGCATTTTTCAGGACCAGATCTAACTCATACAATGGCTTTTGTGGTACAGTTTAGACTTTTCATTTCTTCTGGAATGTAATACCTCCAATCTTAGAGGAACTGCAACTACTTTTAGAGCAATGGTTTCGATCATTTTGCTCCAGCTTTAAAGGAACTGGAACTCCAGTAAGAGTGAACTCTCTCCTCTTAGATAATTTTCTTTTAAATGTTTTCATGCTACTTTTAGTCCTAGTTTTATTTACAGACTATCACATCCATAAGAAAATGGAAATGACAATTCAGATGTTTAATTTGTGTTACTCCAGGTGGTCTGTTAGTAAAAGCTATTATCATGACACAATGAACATCTTAAGAATATTTTCCTAACATGTTCTGTCATATCTGTTTAGTAATGTTTTGATAGTAACATAACTATGTTAACATAACTGATTATGTTTTGATAATTACATAATTATATATGCGATATCTGATCATGAAATGAAGTGGGCTGTGGCCGCTTATTAAAAGTTGTTTCTACTTTGAGGAAGTATTTAGTTCTTGTTCCTTCAGGAGTTTGATTTCTCATGCTGATATTTTAATTTCTTCTGTGGATGATGTATGTGAGATTCAGGTCCTTTCCTGTCTTCAAGAGAGAAAACAGAAAAAGGAAGAAAAGAAAAAAAGGAAAAAAGGAAAAAAAAACCAACTCAGAGGCAAACTTTACATAACCTTACATGCCATAACTTTAATATATCATACTCACATAATATAGCATAACATAATCATAAATTCCCATATTGCAATGATTTGTTTAACTCCAGTGAATAAAGACTCGGTTCACATACAGCAGTGAAACACAGCCTCGGGAAATCTACAATTTTATTCTCCACTCAGTAGCTAGAGAGAGAAAATATGGTCTTGGCAGCCCTGTGTTTTGGTGGTGTTACTCATTTTAGTGGTTTTATGGGTTTTTAGCTTTTACTCATTTTCGTGCTGTTACTCATTTTCGCGTTTTTACTCATTTTTAGTGCCTGGTCGCTCCAACTGTGCTCATTTCTGCCTCGTTTTTTGAGGCAGATCCCTCGCGCGTCAGACACATTCCAAGGATTTCGTTCGGAAGGTGAAATTTGACGGGAAATTTGAGGAACTTCTCAAAGTTTTGATGAATCGAACGGCCCGGGCCGCAGCCGCTCTCTGGGCCTCAGGGCGCGCCTCGGGGCCGCTCCTGCCGCGGCCACCGAGGGTGGCACCGGGGTGTGCCAGCCCTGAGGGGAACGAGTGTCCCTTGTGTCCCTTGTGTCCCTTTTCTCCTGTCCCTTGTGTCCTTTCTTGCCCCTTGTATCCCTTGTTTCTCGTCCCTTGTACCCCTTCCCTTGTCGCCGCCCCTCACGGCCATTGCCCGCCCGCCTGAAGGGGAAGCGGCGGGGGCCGGGGCATCCTGGGCGCCTCGGTGCCCTCAGGCTCTGGGGGGGATCAGAAAGGCTTAAATCCCCTCGGATATCGAATTTAATTCCATCGGATATCGAATTAAATCCCCTCGGAGATCGAGTTTAGGCCGGCCCGGGACTCCCCGGCATTCCCCCGCCGTCTCCAGCCTCCTCCCACGTGAGAGGAGCGCCCTTGCAGGGGAGCCAGCTGCAGGTTTTACAGGTTTTTATTTAAACATTCTCCCCAGCGTGACCTCTCAGCAAACACCTCGTGCTTTTCGTGAGGCAGCCATGGCGAGCAACTCGCAAAAAGCAGATAAAAATAGAAATAAAAGCAAAAAGATGGAGGTGAGCGGTGCTGAGTGAGGGAGGACCCCCCATCCCATGTCCTCCTCTGGACTGAAGGAACAGAGATCCGCGGAACTTTAGGGAGGTTTAGGGGAGCAGAATTTACTTTTTCTGTGTGGGGAAGCTGCAGTTTCTCTGAGGGCTTGAAGCCCAACAAAATTGGGTAAGCACTGGGATATATTTATGTAGAACTTTTTGAGAGCGAGATGCTGAAGTGCACCAGCTTTTACCGAGCTGTATATCAGTATCTAGATATAAATATGTGTGTATATATAAATAAGTGTGTATATATAGAGAGATCTCAATCTGGTACTTCCACCCACTCCCCAAGATGCTCATGATACTGTAAACCCACTTGCATTTTCTCCAAAAACATCCTCAAGGTCTTTTTAAACCTTTTCTTTCTCTCAGTTAAATTCCGTGCAAAGCTTGGTTTAAATCCCAGAACTGTGTTTGTTTTCCCTAATGTGCTCTGTTGTTAGAGTGAAGCTTCAGAAAATCCTCCATTGTCTGACAAAAACAGATTTGGCTCCTTCTGAGGACTCGCCGTCCCTTTTCAAGACTGAACCACTGGAAAAGGTTTTAAATGGTGATGTAGTAAATATACTGGAAGTATGGAATGACCTAATTTCATCTTGAGATTCATCCAAATGTTTAAATAAAACTATCTTTTTCTCTTTTAACAGAGGTCAGCAAAGAAATTAATAACTTGTTATCAAAATATGCCGACACTATAAGGCAAGTTAACTTTGTGCTATTTGCACAGCAATTTTAAAGTTCTCTAGATAAGATGGACGGGTGGCTGCAGTTTAGGGAAATTAACACTGAAAACTGTCAAGCAGATCTTGAAAGGAAAATGGTAGTTTTTATTACAACAGAGGATTAATTTGGGTCAGAAACTGGGTATTGATAGATGACCCATTTTTAAGAAAAACATAAAAGTAGTGAGGAAGTTAATGGCATTAGCATTGATTTTAACCACAGATTTTTTCACTTTAGTGCAAGAATAGCGTTGGATTCTTCTTATATCCAAGAACTTGATGAGATCCTAAAAGAAGCCAGGGCCATAGAAGAGCACTTAAAGCAGAAAAGGGAAGAAGCTGAAACAGAGATTCGCTGTCATTGCCAATAGTCTGCAAAGCTAAATGGAGTTTGTTCTGAAAACATAGAGCCAAAGTTGTGTTTGTGTATGAAAACAAACCGGATGAGTGTTGTGATGTTTCTTGTATAAATATTTCTGTCAGTTCAGGGAACTTCCAACAAGTTAAGCGGCTATTTAGTGTTTTATATACATAGTGTAGTGGTAATGAAAAAAACCAATTCTGAATATCTGTTTTAAATCCTGTGATTCAAGGGACTAAGACATTAAGCCATGTTAACCCATTAAACATAGCAAAACCCCATTTCTATGAAATATAGAAATTTACGATGTAAGTGGAAAAATGACCTCAGGTTATTTCATGTTAACCATTTTCTGGTTATGAGTTGTTTTTTTTCCTTTCTACTTTAAAAAATGGGGGTTTTTTGCTAAAATCTTAGTAGAATATACTTGAGATGTTATTTCTATTTGGCCTCAGAATGTAAACAGGCTGAAAAGATCAGATAAGAAATAAGAGAGTTCTATAAAGAACTTTGAGAAAGCATAAAGTCTTAATTTCAAATGCATTGTAATACTGGTAATATGTGTTATATTTCAAGGCGATGCAGTTATAAAACATGCTCAAAGCTTTGCTGTTGATGTCAATAAGTAAATAGATAATGTTAACACCATCTAGAATTACAGTGTTGTTTCATTTGGCTTCATGAGTGTTGTTTGTTGATATTCAGTCTTTCTGAGAACACTCAGCCCTTTTTCTTGTCATTTTACTCTTCTTAAAAACAGATGGAACACGGAATGTACAAAGGATCCCTTGTAAGAAGTGTGGGGCTTATGTAATAAAGAGAAGTGCTGAAACAAGATATATTTCCATCTCTACCCCGGTAGTGTGCAGTGATTTCCTCTCTAAATCCTCTCAGACTTAATCCACCCTCCTTTCCCCCTTTCCTAAGCTCACAGCCAAACGTGCTACATGTCACAGCGACACGATTTAAAGCAAAGAATGAGAGGAACGGGACGTGTAGGGTGAGATTTAGATCCCTAAAGATGCAGATATGTCCTTAGCAGGATTTTCAAAGTGCCTAAGCATGGTGTAAGCGCCTTACCCGCTTAGGAATTTTGGAAAATCCCCATAAGGTGCCTATCTGCATCTTTAGCATCTAAAGGCTTTCCAAAGTCTCACCACTGCTCTGCTATCATATTTAGCAGTCTCCTATTTTTTTCCCTGATACTCTCAGGCTTCTCTGTTTATACAGAGAAGATTTAGGAAGTGACATTTCTTAAAATATTGTGCTGGGTGTTTCTAAAATCCTGGCTCGTCTGCAGTGAGGACACAACCTGGAGTTTCACAATGACGCCTGCCAAGGGCCTGAGCTAAGACTTTACCCACAGTTATTTAGGAATTATAAAGAAAAGTTACATAAATCTAATTACTGGGGAGCATCTGCCTGTTACTGCATTTGAGCTGTTTGCTCTTGGGGAAATTGTGCAACCTCTTTCGAACATCTGGGTTTGGATTATCTCCATTTCGTTTATGTGGCCAATATGTCCAACTATCATTAAGCGTCAGAACTTAATGTTGGGATACAATAATTTTATAAGATTTTTCCCATGGGGAATCAATTGCTCCTGTTGCAGCAGTCTGGTCTATTTAAGAACTTCATAAAATCCAACAAAAATGAGTAAAACTCCACTTTTTAAAACAATGAAGGACTGCTTAGTGCAGTTCAATCCAAGACATATTTTTAGAATGATGACTCTAGGTTTTTTACAGGGATTTCTTATACAGTTGGTTGTCATTCTAATTAATAACCTTTAATAGAGTGGGATCTCTGGGATAACAAGAGGAATTTAGAATTTGAGAAGCAAAGTCAGTGAGTATGGCCATAGTAACCTAGGTGAGCTTATGAACAGTGTGGTTATAATTATTAATTGTTTTTAATTACTAAAAGCAACAAAGCTTCTGGTTTTGCTGCATGAATATAGGTGAGGACACATATACATATATATCTATATACCTATATATCTATATATCTATATATCTATATATCTATATATCTATATATAGATAAAGTAAGTAAAATGAATCCAATATCTATTTTATAGAGTTTAGGCTTGAAATGGTGAGTTAGAAAGTTTAAAACATCCATTGAAAATAAGTCAGCCTCTTCTCTTGTGAAGTTAAATGATATTTCAGTAATGGAAATGCTTCCTACATTGGAAATTGTAATTGAAAATGAAAAGGGAAATCAATCTTACATTTATTTATCCCTGTTTGAAGAGAACTTTCCATAATTATTGTGCTGGTCAGAAGTACAGAGCACTTTTCTGCTGGCTGCTCTTTAGTGTTCCACTCAGTATCTTAATATATGAACACAGTCATTACACTCTATTATCCTTCTAAACCATTAAAAATAAAAATTTATCACTTTCCTATTTGACTAAAACTCATCCACCGTGGCCCCTTTATGGATTTCAGTGCTTATTGGGAGAAACAAAAGAACTTTTCTCTTCTGATCTGACACTGAGGGCTCCTTCCTGCGCTCCCTGAGGAGTGAGCTCCTTGTGGAGCCCACCTGGCACCCATCCCATCCCTGTCTGCTGTCCAGTTTTACTGCAGGAGGTTTGGACAGAAAATTAATTGGCTTTAAAGCTGCTAAACCTGATCAGCAAAGCTCAGCTGGGAACTACGTTTTCTTTTAAGCTTCTCCCCTCCTTGTTTAAGCTCCAGCCTATAAATTAACAAGAACGTCTAAGATGACAGATCAGTAACAGAATATAAATGGATTTTTTTTAAATCTGGAAGCATTTTAGATGAAGTTCTGACCCCTCTTGGAGTCAAGGGGATCTTGACACTGAGCCTTTGCATTTCTGAGCTTGCTGTGAATTTCTTCACAGGCTGGAAAGTGTAAGTGATGAAAAACTTGGTTTCTCTCATTGCTCTTCTATTATCTAAAAGCTAAAAGTGGGTAATAACAGATAATGCAGAGAGTTTAGATAATCAGTGATGAGAATTCTTTCCTGAGAAAAGGCTAATCTTGATTGTTTACTTAAAATGAGATCACCTTTTAGCATAAATGTGGGTCAGAATAGGAAAAAAATCCCAACTCTAGTGGGGACTAGAGGTGTTTTAGGCTCAGGACATTCTGTCCAGAACGAATTAAAATTCAATTTTGCTAATGGTAGAATGCTTGACCTTTGAATTGTCTTTGAAGGTGGAGCTGGAAAAGAACTGAGTGGCATTTTGCATCAACAGGGGAACAGCCAGGAAAAAAAGGAGGGCAAAGATCCATAGCTCAGTCAGCCTAAATCCCATCCTGGAGAGAGGCTGGAGGAAATTTCCTAACTATGACTTGGATAACAATAAAATAAAATTGAAGAAACATTCCTTTATGAGAATAGCTGGCTTAATATGGAAAAATTACCACTGGGTACAGCTTGGTGTAAGGTCATTGACACCAATGTGTATGATGATATAGAAAATAAGAGCAATCAGTTAGTCAGGGCAAACAAATGAGTTTAAAAGTCAATGAATACTCTTTATTTTCCCTTATAGATCAGCCTATGTGGTATCATATAATGATCTGCTTCCAGCTTTGCTAATTCCACATTATCCCAAATGATTTAGAAAAAAACCCCAGAATTTATATAAAAACAGAAGAGCAGCAAACTAGAAGCCACAAATGCATCAATACCATACATTAAAAATTCATGGTAATCTCAAAAATCAAGATTTCCAAAAACCAGAAATAATGAAGAGCTGAGAAAAGATGATCTGTGGGAAAAGGTTGAAGCAGTTGGATTTGTTGAGAGAAAGCACAACTCAAGGGAGAGAATAATAAGAGAGGAGTTTTAAAAGTGCAGGAAGGACAGGAAGAAATCAGCTTAATTCTCAGCAGGTTTCAGATGAGATTTAATCTATCTGTGGAAAGGGGTCCCTGGCGTGCTGTGCCTGCTGCCCAGCTCCCTCTCCAGGCACGGCACAGCCTTTAAGAGCAGATTAATGACACGAAACCAATGTTCCATCACAAATCCAAAGCGCTGGCAGCTCGCTCCTGGCATCCCCAAGGGAAGGCTCTGTCCCAGGTGCAGCTCAGCAGCAGCAACGCCCTGAGAGCAGCAGCAATGCCCTGAGAGCATCAGCAATGCCCTGAGAGCAGCAGCAATGCCCTGAGAGCAGCAGCAATGCCCTGGCAGGGGCAGCAATGCCCTGAGAGCAGCAGCAATGCCCTGGCAGGGGCAGCAATGCCCTGAGAGCAGCAGCAATGCCCTGAGAGCAGCAGCAATGCCCTGGCAGCAGCAGCAATGCCCTGGGAGCAGCAGCAATGCCCTGGCAGCGGTAGCAATGCCCTGAGAGAAGCAGCAATGCCCTGGCAGTGGTGGCAGTACCCTGGCAGTGACAGCAATGCCCTGAGAGCAGCAGCAATGCCTGGGCACCGGCAGCAATGCCCTGGCAGCGGTAGCAATGCCCTGAGAGCAGCAGCAATGCCCTGGCAGCAGCAGCAACGCCCTGAGAGCAGCAGCAATGCCCTGGCAGTGGTGGCAGTACCCTGGCAGTGACAGCAATGCCCTGAGAGCAGCAGCAATGCCCTGGCAGCGGCAGCGATGCCCTGGCAGTGGTGGCAGCGCCCTGGCAGCGGCAGCAATGCCCTGGCACCCGCAGCAATGCCCTGGCAGGGGCAGCAATGCCCTGGCACCCGCAGCAATGCCCTGGCACCCGCAGCAATGCCCTGAGAGCAGCAGCAATGCCCCGGCACCGGCAGCAATGCCCGGGCAGTGGTGGCAGTACCCTGGCACCCGCAGCAATGCCCTGGCAGCGGCAGCGATGCCCTGGCAGTGGTGGCAGCGCCCTGGCAGCGGCAGCAATGCCCTGGCACCCGCACCAATGCCCTGGCACCCGCACCAATGCCCTGGCACCCGCAGCAATGCCCTGGCAGCGGCAGCAATGCCCTGTCACCCGCAGCAATGCCCTGGCACCCGCAGCAATGCCCGGGCAGTCGCAGCTCACCTGGCCCAGGTGCACGGAGCGTTCGGGGCCGGCGAGCGCCGCGCAGGACCCGCCCCGGCCCGCGGGACGCGGCGCTGCTGCGGGCAGGGCGCTGCTGCGGGCACGGCTCTTATTGTGAAAGGATGATGAGAAGCAGCGCTCACCTCTCCCGACCATCGCTGCCTCCCTGCTCGCTGCCCTGGCACCGCTACCTCCGCCCGGCCGCTCCGAGCCGATGCCTTCTGCCCGCCGGAATATGTTCGCCAAAATCCTTTTGCCCGCCGCCAGCCTCCTGCTCGCTCACCTGCTGCATTTCCTCTGCTCTTTGATGCAATTCATTCCAGGTAAAACGCGTTAAATTCCCTTTCATCCCCTGCCCTCGGAAAGGCTGCGGACGCGGGTCGGGAGAACAATTCCTATTGTCAGGCATTCGCGACGGAGCGAATTGAAGTCTTTGTTAGATGGCAGAAAATGCCTGTTATTTGTTGAATGGATAAAGGGCAGAGGCAAGGATTACGGCAGATACAGATGGTCTAGAGCTGGAAAAGCAGCACACAGCAGATTCTCTATGCGAGGGAGCCAGCTGGAAGTGGGCAGGAGAGGGTTCTTTGGAGCCGCATCGTTGCCGAGGCTTTAACCCGAACGCGCAAACGGTGAACTGCCCCAAAGGATTTTGTATCACAGCCCGACTCTGCTCTTTGTGCCATCATTGCACCGCTTGAGCTGCTTTTTGTTTGGATGTTTTTTTTTTTCCTTCATTTTATTTTGTTTATTTGTTTGCTCGTTTTTAGAAATTAGGAACCAATAAAAATCATGGCCGACCTCAGGGGAATTTCTGCTTTTTGATGGTAGTGGTGTTTTTGTGCCCTTTAAATTCAAAGCATTGCTTCTGAGATATCCAAAGAGCTGAAATAAATCTCAAATCTGCCTTGTTGTGCCACCAGAAGACTCCAGAATGTAAACTCTAATTTTTCTGGGAAATCAACAGCTATTTCATGTGCTGGAGTTCACTGTCGCCTTCCTCCTTTCCTTCCTTTGATCCTTCCCCTCCTCTTTTTCTCCATTTATTTTTTCCCTGTGTTTTCTGTTGTTTCTTTTCTGCTTTCCTTTGCTCCTCGGGCTGTTAGAGAGGAAGTCGGTGCCTGAGCCCCTGGCCATGGGGAGCCGAGCAGCTGCATGGAACAAGGAGCCCAGCACGGGCACATCGCGGCACTCGCAAGGCAAGTGCTGCACCTTCCCTTCAGAAATCCCACTGGGAGCTCAGGGCTCCAACCCTGGGGATGGCTGGAGTCCAGAGGGCACAAATCCACAGCTCCAGTTCGGGCTGGGGTCGGGGAGATCTGCTTTGCTCCCATGTTGTGCCAGTGTTTTATATATGGAACAAAGCACAGCCTGTGCCGGAGGAAAATTCCCAGTTTGAATGATCCTCGGGGAAAACAGAATTCTTGCCTCATTCTCCCTACTTGAAGAATATAACGAGCATTCTATTTGCTAAATTTTGCCCTTAATTCTGGAGTCGAACAATTAGTCTGTGCGTGGAGAGGTGGATCCCGAGCCTTGGCTTTGAACGTGTAGATTGAAATCAAAATGGCGATGCCCTCTCCCGTGTGATCCCATGTAGCAAATGGCTCCCATGCTTCTACCATC
Organism: Calcarius lapponicus; assembly: GCA_039654755.1. NCBI lineage: Eukaryota > Metazoa > Chordata > Aves > Passeriformes > Fringillidae > Calcarius > Calcarius lapponicus. The sequence continues at coordinate 20,679,498 of JBBFKN010000012.1, read as the reverse complement.
CACCCTTACGGATTTCGTGTCCCACCCACTGCTGCTGAAATACAATTTAATGCCTGATGCATGGTGGCTGCGCCCACAGCAGCTTTCTCTTCAAGAGCCTGGTCCTTCATCCCACCTTATCTGCATATAAGCAATCAATAAATGATCAATGCTGGGCTGTCAGTTTGTACGGGGCAGTGAAATCACGGCACACCATGCGCGTAAACAGGAGCTGAACAAAGGATAACTCTGCAGTGCTTGTCTACCATGTTAAGAAAATATTGCAGGAAAGTTACACCTCCGTGTCTGGCACTGCCTCTGCTTGGATATGCCAAAGACCTTATTAAAAGTCTGAGGTAGGATGGAAAGAAACTACAGTGGAGAAATGAGGGTTCTGTGATCTTGTGCCGATTTTCAAGTGTTCAAGCACACACAGAGAGCCCCACTGGGACTGTGGGGTTTTAATTGTGGATTCAAGTTCTTCCATCTTGGAGCATGGCCAGAACTGAAGGAATAATTTTATTTATGCTTTCTTTAGTATTAAACCCAGCCTATCTTCTGCCTTCCTCAGAGACAGATTGGTCCATTCTTGGGGAGCTGGATGCTTAAAAAGGGGATTTTTATGAGTGAGTTTTCCCCTGAAGCTGAAACGGCGTTTTTGAAATTACTCAAGAACATTGTGTTGAGCAGAAGTTTTATGTGTTCTGTGCATTCAAAGTTCAGTTAAAGTTAACAGTTACTCAGATCTCTTTTTGTTTTATAAGGAAGATATGCTGATTTGTTTTTTTTCTTCTTGCATGCCTTCCCTCCCACTAGCTATTCAGAATTGTCTGCAATGACTTGTCTTGTTTCTGGAAGTTTCTGTTTTGGCTCATTTTGGTGTTGGGATTCACTCCCATTTTGTCAGGGAGCGAATTTCTGCCAGGATGTTCAGCTCATTTGAGTGATGCCCAGAAGATAAAAACCAATCCATTCTCTTGCTGAGCTTCTTCCTCTCTCTTTGGCCTGGGTTTGGGGCATTCCCTTAAATATTCTTGTTGTTTACAGTCCATTCCATTGAACTCCATTGTAGGGGATGCCTTGGAATGAATTCTAATGAGTTCTAACTAGATCAGATTTCAAGGATTACTGAGATGACCACGTGAATGTTTATCACAGGACAGGAAACAAAAAGAACTCGGCTTACTTAGCTTAGGAAGTGATATGATTCTTCTTCACCCTAAATACAAGACAAGGAAGGGAAAACTACCAAAACCACACACCAAAGCTGCCAGAAAAACAAGAGTAACATCCTTTGGTAAATTGAAAGCATTTTTCTGATCATCTGGACAAGGAGCAATTATCCAAAGAGGGAATAAGTGCCTGTAGGCATAATAATGTTTAAGACAGAATTCTTATATAAGAATTTCTGGGGCAGCAGTTGGGAGGGGTGGATTCAGGAGGTCTTTTCCAACCCTGGTCAGGCTCTTTTGTGGAATATATCTTTCCAAAATTTCCATTTAGAGTGCTCTCCAGGAACTTTCAATGTAGTGCTGTCCTGAGTCACGCCGGCTTTGTTTCTGCTTGGATGTGAAATATCTCCTTATGGATGTGTTCCCCTCATTCTTTAATGCATATTTTGCAACTTTGCAAATCAAATCTTCATAATATCTCCTTAAGGATGTGCTCCTCTCATTCTTTAATGCATATTTCGCATCTTTGCAACCCTCATCTCCATTTCTGCAAGCACTTCAGAGATCTAAAGGAGGACTTGGAGATTGGCAAATTGGAGACCTAAATTGGAACCTTGCATTTTACCTTCCTGCAATCCTAACGTGCAACCTGTGGGTGTTTTTGTGTAGAGAAACAAGCTCAGCAGAGTTCTGCCTGCCAGCTCAGCCCTTTGGCAGATAGTCCAGCTGAAATATCAGATTTCCTCTGGAGATGTTGAGCAAAGGGTTTCAGAGGAGGGAAATTGGGCAGCAGCTACATTTGGTCACCTGGATTAAAGGATGTAGGCCAGAAGCAGCGGTGGTGAAAGAGCAGAAAATCAGAGTGAATTCAGTAACAGCCTGGACTCCCTTCAGTGTGTGGTGTCGGAGCAGCCCTGGGTGATGGAGCTCTGCCTGCCATGTGCCCTTTTTGGTCAATATTTCCTCCCACGTCAGTGCTCAGCAGTCCAGGCTGGCTCCGTGGTCTCAGGGAGAGCACAGAGTGGCTGCACTGAGGGCAGGATGGGCAGGTGCCAACCTGGGCAGGGAGGCACCCCCGGCTAAATCCACCTCTGCAGCTAAATGGATTGCAAAAACAATCCTTGTGTTGATGAGGCTTTGCAAACCAGGCTGTGGGAGCCAATCACTGACATCCCTGGGAGTTCGCAGCGTTCCAATCATTTCATGCTCTCCTGGGGCTTTTGTTCTCCACAAGGGGTGGTTGCAGCCAAAGCAGAGGCTCCATCAGAAATTGTGCTTCTCTATTTCCCTGCCAAATAAAACTCATAAATCTGTTTTGTGCTGTAAATGGGCTTGGGCTCAGTTTCGTTGGTGTTTTTCCATTTTTATGCAGTCTTTTTTTCTTCTCTTAATTATTCGTGAAATTAAACACAAATATGCATTTCTTTGATTAAAAGAAAAATCATCATCTTTTCTGTCATCCTGTATTCTGTTACCGCCTTTGGGTGCAGAACTAGTGTCTCTTGTGGATTAACTAGAGCAGAGTAGAATCCACAGGATTTTCAGCTCCCTGTGGATATGTTGGGTTTTGTGGCTTTACCTTGAGTATCCACCACAACTTGGCTGCTTGCAGATGCTGAGTGCTCTTCTCCCTGATATCCAATCTCAAGATCTAGCATTTTTCCCTTTAATCCAGTGCAAATCTCAATTCCCTTTGTTTTGTTCTCCCTGCTCTCTTTGCAGGTTTCAAGAATTACCTGCCCAGCCCATCCAAGGAGCAAATGCCCTGCCACAGACCCCGGGGGCTGCAATGCATCTCCCCCTTAGTGCAGAGCGTGGAGGAGACCCCCGAGCCCATCCCAGCCAAGATCAAAGGACATATTCCCAAGTGGATTAACGGAAATCTCCTGAGGAATGGCCCTGGCAAGTTCGAGTTTGGCAATGACAAGTAAGTCTCCTTTAAATGAATTTCTAAATGCTTCTGGCCAGAACTCTGCCTAAACCTAAAGGGGATCCCCCTCATTACTATTTAGAGCATCTTTTAGTTTCTTTTTACGTAAGGGAAGGAAGAAATATTGATGTCACTCCTTTGAGAGCAGTTGCTCCCTCATTTGGGAACTCCCATTTTCTGCAATGAGGAGCTGAAGGGTGAAGTCACCCAGGCTGGAGAAGCTGAGTCACAGAGGGGCCCTCGCCCCCTCACCCTGGTGGGTAATAAAACATGCCCAGCTTTGTCCTCTGTCCTGAACAAAAATCCACCCCTGAGCGCTCTGAAATAAATCCAGGGCAGGAATTTGGAGAGTTGGTTGCACCAAAATGGTGCGAACTGCTATAAAAGCAAATCCAAGAATAATACATTAAATTATCCCCAGAAGGCACTTAATCCCTGTTGGCTTGGAACGTGCCATTCTAGTAACTGGCAGCTCAGCTGATGACAGCAACTGGCCAAAGATGATCTCCTCCTCATATTCCTAGAGTGAGGCCATCAGGTGTTCTGGGAGTCTCACAGAGAGACAATAACATCCCGCAAGAAGCTGAGAGCGAAACGCCTCTGGGTTTGCAGTAATAATTTATATTGTTGCACAGTACGGCACAAACTCCATTCCCTGTGCAAGAACTGGGTGGTTTATCTGTATAGATTATTCCCAAAAAACCTTACAGCATTTACAAACATCACATCCCGTGGCTTTGAATATATTTGTTTTAATTTGGTTTGGTTTGGTTTGTTTGGTTCAGGGGTTTTCCCAAACAAAGCTGCCATTAATAGTTCAGGGGATCTGGGAATGATCTTTTACACACATCAAAAAACCTAAAAAGAGGGCACTGCACAGCATCATATAATGCCCAGCTCTTCTTCATCTCTTTTTTTCTCTCTCCTGGAAGGTTTAACCACTGGTTTGATGGCATGGCCCTGCTGCACCAGTTCCAGCTGGCCCATGGCATGGTGACCTACAGGAGCAGGTTCCTGCAGAGCAGCTCCTACCTGAGGAACAGCCAGCACAGCCGCATCGTGGCCTCCGAGTTTGGCACCTTGGCCATGCCAGACCCGTGCAAGAGCCTCTTTGGGCGCTTCCTGTCCCGCTTCGAGCCGCCACGTGAGAGTGCTTCTGTAAAACTTGAGGGGCTTCTGGGATCTCCTCGGAGGAACTTGTGGTTAGGTGGAAAGGGACGGGTGAGGAAGTCCAACAGACTTTCTGCGAGCCCATGTTTTTCTTAGAATATTGCCCAAATGCCAAAAGTATGCAAATTGGTGTCAGCCTCAGCGGGGGGAGGCAGAGTTTAGTGTTTTAATGCCGCTTCAGCTTGCTCAATCCTGGATCTTTCTGCATATTTCCCAAAGAAAGCTCTCCCCGAGTGAACATCCTGTGCAGTGCTGATAATGAGCATTAGACCCTGGTGTTCTACCTGAGACACAGCTTTGCCCTTTAAACACCTTGCCTTGCTAAGCTTGTAGGGTAAGTGGGCTAATCCCTCCCTTCCTGGACTAAGGGGCAGGAGATTATTGGGTAGGGCGAGGGATGGTGCTGCACAGGAATGGAAGTTCCAGTACCTTTAGGATTCTGTGTACGTCAGGGAAGAAAGAGGCTTAAATGCAAGCAAAACATTCCCCACTAAAACCAGCACAGGGCTGAAGTTTGCAGCTTGTTGCTGATGCTGTGACCATCCTCTGTTTCTCCTCTCCCCTCCTGCCACATCATCTGTCCTTTCACAGCTTCACTCGTGGTGACACCCCCAAAATCCCCACCCCAGCTCCCTCAAGACATTCCAGACCTCTCCACATCCCTCACCTGCCTTTGCCCAGCTCCAGCAGGGATTTCCATCTCTGTCCTTGTCCTTTTAACCCAGCTCCACCTGCACAGTTTCCCTTTGTGGATTAGTGAGATACTTCCAATCAATCTCTCAGGGATTAATGTCACTGCAAACGGGTTTATTTGTTTAAACATGTCTAACCTGCCACAATTCAACATGAGCTGCACAGAGCCGTGCATCATGCCAAGATTTCTGTTTCAGAGCCCAGTGACAACTGCAATGTGAACTATGTGCTGTACAAAGGGGATTATTATGTCAGCAGCGAGAACATCGGCATGCACAAGGTGGACCCAGAGACACTGGAAACAAAGGAGAAGGTGTGGACAGGTGGGATAAGGGAGCCGGGCTATGGTGGTACAGAACCACACCTTGCTGGCTTGAGGGGAATTCCACCTCCAGAGGAATTTGTCTGTGCCTGCAGCATCTGTCTGCCGAGTCCCTGGGCAGCTCTCAGGGGTGGAGGTGCAGTCCCTGCCTGGCTGGGCACAGCTATCAGTTCTCCTCTGCTCTCCCTGCTTGCCTGGGCTTGTCTGCACCTCTTAGCAGAACAGGAAACAGCTTTTTTTTCTGTGTACAAGAAAAAGTGAACATTGCTGATCTCACATCTGCCTTTTCCCTGGTGCTTTGCTTTCATATCAATTCTCTTGATCTGCTTTTTTACACCTCAAGCTTTGCACACTCCAGAGCTGCCCTTGATAAAACCCTGTGTTGTAAAGGGGTGGTTCAACTGCCACTTGATTTTCTCCCCCTGCTAGGAAATGACCAAAACATCAGAGAAGTTTTTCCCTGTGGCTGGATATGACAGAAGAAGGTGACCTGTGACAGGACAGCACAAGCTATGTAGTGCTGTCCTGAGTCATGCCAGCTTTGTTTCTGCTTGGATGTGAAATATTTCCTTATGGATGTGTTCCTCTCATTCTCTAATGCATGTTTTGCACCTTTGCAAACGAAATCCCCCCTGCCTGCACCCTTAGAGGGGATTTGGGCTGCCCAGCTGTGGGAAGGGCTGGGCGAGGATTCTGCCCTTCCTAAGTCAGTATTTATTGCTGGGCCTGTTTGACACCACAAAATGCCAGCTCAGAGCATCCCTCAGGTCTTGAGGGAGCCACTCTAGGAATTCCAGTCTGCAGGATCAGTAGTGAGTCATGAATAAGCTGTGTGTAAAGCACAGCCACGGAGCTGGAGCTGTCCTGGGTGGTTTGCCAGCTAATCTGGTTGTAAACCAGACTGCAGTCATGAAAAGACACGTGGAGATTTTCAGGTTCAGCTCTGTTAAGCTATCTTGTCATAAAATGAAAGGAATTCTCCTCAAGTGGTTTTTTTTAGATGCAGACTGTTATTTTTTTGGCTAGGTGAAGAGATTGAAGGGATGATTTCACATTCAAACTCTCCAGTTTGAGATGCCTTGATAGGACCTGCTTTTCTGAGCTTGCAGTGACAAAACTTTTGGTGCTTTTTTGGGGCAGTGACCCTCCCTTCACACACCTGCCTGTGCTTATTATGGGCGTCATTCCCACTGTGCCAGCACTTGTACCATGAGGAACATCTGTGTCTTCCAAGGAATGTCCAGTGCTATTAGTCCTGCTTTACTGATAGAGAAATATCCTTATTTTCAAGGATTTGCAGGCAGAATGGAGTCTGGAGTCCAGATCCCACACCATTAATAATGAATAAAATCTGCTCTTCTTCCTCAGACTTCCACAAAAGCGACCCTTGGGGAAGTTCTGCACTGACTGAAAATCTCTGGCATTTGCAGGTGGACTGGAGCAAGTTTATTGCAGTGAACGGGGCCACAGCTCATCCCCACTACGAGTCTGATGGGACAGCCTACAACATGGGCAATTCCTATGGGAAGCATGGTAAGGAGGGCATGGCCAGGCTGGATTTTTGGGCAGGGGGTGCAGGGTCCCTCCTGGTGCTGCTTCAAGGAGCAGCTGTTGAAGAAACACCCAAAGAGACCTGAAAATTGCTGTTCCTCAGTCAAAATGTCAGTGTCAGTCTAAAACTAGCTCCTCTCAAGATTTAGTTTCAGATGCTCCTGACTCTGGCCTGTGAATGTCCAGCAAATTCTCCTCTTCCTCTCCCAAGCTTTGCTGGAAAACGGGAGAATGATTTTTTTTAAAGTCCCCTCCACTGTTGGTTGAAACCTCATCTGAAGAAATTTAGCAATTCATGTTTTTCACTTAGCATAAATTGGCCTTTGATGAGCACCATAAGGGTTTTTGCCGGAGGGAAATAGAATTTATTGTGGTCACCCGGCTATCTTCCAGCAAAGCTGAGTTTTATGGGATATTTTTCTTCTTCTCAGAACTCTGAGCATCTTGATAGGATCCTGTTCCATCCACATGGCTGCTCAGAGCAATCAGTCCCTGTCAGCTGTGTGAAATCCTTCTTTTCCAGAGGCCTCTGAAAACAGCCACTGCCCTTTGTTGTGCTCCCTTAGGCAGCTCCACATTTTCCCAGTTTTGGCCATTTTTCATTCTTGCTGCTTTCATTTCCTTTTGGCCTCAGCAAAGCCCAGCTCTGGGCCACGTGCTTTTTCCAGCTGGACATTGCAAGCTCTAGATCATTATTATTCAGGAGTGCCATCCTTTCCTGCTCATATGCCAAGTTTATTAAATGAGCATTACGAAGGCTCAGAGATCTCATTTCCTGTGGGCTTGGTTTTCATCCTGCCCCTGTTATCATAGGAGAGTGCTTCAGGCAGAGCTGCCATTCTCCCAGGCTAAGATCCCTCTATTTCCTTTCAAGCATCCTCTTTTGGTTTTCCTTTGGGTAGATAAATCCTCTGTAGAATGCTTTACTGCCTGCTGGGAGATGTTTAGGAGAGGTTGTTCCAAGTATTCCTGGAGAACAGGAAGGAGCAGAGCCTGAGTTTGGTTTGAGCACCTTCTCCCCTTTCCAGGATCCAGCTACAACATCATCAGGGTCCCCCCACAGGAGTCAGGCCACGGGGACACCTTGGAGGGAGCCAAAGTGCTGTGCTCCATCCCTCCCAGGAACAGGGCAAAGCCATCCTACTACCACAGCTTTGGTAAGAGTCCACCCCAAACTCGGGGAATTTGGGCAAATGCAATGCAGGAAGGGCTGGCCAGCTCTCTCTGCCCTTGAGATGTTTTCTTGCCTCATATTTGGGTGATGTTCCTTCCTTCTCTCCCCAGGGATGACTGAAAACTACATCATTTTCATCGAGCAGCCCCTCAAGCTGGACCTGGTGAAGATCATCACCTCCAAGCTCCGTGGGAAGCCCATCTTTGAGGGGATCAGCTGGGAGCCTCAGCACAACACCTACTTCCACGTGGTGAACAAGCACACTGGGGAGGTGAGGGGGTCTTTGGCCCCTGCAGCAGCTGATCTAAAACTTCAGTTCCAAATTTCCAATTTTTTCCCCCAATTTTTTGGGAACATTCATTCCCAAAAGTGCTACGTAGCAGCCGTGGGGAGTTTAAGAACCAATCCAAAAGTTAATGCAATAAATATTTTAAAATTTATTGTAGCGTAGATTTACATTATAATGTCTATTTCTAGATTTGTTAAAAATGGGATTTCTTCGTGCATTTTCCTCTTTATTCATTCATTTCTTTGCCAGCCCTAAAAGGACAGGCAGAAAGAAGCAGTTTGGAGGGACAGGGACTGAAATGCAGGTCCCAGGCACTACAGGGTATAAAAAGGTCAGAACCTGGGAAAGATGCACAGTAAGGGGCTAATTGATATTTTAGGATTTTCCTTCCAGTTTTGCTCCTTAGGGGCTTAAAGCAGCCCTTTTGAGGTGACACAAGGACAGAAGGCAAGGCCCAAGGAATGAGAGGGGTTGCAATGGGAGGCAGAGTACAGTATTTGCAGGGATCCTCAAGGAGGGGAGAGAATGATGCATCTGACTCCATCTAATCAGAAGGCTAATTAATTCCTTTATTACACTATATTATTCTATATTATATTACACTATGTTACATTACATCTAAACTGAATCTGCCAAGCACTCCACTGCACAGAATCTCATGTCTGTCAGCCCACAGTCCTGACACACACACACACACCTGACCCTGACAGGCCAAGGAACAAAAACCCCATCACTGTGGGTGAACAATCTCCACGTTGCGTTCTGCTTTGGCACAAACACAGGCACAGCAAATGGTAAGAATTGTGTTTCCTTTCTCTGAGGTTCAGAGAATGTGAAACCCAGAAATATTCTTGGGAAGAATTGTGCCTTGCTTTTCCCTGTGGAGGTGAATTTCTCTGTGAATGATGAGGAGGACTGCACTGATATCAGAAGGCTAATTAATTACTTTATGATACTACATTATTCTATGCTATATTACATTGAATCTGCCAAGAACCCAACTCTGCACACAATCTCGTGACTGTCCCAACAGTCCCTACACACACACACACACCCCTGGCCCTGACAGGCCAAGGAAACAAAACACCATCACTGTGGGTAACCAATCTCCTCGTTGCATTTTGCTTTTGCACAACACAGGCACAGCAGATGATAAGAATATTCTTGGGAAGAATTGTGCCTTGCTTTTCTCTGTGAAGAGAAATGTGGGGCTACACCCCTGGCCCTGACAGGCCCAGGAATCAAAACAGCATCACTTTGGGTAAACAATCTCTCTGTTGCATTCTGCTTTGGCACAAGCACAGGCACAGCAGATGAGATAAGAGTTGTTTTGATCATTCTCTGAGGTTCAGAGAATGTGAACCCCGGGAATATTCTTGGCAAGAATTGCGCCCTGCATTTCTCCGCGAAGAGAAACGTGGGGCTACGGGAGAGAGGAGGAGGAGGAGGAGGTGAGGCAGGGGCTGTGCAGAGGAGCTGCAGCTGTGCCCTGCTCCCTGCAGGTGCTGCCGGGCTCGTGGTGCTCCCAGCCCTTCGTCAGCTTCCACCAGATCAACGCCTTCGAGGAGCGCGGCTGCGTGGTGCTGGACCTGTGCTGCCAGGACGAGGGCACCAGCCTGGCCCTGTACACGCTGCAGAACCTCAGGAGGAGCGGGGAAGGGCTGGACCAGGTGAGACCTCTGCCTCTGCTCCCCCAGCACCTGCTGCAGGAGTTGGTTTTCTGGAAGGGCTGGACCAGGTGAGACCTCTGCCTCTGCTCCCCCAGCATCTGCTGCAGGGGTTGGTTTTCTGCAGCAAAGCTCAGGTTGGGAGAATGGTGAGCACCGTGGGGGCAGCACAAGCAGAGTCCATGAGAGCTGAAATTATCATCTCTTGATGCTTTCTCTCCTTTTAAATCTCTCTCCATGGAGTATGCCCTTGAAGCTCTTCAGGCCCTGTGTGTGACACAGAGCTCCATAGCCTGGCAGAATTTATTTCTGTTCTAAAACCTTGGTTTTAATGACATTCATTTCTCCTATCCTCGTGTAATGCAGTTTTCCCCCACGAAATGATGCAAAATAAGTTGTAGCATAACTTCTAAATGGAAAAAGAAAAAGGAACCCTGGTCTTTAGGACATTACTTCATAAAAGGAGCAGTTTTTATGAAAATCACAGAAACACAAATACCACAGAAACCCCTGCACTGTTCCCCACAGACACCTCACAACAGCACATTCAAATAAATTATTTATTGTGTCCAGCTCTGTGAAAAGCCCCGTTTCAGGCCGTGTGAGGGGCATTATTTTGCATAGGTCACACATGGGAAAAGTGGGGGTGCTTTCAGTTTCTCCCCCTGCAGATGTGTTTGTTGGAAACCCAGCGTGCTGGGGGGGCTGCTGCATGTCCAGACAGGGCTGAACTTCCTCTGTCTGCCCTGAGCTGTGTAGAACCAGCTCAGCTCCGACCTGAAAGGAGCACAGCTGTGTCCCATCGGGTTCTGCTTTCTCTTGGCATTTATTCTGGGGTTTTTTCCAAGCATTTTTTGAGCATATTCAAGTACAGCAGAGTGTTAATCCCAGCTGGGTTTTTTTTGTCCTTCTCTGAGCACAACCCAGGTGGAGTTTGATGTGGCTGGAGGTGTCCTGGTGTCAGCACTGGGCCTGTGTTTCCAGCAGGCACATTCTTCAAGTGACAAGTGGCATCACCAGCACACTTCACCCACCCACACACAGAGGAGTCATTTCAGAACAGAACCTCAAACTTCACTGCATCAAAAGCCTCAGGAGTGTCTGGGCATGGCTCGTCTCCTTTCCCCAAATTTGCTGGCTCATTAACCCTGGCAGAGCATTCTGTCTGGCAGAGTTCCTCAGCCAGATTACATGAACCATAAAAGTTTTGAAAACAGGGTTAACATGTAATTAAAGTGAAGTTTCACAACTGAACTGGTGAGTTGTGGATTGAAGTAACTGAGACACACCAAAACAGGGTCCTTACCTATTTTACTTAAATGGGAATATGATGGGTTGTGAACTTGGCTTGAGCAGAGCTTTAGTGGCAGCGGTGGAATTATCCTCTCAATGTGCTGAGTGTCTGCCACACTGGGGGCTGAACTTTGCTCCCCAGGTAAATCCACCATCATTCCCCTGGACTTCCAGCCATGAATCCACAGGTACCCGAGCATGGAGGAGGGAATCCTGCAGGGGAGCTTCAGGCACTGAAGGCACAGTGCTCTCCTGCTTCTCCCCACAGTGATGTAAAGCAACATAAGGCTGTTCTAACTATATAAAACACAATGCAGTGATTTGGAGATAATGGATTTTTATTGGGCTGATTTGCATACCCAGTTCAGCTTTAATTACTGCAGTGCTGACCCTTTTAATTCATGTGGTTTTGGTTTCTGCTGTAAATTACTGGAACATGCAGAACTTCTTTCCATTATGTGCTTTACCTTACCAGAACTTGGTCAAGCACAAGGAAAAGAAGAATTCAGGGGTGTCTAAAACTTCAGAATTGTTCCCTAAAAGGGCATTTGAGCTGAAATGTCTGTCCTCTGTCCATCACCATCATTGTCTGTCTCTGTAACAGGTTTACGCCTCCGTCCCCAGAGCTTTCCCTCGCCGCTTTGTTCTCCCTCTGCACGTGGATTCAGACACACCCGTGGGGAAAAACCTGAACCCACTGCCTTACACCCAGGCAAAGGCTGTGAAAGCTGCAGATGGCAAGGTGTGTATCAAACCATAAATGCATTTATGCAGCAGCTCCTGTACCTCAGAGCTTCAAGCACCTTTGGTTGTGCCGTGGTTGGTGGGAGCAGCCAGCTCTCCTGCCCTGCCCAAGCCGAACCAACCCTGCACATTTCCTGGAGAAATTACTCTGTAGTTTTCTTTTTCTCCCAGGTCTGGTGCACCCATGAAAATCTCCACCCTGAGGGCTTTGAGAAGGTTGGGGGCCTGGAGTTCCCCCAGATCAATTACTCTGGGTACAACGGCCGCAGGTACCGCTACTTCTACGGCTGCGGCTTCGGGCACCTGCTCGGAGACTCCTTGATCAAGGTCGATGTGGAGACCAAGAATTTCAAGGTGAGGAGAAGTCAGCTCATCGAGTCCTTCCCCTGAACTGGATTTGAAGGTGTGACATTTACTGGGGGTTTTAGGGCTTTGCCCAGAGGGGTCTGGGATGGGATTCCCAATTTCATCCCTCACCTGGCACCTTATGAACATGGCACAGTCACCAAAGAGGAGAGGATGGCACCAGCACACTCCTGGAATGAAAAAAGTTAATAAAAAGTTGAACTCTTGTGATGGTGTTCACAGGGGTCTTATGGTGAAGGAAGAGACGAGGATTTGACTCCATGTTTCAGAAGGCTTGATTTATTATTTTATGATAGATATTACATTAAAACTATACTAAAAGAATAGAAGAAAAAGTTTCAACGGAAGGCTGGCTAAGAATAGAATAGGAAAGGGAAGAAGGATAACAAAGGCAGCTGGCTCAGACTCTCTGTCCGAGTCAGCTGGGCTGTGATTGGCCATTAATTAGAAACAACCACATGAGACCAATCCCAGATGCACCTGTTGCATCCCACAGCAGCAGATAACCATTGTTTGCATTTTGTTCCTGAGGCCTCTCAGCTTCTCAGGAGGAAAAAATCCTAAGGAAAGGATTTTTGATGAAAAGATGTCTGCGACAAACTCTTAAGTTTCTTTGAGCACAGAGTACTTCCAGGTGCCTTTGTGGGAAGCATTGTAACTCTGCTCGCTGCAGCAGACAAGTATTAATGCAATGAAACCCATCCATATGTCCCCGAAGCTCATCCATGTGTCCTTGCTTGCTAGATTTGGCAGGAGGAGGGATGCTACCCGTCAGAGCCCGTGTTTGTGCCAGTGCCTGATGCCGCGGCAGAGGACAGCGGAGTCATCTTGTCTGTGGTGGTCTCCCCCGCTGAGGTAACTTGCTGGCTGCAGTTTGTCAAAGTCACACAGCATTAATTCACTTTTTAAACCTCAAAGCCGAGCTGGAGGCTCCCTGGCAGGCAGTTCTTGCTCCCCAGAGCGCCTGGCCAAGCACAGGCAGTGCAGGCAGGAGTTTCCCCCAGGATGTTGGTGTGTCCCCAGTGAGGCTCAGAGCTCCTGCCCTGCAGGTTTGGTCTCCGTGGTTTGCTCTGTGCCTTTGGAAAAGAAGAAGAATAAGAATTCAGGGGGGTCTAAAACCTTGCAAACAGTGCAAGGAGTTCAGCCTGGCCGCTCACTCTGCCTTTCCGCTCCTCCTGCAGAACCAAAGTGCTTTCCTGCTCGTCCTGGATGCAGAGACCTTCCGGGAGCTGGGGCGAGCAGAAGTCGGGGTGCCAATGCCTTACGGGTTCCACGGCATCTTCACTGCCCACTGAGGAACTCCTGGGCACCTCAGGGCCGAGCCAGCCCCACAAAGAACCTCTGCTGCCTTCACCTCCCACCTTTCCATCACGTCTGGGATGAAGGAGCTGCTTTTTCTCCACCACAACCTCCTGTATTCCTAACAAAACACAGCCAAGGAAGGCAGAAGCCGCTTTGCTCCCACAGCCCACTGCTTTATCTACATTTTTTTTACTATCCTGCTAGACCAGCTATAGCAGCAGTTCACAGGGGATGCCAAGGTGAGGCTTGCAAGGCAGAAAATGGAAACCGAGGTGATCAACCCCTTCCTTTGGCGCCCTGAGGGGAAGAGAGCATCAACGCTCAGGGCTGTGACTTTGGCTGAAACATTTGGAGCAGAAGAGAGGAGTGAACCCCAGCAGGTGCCAGGTGGGCCCAGTGAAGGGGACTAAATCCCCCCTTGCATCCAGGTTGCCTTCAGTGGACTCCAGGGGGTAGGTGCAGACACTCCCAGAAGCTGTGCTTGTGCTTTTTTTCTGTACCATAGCAGTGCCCTCAAATAAAACCTTGGGAAGTTTTTCCTTTCTCTGCCTGCACTCAGAGTCTTGTAGATGTGGGGGGGACACATCTCCAGAGCAGGACACCAGCTCCTGCCTTCCTCCCAGTTCCACCAGTAGGAAACACCAGTAGGGAAACACAGAGGGCTCCGGTGTGGCCTTGGTGTCCCTCTGGGGTTAAGCAGAGCAGAACAAACTCCAGCCCCCAGTGCCATCCAGGCTTCACCAGCTCCTGGACTCTGGGTGGGTCAACAGTGAGGACTCCTAGTTGTACTTTTTAATTGTGAAGAATTATTTCAATCGTTTCCTTGAGTAATAAAAGAGCCCTTTCGTCCCTGGGGCTTTTCCTCCTCTGGGCTTCCTTACAGGTCTGGGGAAAAGAAAAAGGACTTTACCTCAGGGCTGCTGCTCTGGGAGAGGCAGAGGCGGCTCAGCCAGAGCTGGTGGAAGCCGCTAGATGGCAAACAGCTCCCGTTCCTGCCGTTCAGCAGCCTCTGGGCATTGTCACATCCCGCCCTCCTCCTGGAGCCTGTCCCCGCTGCAGCAGCAGAATGGTGCCAAGAGGTGTTTGATGGAGCTCAGCCACCACTGGCTCTCTTTTTTAATTTTAGTTTTTATTTTCTCGTTGAGGTGGTAAACGAAAAGGAGCATCCTGGGGCTGAACTCGGGGGATTGGAGCATCCTGGGGCTGAACACGGGGAGATTGGAGCATCCTGGGGCTGAACACGGGGGGATTGGAGCATCCTGAGGCTGAACACGGGGGGATTGGAGCATCCCGGGACCGAACACGGGGGGGTTGGAGCATCCTGGGGCTGAACACGGGGGATTGGAGCATCCTGGGGCTGAACTCGGGGGGATTGGAGCATCCTGGGGCTGAACACGGGGGAATTGGAGCATCCCGAGGCTGAACACGGGGGGGAACTGAAGCATCACCGGGTCCGACACCGGCACGGAAGGACCGGAACATCCCGGGGCAGAACACGGGGGGATTGGAGCATCCTGGGGCTGAACACGGGGGATTGGAGAGTTGCGGGGCTGAACACGGCAGGATTGGAGAGTTGCGGGGCTGAACACGGGGGATTGGAGCATCCCCGCATCCAGCACCGGCACGGAGGGACCGGAGCATCCCGGGGCCGAACGCGGGCAGGAACTGGAGCGTTCCCCGCTCTCGGAGGGCGGATCCCGCGGGCCGGAGCCGCCCCCGGGGCCGGGCTGGAGCCGCCCCGCTCCGGCCCCGCTGCGTCCCCGCGATGTCGCCGCGCTCCGCCCGCCTGGCGCGGCTGTCGCGCTCCGTCACCTTCAGCGCCTGCCACCGCCTGCACAGGTGAGCCCCGCATGGGGAGCCCCGCACAGAGCCCCGCACAGGGGAGCTGGAGCCCCACATGGCTGAACGCCGCACAGGGAACCCCGCATAGGGAGCTCCGCATAGGGAGCCCCGCACAGAGCCCCGCACAGAGCCCCGCACCGGGAGCCCCGCACAGAGCCCTGCACAGAGCCCCGCACGGCTGAGCCCCGCACAGAGCCCCGCACAGAGCCCCGCATAGGGAGCCCCGCACAGAGCCCCGCAGGGCTGAGCCCCGCACAGGGGAGCTGGAGCCCCACATGGCTGAGCCCCGCACAGGGAGCCCCGCACAGAGCCCCGCACGGCTGAGCCCCGCACAGGGGAGCTGGAGCCCTGCATAGGGAGCTCCGCACAGGAGACCCCCGCAAAAGTGAGCCCCGTATAGGGACCCTCGCACAGGTGAGCCCCGTATAGGGGAACCCCGCAGAGGTTAGCACCCCGCATAGAGACCCCGCACAGAGCCCCGCACAGAGCCCCGCACAGAGCCCCGCCTAGAGACCCCGCACAGGGAGCCCCGCACAGAGCCCCGCACAGAGCCCCGCACCGGGAGCCCCGCACGGCTGAGCCCCGCACAGAGCCCCGCACCGGGAGCCCCGCAGGGAGCCCCGCACAGAGCCCCGCACAGGGAGCCCCGCACAGAGCTCCGCACGGCTGAGCCCTGCACAGAGCCCCGCACAGGGACCCCTGCACAGAGCCCCGCACAGAGCCCCGCACCGGGAGCCCCGCACCGGGAGCTCCGCACAGAGCCCCGCACAGAGCCCCGCACAGAGCCCCGCACAGAGCCCTGCACAGGGAGAACGCTCCAAGCCCCGCACCGGGAGGCCGCTCCCAGCCCCGCACAGAGCCCCGCACAGAGCCCCGCACCGGGAGGCCGCTCCCAGCCCCGCACCGGGAGGCCGCTCCCAGCCCCGCCGCGTTTCCCGGCCGTGTCCCTGGCCCAGCCCTCCGTGCCCGGCTGCAGTTCCGCGTTCTGACTGAGCCGGCAGCGCTTTCGCTTTGCGAACATCGCCCTGCGCCCCCCCAGCTGCTGCTTTCCCCCCAGAACCGAGCTATTCCTCGATCTGAAGCTGCCTCCAAGGAGGTTTTAGGCTCGGCCTCTTCTCCCGGGCTAGGAGGACGAGGGGAAACAGCCTCGAGCAGTGCCAGAGGGGGCTTAGGCTGGAGATCAGGAGGATTACTCCATGGAAACGGTGGCCAGGCCTTGGAAAGCGCTGCCCGGGGCGTCCCCATCCCTGGAGGTGCCCGAGGAACTCCCGGGTGTGGCTCTGGCTCTGGTTGGACCCCATGATCTCGCAGGTCTTCTGCAACCTCAGTGATCCTGGAATTCTGTGATGTTCCCAAAATGTGCCGTGACCTGAAGCGCTCAGAGCAGGGCCCTGGGTTGCTTCAGAGGGACGATTCAGAGGGAAATCCTTTGAGCTTCTTGGAGAGGCTCCCTGAGCTTTGTGAATCAGTAACAAACCCAAATGTGCAGCTTGCTCCAGGCCCAAGTGATTTTGGGCCCAGATGTTGAACATTTCTCAGCAGTGGTGTCAGGCAGAGGCTGTGAGACAGACACAGAACCACAGCAGGGAAAGATTCAGCGCTGTCAACAGCATCTCTTCATGGAGCAGACACCCTGTCTGTGTCTGTGTCTGTGTCTGTGCCTCCTGGGCTGGTTAAATGTGGGAGAGGGAAGAGATGGAGAGCTGGGAAGCAGAGCTGAGTGAATCCATGGAGATGTGGAACAGATCCTTGCCTGCCTTTCCCACAGTAAATCCCTGAGTGATGAGGAGAACCTGAAGCTGTTTGGGAAGTGCAACAATCCAAATGGCCACGGACACAACTACAAAGGTGGGAAACTGATTTCCATCCTTGCTCAGGGTGGGGAGGGCTGGGCCACTCATTCTCAGCTTTTTCCCCCTCCTAATTCTTAATAAAAACAAACCCAGTGGCTGTCTTTGTGTTTTTATTAAGAATTAGGAGGAAGTTTCAGCAGCAGGGGGTTGAACCATGGGTTTGCCATTTTTCAGCTGAATAGATAATAAATATTTATTTTCAAATGCCACTTCTTGAATCAGATCTGCTTGTTTACATGCTGCAGAATCATTGTGATTGGAATGGAGATTTTTCTAAGCAAAAGCCATGCAAATTAAACAGCCTGTAAACATTATTTGAATGGGTTTTTTCACAAGTTCTCCCATTTGTACACCCCGAGCACACAGAATTAGATCTCTCCAGTTCCTGGAGTGGCTCCCTGTGGTGTTGGCACCCTGAAACCTCTGCTGAGGAGCTGCTTTATCAGGGGAGACAGGCTTATCTCCAACCTGCCTGGGGCACCAGACCCTGGGGAGGGATTTTTGTGCCTCTGACTCAGTTTTTATGGAGCATCCCCTCACAGTCCCAGCCTGGGGGTGAGCAGGGTTGTGTGTCCCAGCAGCAGCAGCAGGTTTGGTTTTGGGTTCACGGGCATCACAATGACCTGATCTTTTCTTTTTTTCAGTTGTGGTCACCGTGCGTGGGGAGGTGAGTGCTGCCAGCATCTTTTCCTGTCCCTCAGCGTGGCAGAATCCCCACAGTTGTGGCCCCAAGCCTGGATTTCCCAGAGCATTTTGGAAACTCTGTGCACATCACTAGAGGAGAAGGTTTTCTGTGGCCAGTCCTGTTCACAACCAGGATTTGCAGTTTAATGCTGTTTTCATGCTTGAAGACTCTTCCGGAGCATTGTTTCTGCCCGGTGTCATCTTTTAGGAGAGAGTGGAACCTCTGGAATTGTTTCCAGGCTGTATCAAGCCTTTGGGAACATCCCAGGAGTGCAGCTGGAGCCCTCTGGCAGTGGGAAGATAATTTCCTTGTGGCTCAGATGAGCTGAGCACAGATATTCCTGTCTGGTTTGTGTTGCCACCAATGTCCCTTGTGCTTCCCTGCAGATTGACCCAGTCTCGGGGATGGTGATGAACCTGGCAGACCTGAAGGAATACATGCAGGTAAAAATAGCCCAGTTTTCCTTCTGATCCCCTGGGAGAGATGATTAGAGCTTGTCTGGTCCCAGCATGGGGACGTGGTGAGCTGCTGAAGGCAGCACATCAGAAGGAAATTAGGGAATAATTGAAGGATAAATGCCTTAGCTGTGTTCTGTGAGGCAGAGCCACGTCTCCAGCTGGGAATCTCACAGCTGGATCTGGGGCTCTTTCCCTTTTTTCCCATGCTGTCTGTGTGGGGTGACCCTGCCCAGGCCAGGCAGGGACAGGGACAGGGCTGTCACTGTCCTCTCTCTGCAGGCAGCGATCATGGAGCCCCTCGACCACAAAAACCTGGACAGGGACGTGCCCTACTTCTCTGAGGTGGTGAGGTGGGTCAGGGGGCTCCTGGTGGGGCTGATCCTCCCTGGGCAGCAGCAGCAGCAGCAGCAGCAGCCTGGACCTGTGTGCTCACCACACCTGTGTCCAGCCCTGCTGTCCCTCCTCACAGCAGCCTGGACAGGCAGGACCTGCTCATCCCACCCATCCCATCCCATGGTTCCCACCCCATCCCATCAATCCCATCCCACCCATCCCATCCCATCCATCCCATCCCATCCCATCCCATCCCATCCCATCCCACCCCATCCCATCCCATCCCATCCCATCCCATCCCATCCATCCCATCCCATCCCATCCCATCCCACCCCATCCCACCCCCATCCCATCCCATCCCATCCCATCCCATCCCATCCCATCCCATTCCATCCCATCCCATCCCATCCCATCCCATCCCATCCCATCCCATCCCATCCCATCCCATCCCATGGTTCCCATCCCATCCCATCCTATCCCATCCCATCCCATCCCATCCCATCCCATCCCATCCCATCCCATCCCATCCCATCCCATGGTTCCCATCCCATCCCATCCCATCCCATCCCATCCCATCCCACTGATCCCATCCTATCCCACCCCATCCCATCCCACTGATCCCATCCCATCCCATCCCATCCATCCCATCCCATCCCATCCCATCCACCCCATCCCATCCCATCCCATCCCATCCCATCCCATCCCATCCCATCCCATCCCATCCACCCCATCCCATCCCACCCCATCCCATCCCACTGATCCCACCCCATCCCACCCATCCCACCCATCCCACCCATCCCATCCCATCCACCCCATCCCATCCCATCCCATCCCATCTGCCCCATCTGCCCCATCCCACCCCATCCCATCCCATCCCATCCCATCCATCCCATCCCATCCATCCCATCCCATCCCATCCCATCCCACCCATCCCACCCCATCCCATCCCATCCCATCCCATCCCATCCCATCCCATCCCATCCCATCCCATCCCATCCCATCCCATCCCACCCCATCAATCCCATCCCACCCCATCCCCACTCAGGTAGCTCAGGTGTCACCAGCTGCCCCTCAGCATGCCCCCAGCCCATCCTGGCTGCAGGTTTTGGTGTCAGTTCTGCCATTTCAGCCCTGCCCCTGCTGCTGTTCCCCCTCAGCACCACGGAGAACGTGGCTGTGTTCATCTGGGACAGCCTCCAGAAGCTCCTGCCCCAGGGCATCCTTTACAAGGTGGAAGTGCACGAGACGGAGCAGAACGTGGTGGTTTACAAGGGAGAGGAAACCATTGTCAAGTGAAATCAGCCTGGGCTCAGCTGCTCAGCAGAAATCTCCATGACCGTCTCCGTGGATCCCTGCTCAGCATTTCCTGCAGCCAGCCCTGGTTCTGTGCAGGTGTTTCACAAGGACCCTCCCTGCAGTTTGCCCATCTGCCTTCTCAGAATGGGTTGGTTTCTCTGCTTTTCCTCAAGACCTTCCTGTTTTGCCAGCTGCTGTGAAATTTAGAGTTGTGCCGTGGTAAATAAAGCAGCTTTGGGGAGAGGAGGTGGCCTGGCAAAATCCCCAAAGTCTTTGATTTCTCTCTGATTAAATATTGAATTAATTTATTTGATAATGTGAGCTTTGGTGTTGCTTTGCTTCTTGGTCAAACAGAGAAGCATTTTTGAGGGTGAGAACAACATTATCTTTCTTTTGTTTTTGCTTCTTATCAGTTTATTTCCTGTGCTGCAGGCACATTTCTTCCTGCCAGCAGATCTTTCTCTGTGTGTGGAACTGCTGCAATAAACAAAGCATCTCTGACCCAAACTGGAGAGCCAAAGGGAGCAGGGTGTTGGTGAGAATGGGAAACTGAGGGAACTGCAGTGGGAATGTCACAGCCCCATGGTGGCAGAGCCCTGGGGAGGGAGGGCAAGAACAAACCCTTAAATCCACCCTTAAAATCACTCTTAAATCAACCTCAAAATTCAGTGGAGGCTGCTGCAGCAGGATGAGGCTGTGAGAGGAGTTTCAATGGACACTAGCCCAGTTACCCTGGCTATTCTGGAGCTGGGAAAGCTGAGGAAGGGCAGTGAGGGAATGGATATTGCACAATTCCTGTGGTTGAAGGCCATCCAGTCCCAGTGCCTGTCCAGAGGCTGCAGTGGCAGTGCTGTGTGTGATTCCCTTTGCCACATCACCAGTGTCCTGAGGGGTAATTAGGAATGGCCATCAAGAAAAACTTAATGCACATAATTTTAAAAAACAACCTGATAAGCAGGGCAGCAATTCCCTTGCTTTCCAAGGAAATGGGGCATTTGAATAATGGGAGCAAACATCCCCTTTGGGGAGGTTTAATGAAGCTTGCCTAATTGTTCACCTTGGCCACACTCTGCTGCAGGCTCAGGTAAAGTGGGGTTGGCACTGCCAAAAGAAACCTGGGATGGTTTAAAACTTTAAATTCACAGGAGCCTGGGCTGCTCTGGAATGTAAAATGGGCACTGCTTTAGCTGGGGACACTTCTGTGCTGTCCCCTGGCCTGGTTCAGCCCCACTCACCCTCCCTGGAAGAGCTTCAGAAAGGGAATTGGGAGAAAAATGAGGGAAATTCCCTTTGGAGCTTCTGAACGGGAATTGGGAGAAAAATGAGGGATATTCCCTTTGGAGCTTCCAAAAGGGAACTGGGATAAAAATGAGGGATATTCCCTTTGGAAATTCCAAAAGGGAATTGGGAGAAAAATGAGGGATATTCCCTTTGGAGCTTCCGAACGGGAATTGGGAGAAAAATGAGGGAAATTCCCTGGTTGCAGCAGCTTTGGGGAATTTTTTTCCTTTTTAAAGGCGGGTGCTTTGGGGGATATTTGGCTGCAGGTTCCTTGCAGTGTGAGCCAGGCAGGGAGTGCTCAGTGCCTCGGGTGGAATGGACGCTCAGCTGCCACTTTTGTCCCTTTCCCTGCTTTTTTCCCCCTCCCCAAATGTGGAATCAGTAGTTTTTATTAATCGTGTCGGGTTTTGCAGCCGCTCCGACCCCTCCTGTGGCTCTGCAGTGATGCAAATTCAGAGCTGGTGCTGCTGATTCACGGAGCGCCCGTGGCCGCAGTGACTCATGGACGCTCAAACGCATCATGTGCTCTCTTTATCAGAGCAGAAATCCACTCAGCTGCTGGCAAGAGCCGAGCAAACAAATGTTACATCTGCACGGCACAGCCCACTGCTTTTATTGGCGTGGAGGCAGAAAAAGCAGCCCAGGCTGCTGAGGATTTCTGCAGCTCTACAGCCCTGACAAAGCCCCTATTTAAATATATATATATTTATTTATATATATAAATATATATATATATTTATATATATTTATTTTTATATATATACAATTATATATATTATTTTTATATATGTATATATATGTATATATATGTATATATATGTATATATATGTATATGTGTATATATATAAATATATATAAAATATATAAAATATATATTTTAAATATATATTTACAAATATATATATATATAAATACATATATAAAAATAAATACAAATATATTTGTATTTATCGCTGTGAAGATTGATCTGTGCCAACATTCCAATCTCTCTGCATTCAATGACTGCAGCTCTGGGGAAATGGGAATAAACTGGGTGCCTGGGCAGGGGTTTGGGTGAAAGGGGCTGGAAACAGCAGGGCTGGAGTTGAAGTTGGGATTTCAGTGGTGGTAAAATTGGGATTTCAGTGGGGGCTGTCCTGCTCAGAGGGGTCTGGAGCTCTGCTGGGAATTCTCTGTGGGATTCCAAATTCCCAGCTGAGGGAGGGAATGAACTCCCAGAATTAAACATTAAACATTAAGCTCTGCCAGAGTTACTGAGTGATGAAATGCTTTGAGGAGGACAGGTGACAGTGGGGACAGCCCTGAGAGGCCACAGCTGATCCCAGCAGAGGCTGGAGGACCAGGATTTCCAGCTTTGGTGCGTGGAAATGAGAATGGCGGGGAAATAATGACAGGAAATGTCATTTAAGCAGTCCCCCAGTTGTGTTTAGTGGGACTGACAGACCCAGCCCTGCCTTCCTGCCGCATGCTAAAACCAAATCAGGTTTTTCACAGAGCTGGACACAATAAGTAATGTATTTGAATGTGCTGTTGTGAGGTGTCTGTGGGGACAGTGCAGGGGCTTCTGTGATTTTCACAAAAACTGTTCTTTTCCTGAGCCAGTGCCAGGCCAGGGGCTGGCTGTGCCACCAGCTGATGCAGTTCAATGCCTGTGGCACCATCTGCTCCTGTCAACCAACAGCAAAGGTTGAGGCAGCCCAGGAAATCCGTCCAGCAGCAGCTTTCCTTTTTATTTTCATTTATTTTCATCTTAATTTTTAGTTTAGGGAGGTTTTTTCCCATTCTGCCTCTCTGGAGAAGGAAAAATCTTATTTTTTTTTCCCGTGTTTGAAGCGCAGTGGCCAAGGGAGGACCGAGGGTGCAGCTCTGGAATGGAACTGACCCTGTTCCTGTGACACCTGGGGACATGGAGAGCCCAAAAGGAGCAGCAGAGAGAGGAAACTCCACCAAGTTCTGACACTCAGGGGCCACTCCTCGGGCTGTTCTTTTACAGCCCATTGTAGCCCGAACAATGCAGGAGTTAATAAATAATCCACATATTGAGGGACGAGGAGCTGCTCCTCTGAGCTCAGAGCTCCAGCTGCGCCTCCCAGTTCCCCACTGGGATTTCCCTCCTTAAGGTGTTTTTATTTTCCTCCTTATGATGTTTTTATTTCCCTCCTTAAGGTGCTTTTATTTCCCTTTTTAAGATGTTTTTATTTCCCTCCTTAAGGTGTTTCAATTTCCCTTATTAAGATGTTTTTATTTCGCTCCTTAAGGTGTTTTGATTTCCCTTTTTAAGATGTTTTTATTTCCCTCCTTAAGGTGTTTCAATTTCCCTTTTTAAGATGTTTTTATTTCCCTCCTTAAGGTGCTTTGATTTCCCTTTTTAAGGTGTTTTTATTCCCCTCCTAAAGGTGTTTTTTTGGGATTGCAATGCCCCTGCTCACTTAAACTGCCTTTCTGAGGAACTGAATGAGGCCAACAAGGAGCAAAAGAAACCTGGAGAAGGTCACTGAGAAAATGAACCAGAATTCCCCAAATTTCCTCATTTTCCAGAGCCCCCACCCAGCCATTCCCACCCTGGGTAAAGCTCATTAGGGTGTTTGCTTGTGCTTGGCACTAATTGGAACCAATTAATTACCCTGTGCAGAGGGGAGGCCAAGTGGAAACAGAGCGTGGAAGTCTGAAAAATGAGGAGAAAAACTGGGGCTGGGCGTTGAGGGGCATTTCGTGGCTTTTCTCCTGAAATTGTTTTTGCACCGGTGTGGAAAACTCAACTTTCTGCTTGTAAATGTACCCAGAAATTCAGTGAATGTGGCAAAGGATTAAATAATTCTATTCCCATAAATACACCTAGAAATTCAGTGAATGTGGCAAAGAATTAAACAGCTCTGTCCCTAGAGATTCACCCAGAAATTCAGTGAATGTGGCAAAGGATTAAGCAACTCTGTTCCCATAAATTTACCCAGAAATTCAGTGAATGTGGCAAAGAATTAAAGAACCCTGTCCCTGTAAATTTACCTAGAAATTCAGTAAATGTGGTAAAGGATTAAAAAACTCTGTCCCCATAAATGCACCTAGAAATTCAGTGAATGTGGCAAAGGATTAAATAATTCTGTTCCTATAGATTTACCCAGAAATGAAAATGCCCCTGCTGAGGCTCACGGATGGGACAGAGCAGCATGTGGGGATAATCTGGGACATGGGAGGTGCCACAGGGATGTTGAAATGCAATTTCATATTTATTATCCAGGCCTGTAATCTTAGGAGATAGATGGATCAACAAAGAGATGGGAGCTGAGCAGTAATTTCCAGCACTAATTAGGATTAGATTGTGTGCTGTGCGCTGATAGAGAATGTTCCTATCTCTGCTAATTACCCCGTCTGCTAAACAGGAGCCAGTTTTAATGGCTGGCCACTAAAAACAAACAATTTCTCTGAAATTCTGCGAGAACATTCCGCGGATGGAGCCCTGCAGGCTCAAAGTGCACCTGTGAAAAGGTGAAATTGTGCTGGGGAATTCTTCCTTCACAGCCCAACCCTCCTCAGCCAGCAGGAAACAGGAAAAGAAGTGGAATTTACACTGAGAGCATGGGAGGGAGAATTCCCTTTACTTTTTGGGGCAAACCATGGCTTTTTTACAATTTGAACAAGCAAGAATTGAGTGAAAGCTCAGCCTGAAAGCCAAACCAACCTCAGCAGATGTTTAATCACAGCTGTCAACTTTTAGGGATAATATTTTGGACAATTCTGATGGAGTTCTTAGACCTGACATCTGAGTGCCTGAGCAATAGAAATGGGCAGCCACAATTTTTTCTCGCGGTGTTCAGCTCCTGGGTTAAATTTTCAGGGCTCCTTTCTTCCCAGGCTCCTCAATCCCTTGGGAATTAGGATTTGTTCAGCAGAAATGAGGGGATTTGGCAGCTCTGGGAAGGGCAGTTTAAAGCCAGGGCTGTTTTTCAGATGTGAAATGTTGCTGTGGTTTGGGGCTCAGCCTCCTGAAGAGGAAGCACAGGAGGATTAAAGGGGCAGGATCTGTTCTGACCCCCCCCAAAAATCCCGGATTGCAGAGCTCAGGCCTCACCTTTATTTATTTGTTCCTTCATCTATGGGATCAAAGCCAAATATTTCAGAATCATTTCAACCCCCCCCATCCCCAACAACATCACCAGGAAATAATGGAAGGTGCAAGAACCAATTTTAACTCCTTATTTTATTTAGATTTGTTTAAGAAAAAAGAAATTGCTTCCCACAAGTGTGAAATTTTCTAAATACACGTTTTGCCCATATAAAAATACAAACAACAATAAAATCAAGACATCCATTGGCCCACACAATAATCTTGCCCTACAGCAAAATCAGTTGTTGATTAAAAAAAAAAAATAAAAGAGGAGCACAAAATGCCCACCTTGCCTTTCCAGGGGGAAAAAATAGAGGGAAAACAAAGAGAAACTTTGTCATCTGCTGGAAGAATGAAATGCAGGGGGTTTGGGAGCAGGAATTCTGGGCTGGGCGTGGGGGCTCTGCAGCCTGTCCTGGGCTCAGCCTGGGGGCGTTTGGGGCGTTCTGGATTTCCCCTCCAGGCTCAGCTCTGCTCCCTGAGCTCCAGGGCTGGGCCAGGGGGGATGGAGAGGCAAAGGCAGAGCCCTCCTGGAACTTCTTGGAAGAGGAGGAGGAGAAGATGAAGAAGAAGAAGGAGAAGAAGACGAAAAAGAATAAGAAGAAGGAGAAGAAGACAAAGAAGAAGACGAAGAAGAAGGAGGAGAAGAAGAAGGAGAAGGAGAAGAAGATGAAGATGAAGAAGGAGAAGGAGAAGGAGAAGGAGAAGGAGAAGAAGGAGAAGAAGGAGAAGAAGGAGAAGAAGATGAAGAAGAAGAAGGAGAAGGAGAAGAAGACGAAGAAGAAGACGGAGAAGGAGAAGAAGATGAAGAAGAAGAAGACAAAGAAGAAGAAGGAGAAGAAGACAAAGAAGATGAAGAAGAAGGAGAAGAAGAAGAAGAAGGAGAAGGAGAAGAAGAAGAAGAAGGAGAAGGAGAAGAAGACGAAGAAGAAGACGGAGAAGGAGAAGAAGACAAAGAAGATGAAGAAGAAGGAGAAGAAGACAAAGAAGGAGAAGGAGAAGAAGATGAAGAAGAAGAAGACGAAGAAGAAGAAGAAGAAGAAGAAGAAGAAGAAGAAGAAGAAGGAGGAGGAGAAGAAGATGAAGAAGACGAAGAAGATGAAGAAGATGAAGAAGATGAAGAAGATGAAGAAGATGAAGAAGATGAAGAAGATGAAGAAGAAGACAAAGAAGAAGGAGAAGAAGACAAAGAAGAAGAAGAAGAAGAAAAAGAAGATGAAGAAGAAGGAGAAGAAGACAAAGAAGGAGAAGGAGAAGACGATGAAGAAGAAGAAGACGAAGAAGAAGGAGAAGAAGATGAAGAAGACGAAGAAGAAGGAGAATTCTTCTCCTCCCTTCAGGCGTTTTGTGCTTCACAGAACGCCTTCAGGCAATGAGGAAATCATGGATGTGCCCCGTGTTCCTTGGGCTCTGCTCTCCCATTTTTGGGTCAGAGAAGCACAGCCAGGGCAGAGGGGTCTCTGCTGGGGAAATTTCCTTTCGCTGAGATTGTGGGCGAGGGCAGCAGGGCAGGATCAGCTGGGCAGTCGCACAAACCTTTCTCATTTCCCGTGCAGGTGCGTTTCTCACACATTTCTCACAGCAAGGAAGAGTTTTCCTGAGTAAATCATCCCAGCCCCGTGTTGCTGAGCTGGGGCAGGGGCAGCAGAGCTGGGGGCCTCTAGGAGAGCAGGCTGGCTGTGAGCAGCAGCAGCAGGGCAGCCAGGAGCCAGGAGCTGCCCTGAGCCCTGCTCACTGAGTTGGGAGTGGTGCTGGAGGTTGAGGTGGTGCTGGAGGGCATCGGGGTGGTTTCTGCAGCTGAAATGGGAAAAAAAATTGATAAAAAATGTAAAGAACCAGCTGAGAGCTTCTGCAGGAGGTTGGAACTCTGATTTCGCAGGAATGAGGGATCACAGCCTCTGTGGAGGAGGGGGACGGCTGAGGACATCAGAGCAGCCTGATCCTGACCCTGAACCTAACCCTAAATCTAACCCTGACCCTAACACTAACCCTAAAACCTAACTTAAACCCTAACCTAAACCCTGACCCTGACCCTGACCCTGACCCTAAGCCACAGCTCCCAGCCCTCTCCCGTGCCAGTCCCTGCAGAGATCAACAAGCCTGGCTTCTGGTTTGTGGCTGTTTCACATCCCTTAAAGGAAAAAGCAAGCTGGGAAAGGTTTTAAGTTGGAATTCTAACCTGAAAACCCTCTGTGTTTGCCTGGCTGCTGGAGAGAGGGGAAATCCTCAGCTCCAGGCACCCCAAATCCCTCCCTGCCCTCTCCCCAAGCCCTGAGCAGAGAGAAGCCCCTGCTTGGTGTGTCCTGTCCTTGCCCAGAGGCTGGAAATGAAGATTATTTACCTCTATGCAGATTATTTATCTCTATGGAGATTATTTATCTCTATGGAGATTATTTCCCTCCATGCAGATTATTTCCCTCTATGCAGATTATTTATCTCTATGGAGATTATTTCCCTCCATGCAGATTATTTCCCTCTATGCAGATTATTTATCTCTATGGAGATTATTTATCTCTATGCAGATTATTTATCTCTATGGAGATTATTTCCCTCTATGCAGATTATTTATTTACCTCTGTTCAGCGTCCAGGTCTTGAGCTCGGTGATGTTACTAGGGAGCCGGAGATAGACCCTGTGGGAGGAGGGAAAAGAGAGGAAAACAAGTTCAGGGGAGAGAAGCTGAGTGTCCCAGTGGGGATGGAAAGGGGACCCTGCCAGCAGATGAAGGGACAGGGATTCCAGAGCCACCCTGAGCTCAGGGATGCTGCCCTCCAGCCACGCTGAGCTTTTTGTGGGGGGCGTTTTCAACATCTGAAATCGTTTCTCCGTCACGTTTTGGCTGGGCTGGGATGGGGATGGGTGGCAATTAAGTGGGAACCATCTGCTCCCTGTGATGAGCAGCACTCCTGGCTGAGCTCCCTCCCCACAGATGAGGCTGAGGGCTCTGCTGCCCTCGGACAAACATCTCCCACTGGGATCGTGGGAATGCTCAGCCAGGCCATTTCCATGGGGTTAATCTGCATTTCTGCTCTGGGGGCATCTCCGGGCTCCCACAGCACCCCTGGGGTGGCTTTGGGCAGCAAAAGTTTTCCTTGGCAAAGGAAAAAGTAAGGGAAAAGGAGAAGGGGAAGGAAAAGGAAAAGGAAAAAAGGAGAAGGAGGAGGAGGAAAAAAGGAGAAGGAAAAAAGGAGAAGGAGGAGGAGGAGGAGGAAAAAAGGAGAAGGAAAAAAATGAGAAGGAGGAGGAGAAGGAAAAGGAGAAGGAGAAGGGAAAGGAAAAAAGGAGAGGAAGGAGAAGGAAAAAAAGGAGAAGGAGGAGGAGGAGGAAAAAAGGAGAAGGAAAAAAATGAGAAGGAGGAGGAGGAGAAGGAAAAGGAGAAGGAGAAGGGAAAGGAAAAAAGGAGAAGGAAAAAAGGAGAATAAGGAGAAGGAAAAAAAGGAGAAGGAGGAGAAGGAAAAGGAAAAAAGGAGAAGGAAAAATGGAGAAGGAGAAGAAGGAGAAGGAAAAAAGGAGGAGGAGAAGGAGGAGGAGGAAGAGAAGGAGAAGGAAAAGGAAAATGAAAAAAGGAGATGGAAAAGGAAAAAAGGAGAAGGAGGAGGACGAAAAAAGGAGAAGGAGAATGAAAAGGAGAATGAAAAGGAAATGCAGAGGGCTCTGGAGGATCTGCTCAGCCCCTGCTCTGGAGGAGGGGTGGCTGTGGGCTGGAGGCTCAGGGGGATCGATGCTCACCTGATCTGCACAAAGGAGTGGTTCCCATCAGGGAATGTCCAGTTGGCTTCTGTCTCAGAGATCTTCAGCACTGCTGTGGGCACGGAGCTGCAATTCAGTGGGTCTGGATGCTCCCAGCGCCCCACCGAGGTGTTCTGGGGGGACAGGGCCTGCAGCAGGAGCTGCCCCGAGCTGTTGCTGTGGTTCCTGTCGTCCTTTATGGTCACTGGGAGCAGAGCAAGAGGGACAAAGTGAGGTTCCTGCCAGAGTGGGGTGGATCAGATAAGGCTCAGGATGTCTTTTCTCCACTGTTTTCTCAGCATTTGGGTTTTTCTGGGCCTCAGGGGGGTTGTTGGCAGGCTCAGGCTGGGTTTGCCCCATCCTTCCGCAGCCTGAAATCCATTTGCTCCTGTGGATGCTGAATGTTTGTCAGCACCAAAGTCACCTCTTCCCCTTTGTCTGCGCAGAAAGGCAAAGTCCAAGAGGAGGGGAGGGAACCAAACCACAAAACAACTTCCCCAAGTTCTGTCTTTTCTTTCCTCCTTCTGTGCAAGTTGAGGCAAAAAGATAAAGGGGGGGGAAAATCATCCTGAGGAGCAAAAGTGGATTTGGGATTGAGCTGTGGAGGGGAGCATGAAACAGGGACAAAGAGGTAACAGCAGCACCATGTACCCATCTCCTGCCTGGAATCAGAGAGAATTAAAGCAGGAGCAGAACGTTGCAGTTGCAGCAGATCTGGGAGCAGCACAGAGGAGGGTCAGGCACAGAGGGCAGCCTGTGAGCTCCAGGCAGGGCTGGCTTACCCCGGTACGTTGTGTTGGCCTGCAGAGTCCCAGGTTCTGTTTTCACAGAGAAATTCCCTTCAGTGGCGTTCCGGAGCGAGAGGCACACTTCTGTGTCTGCCTGGCCAGGCGCTGTCCCCAGCAGCAGGAGCGGTGCCAGGAGCAGGAAAGCTGCCATGACCCCTCTGCTGCCTCCTCCTGCTCACCCACCTGCCCTGGGACTGAGGGAGCCTCACCCCTCCCCAGCCCCTTTCATACCCGCGCTGTGATGAGGTAAATGCAAATATTTCCTCCTCCCCGTCCAGCTCACACGTCCACACCCCCCTGGAGGTTTCACTGATAGAGACACTTCCTCCTACCTGCCCAGAACTGGTGAAAAACAAGGGGTGAGCCCCATTTGAGGGGTTCACATGGGCACTGGGGACATCCCTGGGCTGGGCACCAAGCTCTGTGTCCCTTGGAGTGGTGACCATCCCTGTGAGCTCTGGCAGAAACCCTGGAAATGTGGAGGAGCCTCCAGCCTTGCTCCCAGCTCTGCTCCAGGCTTTTCCTGAAGTCCCAGGAAATGTGAAAAAGCCAGAGAGGGAACAGCCCTGTAAAAATGCTGAAATTCATCTTCTGATCCTGCTTGGAAAGAGTTGGATCATGAAAGGCCAAGAATCTGTGGATCACGAAGGGCCAAGAGCCCCTGGAGGTTTCACTGATAGAGACACTTCCTCCTACCTGCCCAGAACTGGTGAAAAACAAGGGGTGAGCCCCGTTTGAGGGGTTCACATGGGCACTGGGGACATCCCTGGGCTGGGCACCGAGCTCTGTGTCCCTTGGAGCGGTGACCATCCCTGTGAGCTCTGCCCTGGAAATGTGGAGGAGCCTCCAGTCTTGATCTCCAGGCTTTTCTTGAAGTCCCAGGAAATGTGAAAAAGCCAGAGAGGGAGCAGCCCTGTAAAAATGCTCCAACTCAGCTTCTGATCCTGCTTGGAAGGACCTGGACCATGAAGGGCCAAGAGCCTGGGGAGGGCTGGTCTCTCCTCACCCCCTTGCACAGCCCCTCTCTGGTGAACACGGAATTTTCACGCTGGGGACTCATCCCTGGTGTGATTCCTCTCCAGTAATTTTGGCTGAATGCCTCAAATAACATCACGGAAGAAAACAGCTCCAGTTTCTCTCTCCTCTCCTTCCTGGATTTTTCCTCATTTCCCCCTCAGGTCCTTGGCTGATTTTGAAGCTGATTTTGTAGTATTTCAAGGCTGATTTTGTGGCTGATTTTGCAGCTGTTGGGGCAGTGCTGGGAACATGAACAGCACTTCCCTGTCCTTAAAATAAGTGGGATTCCTCCTGCTCACCTTCCACCTCCTTGGGACAGGAGAAGGAACTGGGGCCAGAGCGAAACCCGGCTCTTTAATTACCCAGTAATTAGAGATGATGATCCTGAATCAGCGTCACTGCACGGGGATGGCTCCAGATCCTGCTCCAGGATGGTTCCACTGAGATTTACATTTCTGCCAAAATGAGATTTCTGACAAAATGAGATTAACGTTTCCACCAAAATGAAGTTTCTGGCAAAATGAAATTTACATTTCTGCCAAAATGAGATTTCTGCCATGATTACAGAGGGTGGCTCTTTCCAGCAGCACAGGCACTCCAAATGAGCTGGATCCCCTCAAAAAGAAGGGAACGGCCTCTCTTTCTGCCTTGCAGGCTCATGGAGGGTGGAGGAGACTCTAAAGCACAACCCCACTGCCACATCCACCAACTCCATCACCTCCCTGGGCACCTTATTCCAATGCCTGGCCACTCTTTTTTTTCTGATTTTTTTCCCTGATATCCACTGTGCTCCTGCCCTGGAGAAGGGGATGAAGCTCCCTGGTGTTTCTGATGCCCTCACGCTGTGGTTTAGCCAAGCTCACTCCATCCTCCTCCTCCTCCCTGGCCATGCTGAGTCACTCGTGCTGCCTGAGTGGGAGTTTGGGTTTCCTTCCCCTGCTCTGGAAGGGTTGTTGTGGAAAATACTTCCAATAAAAGCTGAACAGAAGTGGGAGAAGCAGGAGGAATGGAGTAGGGGGAGTTCAGAGCAAAGGGGAGTGCGGCAGGAGAGGTGCCAGGGAAAGGAGGGTGTGTTGGAAGAATGTTCAGCGATGCTGCCACATTGCTTGGAGGTGAATTTGGCCCCAAGGCTCAGAGTGTGAGCAAAGAAAAAAAAAAAAAAAGATATTTTCTGGTCTGCTGAATTCACAGGATCAAATTCTCCTGCAGAGCCTCATTTCCCTGTGGTTTTTATCTCCTTTTCTGCCCCTCTGGGGCTGCTCTGCTGAGAGGGTGAGCTCCAAAAAGGGGCCTCAGGCTGGGGAATGGGAGCTGCTCTTCCCAGCTGCTGGAAAACCTTTCCTGGGAGCCCCCAAAAGGAGCAGGGGCAGCATGCCAGCACTGGTGGGATGGGGAAAGGAGCGGGGACGGGAGCAGAGGGTTTTGCAAGCCCCGCTGTGCTGTTTGCTGTTTGCTGTTTGCCCCGGGCGGTTTCGTGCGAATCGTCCCCCGGTGCCATCTCGGGGTGCTGGGGGTGACTCAGTGGGACGTCACTGTGCTCTCCCAGACAATTCCACCTGGGAGTGCTCCAGAAACCTCCCCAGGGCCCAGGAGAGCCTTGTGAGGGGTGCAGGAAGTGACAATTTTTGTTACTTTAGTTTTTTTTACTTTTTACTTTTCGGTTTTGCTGGTTCTTGAGGAGGTTGATTTCCTGTGAGGGCTGAGCCCTGCCTTGGGGAGGGGATGCAGCAGAGAGCTCCAGGAAGCAGTAAAATTAATATTCCTGCCCCTAGAGGTGTCTGCACAATTGTTCATTCACCCAGGGGTAAGCCCATGAAACAAAACCAACCGAATGGGGGTGAAGTCCAGAGGAAGGGCAGGAAACAGAAATTTCTGCGGGAGACTTGTGTGTGACAGAGGGACCTGAGATTCTGGAGGGCCCAAAATGTCTGGGGAGGGCTGAGCCTGCTCAGAGCAGCATCCAAGGAGATGAGAATCTGACTCCAAGGTCTCAGAAGGCTGATATATTATAATATATATTCTATTCTATATATTATATTATATTATATTATATTATATTATATTATATTATATTATATTATATTATATTATATTATATTATATTATATTATATTATATTATATTTATTATATTTATTATATTATATTTTTCTATCATATCATATTTTATTTCTATCATATCATATTATATTTCATTATATTATATTAAAAATGCTATGCTAAAACTACACTAAAGAAATAGGAATACATCAGAAGGGAATTAATAAGAAGAACCTGTGACTCCTCAGAGAGTCCCACACAGCTGGCTGTGATTGGCCATTAAATTAAAACAATTCACACGCTGGGATGAACAATCTCCAAAGCAGCAAAACAGGGAGAAGCTGAAGCTTCCCAGGAGAACAAGAACCCTGGTGCAGGGATGTTTGAGACAAGATCAGGGTGACAGGCTGGGTTTGGAGCTCTGGGGAAGGGCAGCAGGCCCCACTGTGATGCCCAGGGATTGTTTGGAAAGGCTCAGGGTGTTTCCCCGGTGCCGCCCACGGGCAGTGTGTCAGCAGAGGGGATGATCAGGATCCTGCTCAGGATCTGCTCCCTCCCGACAGGCAGCAGCTGTCACCAGGGCTGGGCTGCTCTGGGATCTCTGCTGCTCACCGTGACCCCAGATGTGCCAGAAAATCTCTTTTTCCAGCCTGGTGGTTGAAGAAGGAGCCAGAGCTCTTCAGTTCTCGTTCTCAAGGCTGTTCATTGGTTCTTATCTATAAAATTCTTTCTCCTGTCCAGCTGAGGTCTGTTCAGCAGGACAGTCAGAGGCACTCTGACACCCTCAGAGCAGTGTTAGCTTTTTATACTAAAAACTATGTGCACAATATTTACCATAACTTCCCAATACCCATCACCTATGTTAGACAGTGAGCTTCCACTCTAAACCAATCCAAAAGTGCCACCACCACAGCAGAAGATGGAGGCCCAGAAGAAGAAGGAGAAAGGCTGGGCACACCCAGATCCCTCCATCTTGCTCCCCGAACCCCCATTCTAAAAACCCCAAAAAATCTGGTTTTCACCCCGTGATAAATTCGCTGTCATTCTGCTTAAACTCTCTTGACTTGTAATTCTCCATGTAAGGTTGGTAATTGTTTTTTCCATGGGTTAAATCAAAGGCACAGGGGGCTGGGGCTCTGTGCCAGGGTCTCTGAGCCCCCTGGGCAGGGGCTGGAGCCCTCCAGGGCAACCAGAGGAATTTCAGGAATTTTCCAGGCTGTGCCCCCTCCTGCTGGATCTGAGTCCAGTGAACGTCCCTGGGGCAAGCAGCAGCACTGGGAGCTGGGGCTGTGCTGCAGGAGTGCAGCTGGAACCCTCCAGCACGGCAGGAATAACGCAGGGAAGGGCAGACCCAGGAAAGCCAAACCTCCTCCCACCTGCGCCTCGCCTGGAGGGGATGGGGTGGGGGTCAGAACGCGGGGAATAAAACAGAATAAACAACACCAACACCTGCCCGGGAGCAGGGAAATGCCAAGCCCAGGGAAAGCAGCTCAGGCTGGGCCTGGGTCAGGCAGAGGTGATGGGGAAGGTGAGGCCAGGGAGGCCTCTGTGTTCCATTTCCTGGTGCTGGAACTGCTCTGGGCAGGGCTGGGCTGGGCTGGAGCCACCCTGCACATCGGGGCATCCTCTGCTTTTCCTTCCCAGGGCTGCTGGCCCTGCCTGGCACGGGGTGGACTCTGCCCAGCCCATCAGGCAGAGCTGTGTTTGCTCTCAGCTCCTCGCCAGCCTTTATGGGGCTGTTTGCTCTGGGGGAAGAACAGTTGGGGTTTACTGGCCTGTTTTGCAAATACTGTGTTTGGTAAATGTGGCCACGGAGGGGGTTTTTACTGCTTGAAAGGATTCCTTGTGCTGCTGGAGGTGTGGGGCGAGTTCCCGGTGCTGGGATGGGCTCGGGGCTTGGCAGTCTGTCCCTGCAGTGTCCTCAGCTCCAGAAATCCATCCCTGCAGCATCCTCAGCTCCAGAAATCCATCCCTGCAGTGTCCTCAGCTCCAGAAATCCATCCCTGCAGTGTCCTCAGCTCCAGAAACCCACCCCATCCCTGCCTCCTGCAGCAGGGAAACCAGAGAGGGCAGGCAGAGCCTCGTGGCCCGCTGGGGTTGCAAATGAGGTGTGGAATGAGGATGGATTTTGCATCCAGAGGAGACAGGAGGCTGCCAGTGCCCCACACCTGAGCTCTGCAGGGCATTTCCCACCTGCAGCGGGAGGAGTCTCAGCTCTGAGGGATGATACCAGCCTGGCAGGGCTCTGTCCAGGCTGCAATAACAAACTGTGGATTGTTCTCCGCAGGGAGGAGATCCTGAAACCCCCGAGTGACCCGCAGGGAGGGCAGGGCAGGCAGGACAAACGTTTTGCCAGAAGGTTCTTCCCCAAAGTGAGCAGCTCAACAAGGGAACTCTGCTGCTCCTTTGGACTCCTCCAGAAGCTCCAGGAGGAGGAGAAACAGCAGCCAGGAGCTCCTTCTGGCGGGCTGGAAGGTCTGGGCTCTGCTCCTGCTCTCCCCACATGCAGACAGTTCTCCCTGCTGGAGCAGAGCTCTGCTCTCTCCTTCCTGGCACAAACCCTGGGCTGGCTGTGCTGGTGCCCTGTCCCAGCCCAGGGATGGATCCCTGATATCCCCAGCCCTGGGATGGACTCCTGGTGTCCCCAGCTCCATCCCTGGTGTCCCCAGCCCTGGGGAGGGGACAGGAGCTTGCCCTGGTGTCTCGGTGCCACCTGCAGCAGCGCTGCTGTGACGGGTGCCCAGGTGATCCACTCCCAGGTGATCCATTCCCAGATGATTCCCAGGTGATTCCCAGGTGATCCATTCCCAGGTGACTCCCAGGTGATCCACTCCCAGGTGATCCATTCCCAGATGATTCCCAGGTGATTCCCAGGTGATCCATTCCCAGGTGACTCCCAGGTGATCCACTCCCAGGTGATCCATTCCCGTGTGATCCATTCCCAGGTGATCCGTTCCAGGTGATTCCCAGGTGATCCATTCCCAGGTGATCCCCAGGTGATCCCCAGGTGATTCACGGGTGATCCCCAGGTGATCCGTTCCCAGGTGATTCCCAGATGATTCCCAGGTGATCCATTCCCGGGTGATCCATTCCCGGGTGATCCATTCCCAGGTGATTCCCAGGTGATTCCCAGATGATTCCCAGGTGATCCATTCCCAGGTGATTCCCAGGTGATCCATTCCCAGGTGATCCATTCCCAGGTGATCCCCAGGTGATTCCCAGGTGATCCCCAGGTGATCCATTCCCAGATGATCCCCAGGTGATCCATTCCCAGGTGATCCCCAGGTGATCCGTTCCCAGGTGATTCCCGGGTGATTCCCGGGGGTCCCGGGGCTCAGATCCCGCAGGCGCTGCCGGGCAGGCGGGGCAGGGGGAGCAGCAGCGCTGGGCACAGCAGCGGGAGGAGCAGAGGGTGCCCAGCGCTGCCCAGGAGATGGCAGCAGGCTCCCGCTGTGCCCGGGCTGCTGTCCTGGCCCTGCCGCCGCTGGGCACGGCTCAGCGCCCCCGGCACACCCGGAGGGCCGTTTCCTGCGCTGATTTCCATTTGTGCATTTCCATTGCAGCCTGATCCCCGGAGCGGGCGGGAACTCTGCTCCCAGCCCTGCGGAGGGGCCGCAATTTCCCTGGCTGCTCCTCCTGCTCCTCCATCACCGGCTGGGCACGGGAGTGTCCCCGCGGCTCCTCCATCACCGGCTGGGCACAGCAGTGTCCCCGCTGCCACCCCATCACCGGCTGGGCACGGCAGTGTCCCTGCTGCCACCCCATCACCGGCTGGGCACAGCAGTGTCCCCGCTGCTCCTCCATCACCGGCTGGGCACAGCAGTGTCCCTGCTGCTCCTCCATCACCGGCTGGGTCCCCGCTGCCACCGCGCTCCCCCGGTCCCCGCAAGGGCAGGGACTCCCTGCGGATGCTCCCATTCGGGAGGAGGCAGCGGAGGGGGAATGGCCGGGGAGGGAGGAGCAGAATGCTATTGAGAGGAGAATTAGTGGGATTCCTAGGAAGGATGGGCTTGAAAGAAGAAGCTGAAGTTCATGGTCAGGTTCGGGGCGCAGTGCTTGGAGTGATGGGGGATTTATTGGCACCAACAATCCCAGGGCCATCCCCTGATCCCTTGCTCTGTGTTAGCAAACCCTGCCTTGCACCTCAGGGTTTGTCCCCCCTGACCTGAGCCCCCTCCCAGCTCCAGGTTCCCTCCTGGCCACAGCAATCCCAGAGCCTGGGAGGTTTTCCTGCCTCCTCCCCTTTCCTGGCAGCCCTGGCTGGGGCAGATGGGCTGAGCCCAGAGCTGGCAGCACAGCCTGATGCTGCTGCCGCAGCTGCCCACTCCAAGGTGCAAAATGAGCATTTTTTTGGCTGCAGAGCCAAGATGTGTGGTCCTGGATAAGGAACCTGCCGCTTTATCCCAGGGAGGGGTTCCCAGCTCCCTGCTGAGACCATTTATGCACCTGCTAGGATCCATTTATTTACTGCAATGATCCATTCATTCACCTGCTAGGATCCATTTGTCCCCCTGAACCCGAGCTCCACGAAGGTGACTTCCAGCCAGGCTGGGAGGACGATGGATCCATGTTCAATCATCCCTTCCTAATGGCATTTGGGGATTTCCCATTTAATCAGTAATTAATGTGCCTGGCAATTAATTCTGCAGGACTCTCGGTGCCCTGAGCAGCCCCTTTCTTACTTCGGGGGAGCTCTGAGCAGTGATGAATTTGCTGTGATGAATTGCAAGAGATATCCATTTCTTTCCTGATTCCTTCTAATTAGTGTGAATTTTTAATTATTTTTTTTTAAACCAGGATGTGAGCATTTCACTTTTTGGAGGACAAGGACCAGGCAGGCAAAGGAAGGAAAGGAAAGAAAGAACTGTTGGATTAAAAAAAGGGAAAATTGAGAAAAGCTGCTATGAGTGGATTTTGCCATGCATCTCTCAGCTGTGAGACTCCCACATCCTCGAGGCCCTTTAAAAAGAGAATTTCCCCCCCTGATTTCCCACCTAAGCCGCTGTGAGGGGTGCTGTCTGTGCTGCCTGGGTGGGATTGAGCTGCTGGTCCCTGCTCTGCCCCTGCAGGAACTGAGCTTGGCTGTTCCTGGACAGCTCCTCCAGAGCCATCCGAGCTCCAGGAGCCCTTGGCAGTGAGTGGTGAGCAGGCCCTGAGGAAAGGGCTGTGGAAGAGGCACAAGAGCAGGAAAACACTGCAGAACAGGGCTGCTTTAGCCAGGCTTTGCTAAAACCCTTCCCCCTGTCTCAGAGCACCTTGACCGGATCGTTTGTGTTCGTGCCTGGCAGCTCTGCCCTTGCTGGGGAGAGGGGGGGGAAAATAGAGGAGGAAAAACATTAAAAATGCTTCACTTGAGCTGGAGATTCAGCCCTGCCTTGGCTTTCTGCCTGCTTCAAACACAGCAGCAGAACCTCCTGTGTTTAGCCCCAAAGGAGTCCCTAATTAGTGGAGAAACTGAAGAGCTCTGAACTTGTTTGGGGATGCTTTAGTGCAGTGGCCCCCTGAGGTTCATTAAACAAATGAATTCAAAGCAGTCAAATAGCTGGGATCTTCAAAGTGACAAGGACCTCGGTCCCTGGGCCCAAGGCAGGCTGGCACTGCCAATGGAATATTTCCTGCACTGGGGGAGCTGCTCACAGTGAGAGAGCAGGGAAGGGAAGCCGTGGACAGCACAGCCTGCCCGGGGAAGGGGCAGCAGCAGCTCCAGCCCTGCTGCACCCTCGGGGGCCCTGGGGACACAGGACAAGCCAGGTCAGTGCAGGGACAGGGGACCTGCCAGGGTGATGGGGCAGCTGGGTGGGACAGGGCTGGGGCAGCAGGAGAAGGACAGGGATGTGGGGAGAAGGAGATCCCCAGGAGGAGGACAGAGGTGTGGGGAGAAGGAGATCCCCAGGAGGAGGACAAGGCTGTGGGGAGAAGGAGCCACCAAGAGAAGGACAAGGCTGTGGGGAGCAGGAGAAGAACAGAGATGTGGGGAGCAGGAGATCCTCAGGAGAAGGACAGGGCTGTGGGGAGCAGGAACCATTCAGGAGAAAGACAGAGATGTGTGAAGCAGGATGAGGACAGAGGCATGGGGAGAAGGAGCCACCAGGAGAAGGAGAGAGGTGTGGGGAGCAGGAGATCCCCAGGAGAAGAACAGAGGTGTGGGGAGCAGGAATTTCTCAGGAGAAGGACACAGGTGTGGTGAGAAGGAAATCCCCAGGAAGAGAACAGAGGTGTGGGGAGGAGGAGGAGGACAGGGCTGTGGGGAGCAGGAGTTTCTCAGAAGAAGGAGAGAGGTGTGGGGAGCAGGAGATCCCCAGGAGAAGGACAGAAGCACAGGGCAGCAGGAAATTGCTGCCTTCTCCCACCCAGCCATTCCTGGTCACTCCCCCAGGCAGGGATACCCGTCCTGGGTGCAGCCCCAGGAGCACAGAGCTGGCTCTGCCCAGCCTGGAATTCTGGCTGGGGAATTTTTTTTTTTTTTTTTGCTAGGATTTACCTGAATTGCCCATCCCTGGCAGTGCCCAGAGCCAGGGATTTAAAAACATTTATTTCAGCACTTTCTGCTGCAGGAGGGGCTGCTGGGGCTGCCAGGGAGGGGTGGGATCCATCCTTGAGGAGCTCTCCCTGGGTTTTCAGCTGTGCTGGTGACAGAGCAGGATCCATCCTTGGGGAGCAGCTTTTTGCCACCAGCACAGCTGAAAATCCAGGGAGAACACAGCTCTGGGGAAGGAGAAGAGCATGTGCAGAGAGCTCCTGACACCCTCTGCAGGGAGATCAGCCACAAATCTGCCTCTGCTGGGTTTGCTCGAGTTAATAAATTCTGCTGGAGAATAAATAGATCCTAAATTACACCCTGGCCTGGCCAGAACTTTTATCTTGCCTGTCAGGACTGTGTAATATTAATTATAGCCTGCTTCAGCTGCCCTCAGGGAGAGCTGGCACATGGCTGCAGCACTCAGCTGTGACTCTTATTTGATTTTTTTTTTTTCATTTAATCAATGCCCAATAAATCTGTAATCTCCTGAATCTGGACATCTGTGCTTAATGTATCCGGGGAGTGACCTAATTAAATTCCAGTTTAGACCATCTCAGGCTGGGGCTGGACCCTTGAATTCCCATTCTGGTGGGGGAATGTCCCCTGTTGGATTTGTGGGGTGCCCAGATGAAGGAAGGAATGATGAATCTGACTCCATGTTCTCAGAAGGCTCATTAATTATTTTATGATACTAAATAAATATGCTAATACACTAATAGAAAATATTATATATTAAATATCATACATATAAATAAAATAAAATATATACATGTAAAATAAGTATATAATATAATGTATATATATAATATACTAACATAAAAATATTATATTAAAGAATACTAAACTATACTAAAGAATAGAGAAAGGATACAGACAGAAGGCTAAAAAGATAATAATGGAAAACTCATTACTCTCTCCAGAATCAAACATAGCTTGGCTGTGATTGGCCAAAGAGTCAAAATAATTCACAGCAGAAACCAATGAAACAATCACCTGTTGGATAAACAATCTCCAAACACATTCCAAAGCAGCAAAACA
Source organism: Calcarius lapponicus (assembly GCA_039654755.1). Lineage (NCBI taxonomy): Eukaryota > Metazoa > Chordata > Aves > Passeriformes > Fringillidae > Calcarius > Calcarius lapponicus. The sequence continues at coordinate 20,638,864 of JBBFKN010000012.1, read as the reverse complement.
CAGGAGAAGCAAATGAGATAAAATATTTTTCCTTTTCTCAGAGGCTTCTCAGTTTCCCGGGAGAAAAATCCTGGGCAAAGAGGATTTTTCAGAAAATGTGATGGTGACAATCCCCAGAGGGGGAAACGTCCCTGGTGAGGTTTGTGAAGCCACCAAAAGTGACCCCTTAAAAGTGGCCATGGCACAAACTCCATCACCACAGCTCCTGCCAGGAAATGCTGCTTAAACCCAGCTTAAAACAGGGCAGGGATAGGCAGGGTTTGGAATTCCTGTGCTGGATCCTCCAGTCTGGCTGTGGCATGGAATTGTTGGTTTCTTTGGGTTTGGACTGAAGGCACTAGAGATGGAATTTTCCTGTTTGAACTTAGGAGTTTATTATTTCTTATCGGTAAAACCATTTCTCTTTTACACTGTTTCTTTGGGTTTGGATTGAAGGAACTAGAGATGGTAGTTTTATCTTTGGACTTAAGTGTTCATTATTTCTTATCAGTAAAAGAGTTTCTCTTTTACGTGGGCACCAGTTATTGGCTTATTTGGGTTTGGATTGAAGGCAATAGGGATGGAATTTTCCTCTTTGGACTTAAGACTTTATTATTTCTTGTTAATAAGCAGTTTCTCTTTTACATGGGGCACCAATTATTGGTTTCTTTGGGTTTGGATTGAAGGCCCTTGAGATGGTAGTTTTATCTTTGGACTTAAGTGTTTATTATTTCTTATCAGTAAAAGAGTTCCTCTTTTACGTGGGCACCAGTTATTGGCTTATTTGGGTTTGAACTGAAGGCAATAGGGATGGTTGTTTCATCTTTGGACTCAGGTGTTTATCATTTCTTATCAGTAAAACAGTTTGTCTTTTACATGGGGCACCGGTTATTGGCTTATTTGGATTTGAACTGAAGGCAATAGGGATGGTTGTTTCATTTTCGGGCTTAGGTGCTTATTATTTCCTATCAGTAAAACAGTTTCTCAGCTATGAGCTCAGTAGTAAGGTATAAAGTGGTTAAAAATCTTTTGTTACCAGGTCTTTTAAGACTAAACTGTCTAATTAAGAGCTGACCCTTGGAGGTGTGTGCAGTGCTCAGCAGGAGCTGGGGGCACAAACTCCTTTTTTAGGCAGCCTTTGTAGGGATGGGAGCGTGGCCTAGAAACCTCACTGAGCCCATGTTTTGTGTTTTCTTAGTCCAGAGCAGAGATAAATCCCAGTATGAGCATTTTGAGTTCTGACTTTTCTGGGTTTCTGCGTTCTCCCTCATGGAGGGAGAGTTTTCACTGCACTTCCATGCCAGGAACTGTTTTCTTGCTAAGAAAACCAGAGTATTTTTAAATTCACTCTTGTTTTTGCCTGTGCCTCAAAAACACTCATGAATTTTGCAGGAACATCTTGAAACCTTTCTTGTCTTGTTATATCAAAAGCATTTTCTAGACAGTGTTTAAGCCCAGCCATTCCTGGGACCATTAGCATTGAAAAGTCAGCAGATACTGGATCATTTGAAAGTCTTGGAGAACTTCCTCCTGACAAGAATCCTCTGAAGGCTCCTCCATGTCTGGGATTTTCCTTTGCTAAATTTCTCTTAAAAACTATTTTCAACAGCATTTTACATCCTGTCCCTTCTGGTTTTGGATAAAATCTCTAAAAAGCTGACCTGGGAGGTGAAATCCACCTTTCCCAAGCAAATCAATCCCCAGCAATAAATTCAGGAGGGAAGGGTTGGCTTGGACGCTGCAGGATTTCACCTGGATTTTCAGGTGGATTTCACCTGGATTTTCCAGGATTTTCATCCATAGTTAAAAAGAGAACATTTTCTGTCTGGGAGCCCCAGAAATGATCAGCAGAAGGAAATTGTTGCTTTAAGAGCTTTATTGCTTATTGATTGGGGAAATGTGCTTTACCCCAGCCCCTTGCTCTGACACTGAATTCCTGCACGACCTCGGTCCCACCCTGAGCCTTTTTCTCCTTTTTGTGGCCCAGTGCTCAGGAATATTGTGGGTTTTTCACATGCTCTGGTGAGGCCAGTCATCCTTAATTTAAAAATTCCCACTCTCACAGGCTGTGAGCTTGGTTATGCACATTTCTTGTGCAATTAAAGCCACTAAGTGCAGCAGGATCTGCATTAAAAACATCCTGCCCAATAAAGCTGCCTGAAATTTCCTCTGTGATCCACAGCTCTCATCCTCCCAGACCAGTTAAAAAGAGAGCTTTTTCCATCTGGGAGCCCCAGAAATGATCAGCAGAAGGAAATTGTTGCTCTTAAGAGCCTTATTGCTTATTAATGGAGGTAATTAAATGGCTCTAGGCTGGGGCTGAGAGTGCAGGCACATGTTCCTGGCCCGAGTGCTGCACTCAAATTAACAAAAGAATTGATGGAGACAGTGGCTGATGGCTGGGAATTGCTCTTGAGACTGTAATGAACACAGTTGCCTCTTTTAAGCTTCCTTTCAACTGAAATAAAGATAAAAATAGCCCAGGTTGACACTGGCAGCAGAGCAGCTGTTGTGCAACAGCATTAGAGGGCATAGCACACCCAGAATAGATGGAGGGGTGAAGGATCCAGGCTGCTCCTGCTGCTGGGAGCCAGAGAGAAGCAAAGGGCTGGAGCAGGGCAGGAGGTGAGGACCTTGCTGCCCTGTGCCTGCTTCAGGTGGGCTTTGTGCTTGGAACCAGCCAAACTCAGCCATTTCTGTGCTTGGAACCAGCCAAACTTGCCAATTTCTGGGCTTGGAACCAGCCAAACTCAGCCATTTCTGTGCTTGGAACCAGCCAAACTCAGCCATTTCTGTGCTTGGAACCAGCCAAATTCCGCCATTTCTGTGCTTGGAACCAGCCAAACTCACCAATTTCTGTGCTTGGAACCAGCCAAACTCAGCCATTTCTGTGCTTGGAACCAGCCAAACTTGCCAATTTCTGAGCTTGGAACCAGCCAAACTCAGCCATTTCTGTGCTTGGAACCAGCCAAACTCACCAATTTCTGAGCTTGGAACCAGCCAAACTCAGCCATTTCTGCGCTTGGAACCAGCCAAACTCAGCCATTTCTGCGCTTGGAACCAGCCAAACTCAGCCATTTCTGTGCTCTCTGCTCCTGGGGCAGCCCCCGAGGTGTGGGGAGCAGGGAAGCCTCTAGAGCTGAAATGGGGGAGTCTGCTGGGTGCCAGTAATGAGAATTGGAAGCACAAATGTCAAAGCGCTCTCTCTGATGGGAGTCTGCTGGGGTTTCAGCTTGTTCTGGAGCAAAAGGACTCGGCGTTTGCAGCCCTGGGCTGTCCCCTTCTCTGACAGAGGAGGAACATGGGTCAGTAAAGCCGAAACCCTGAATTCTCCACTGCCAGCCCTGTGTACTGATGCATTGTCATTTAACTCTTACCCAAGTATTGTTATTTAATTTACCCATGTATTGTGATTGAACTCTTACACAAGTATTGTCATTTAACTGCTACAGAGGTATTACTGCTTAATTCCTACCCAGGTATTGTTATTTAACTCTTACCCGTGTATTGCTACTGCGACTGTGGCAAAAGGTGCCGTAAAGCGCGACTGTCGCAAAACTGCCGTAAAGCGCGTCTGTCGCAAAAGGTGCCGTAAAGCGCGACTGTCGTAAAAGGTGCCGTAAAGCAACACTGTCGTAAAAGGTACCGTAAAGCGCGACTGTCGCAAAAGGTGTCGTAAAGCGCGACTGTCGTAAAAGGTGCCGTAAAGCAGCACTGTCGTAAAAGGTGCCGTAAAGCGCGGCTGTCGTAAAAGGTGCCGTAAAGCGCGACTGTCGCAAAAGGTGCCGTAAAGCGCGACTGTCGTAAAAGGTGCCGTAAAGCAACACTGTCGTAAAAGGTGCCGTAAAGCGCGACTGTCGCAAAAGGTGCCGTAAAGCGCGACTGTCGTAAAAGGTGCCGTAAAGCAGCACTGTCGCAAAAGGTGCCGTAAAGCGCGGCTGTCGCAAAAGGTGCCGTAAAGCAGCACTGTCGTAAAAGCCACCGTAAAGCGCGACTGTCGCAAAAGGTGCCGTAAAGCGCGACTGTCGTAAAAGGTGCCGTAAAGCAACACTGTCGCAAAAGGTGCCGTAAAGCGCGACTGTCGCAAAAGGTGCTGTAAAGCGCGGCTGTCGTAAAAGGTGCCGTAAAGCAGCACTGTCGTAAAAGGTGCCGTAAAGCAACACTGTCGTAAAAGGTGCCGTAAAGCAACACTGTCGTAAAAGGTGCCGTAAAGCGCGACTGTCGCAAAAGGTGCCGTAAAGCAGCACTGTCGTAAAAGGTGCCGTAAAGCGCGACTGTCGTAAAAGGTGCCGTAAAGCGCGGCTGTCGTAAAAGGTGCCGTAAAGCAACACTGTCGTAAAAGGTGCCGTAAAGCGCGACTGTCGCAAAACTGCCGTAAAGCGCGACTGTCGCAAAAGGTGTCGTAAAGCGCGACTGTCGCAAAACTGCCATAAAGCGCGACTGTCGCAAAAGGCGCCGTAAAGCAGCACTGTTGTAAAAGGCGTCACACAGCGCGACTGTCGCAAAAGGTGCCGTAAAGCAGCACTGTCGTAAAGAGACTTTTGGGACACAGTTGTTATCAAGCACTTTATTTTATCTCCCGCGGGGATATGGCTGCCGCGGAGCTGCTCCCAGCTTGCAGGGCGTGGTTGAGCTCTTTGCTGCAGGGGGATGCCCGCGGCAGCTGCCCCGCCGAGCTCCGCCCCTGCCGCGAGAACGGGACACGCCCCCAGCTCCCCGCGGGACCCCACGGCTCCGGTACCCGCAGTCTCGCTGTTCCCCGCGGCCCCGCCCCTATTCCCGCCTCTCCGAGCCCGCCCAGCAGCGTCACCGCGGCCCCGCCCCGTCCTCTCCCCGCTGAGTCCGCCCCTTCCCCCCCGCTCCCGCGAGCGCGGCCGTTCCTGCCCGCCCCCCACGTCCCCTCTGCCGCCACAGCGCCGCTGGTGGCCCGAGTCCCGTCGCTGCTGCGTCTTTGCCGTCCCGTGCGGCTCCCGCGTGTGCGGGGCCGAGCACGCCCGGCGCCGCTCCAGCCGAGCCTCTCGTCAGCGCCGCCCGTGCCCGCCGGGCCCGCAGCCAGCCCAGCTCCCGGCGGCTGCACGCCGGTGCCCCCCGCAGCCCCTCCCGCCGCCATCCCGGGATCATCTCCCGCCGACGAGCCCGCCCCGCCGCTGCCCGTGGGGGCTTTGCCGCTCCTGCCGCCGCCGCTGCATGGCGGGCGGAGCCGCGCCTTCCCCACCGCAGCCCCCCGCTTCAGAGCTGCTGCATGGCGCGGCTCCGCCGCCTCCTGCAACCACGGCCGCCCCGCCGCTCCCTTTTACGGCCGCAGCCGCGGCCCCGTTCCCGTTCCCGCAGCTCCGCCGCCTCCCGCACTCCCCGCCTGCCCGCCCGCCGCGGCCGCCGCCATGCTGGCTCCCACACGCCGACCTAGCGACGCGTGCGCAGTTTGCTACAACCGCCGCACCAGCGATATCACTCCGCGCCGACTCATCCGACTACAGCGCTGCTGCCGGGAGCAGCCGCACGCATGCGCAGTTCTATTCCACGGCTCCGTGGCCTCCTCCTCCCCCGCCACTGCTTTCACCGCAGCTTCGGTGCAGCCCGGTCCCGGTTCCGAGCCGCTGCACCGCCACAGCCGGCGTCCCTGTGCCCTGTCACGCCGCTTCCGCCGCCAGCGGGTCCGTACACGGCACCGCAGCAGGCGAAAACTGCGGCACCTTGCATGTATCCTTCCGCGTCTCTCCCTTCGCCGGACCTTGAGGAGCCGGGCACATCACCGAGAGATCCCTCCGCGCAGCGCGTAGTCTGCGCACCGATCCCTGGTATCCCTCCGCGTTTTCCCCTTCCGCGCTCCTAGCACCGAGAGGGACTACTTTGTGTCGCGATTCGTCCGCGCAGCCGCATCCGTGCACACAAACCGTGCGGCGAGGAGGGGGAGGCTGGAACACGACAGCTGCTTTAATAAATACCGGACAGACAGAGAATTATTTTGCCCTTGCAAATGCCAACCCTTTGATGCCGACGCAAAAGAATTTCGCAAAAGAATTTCGAAAAAGAACTGTTCCCAAACAGCTCCCGAGTCCCCAGAGTGTTGGGGACTGATTTCTCGACCCAAAATGAGACAGTAAACCCTGAAAATTCGCCAGCATTAATCCCCAAATTAGAAAACTCACCAAAATCTTTTGATAATTTTCAGCTAACAGACTGGTGTGAAAAACGCCAATCACTTGTTTTTAAAATTTTTAAAAGTTTAATAATAATAAAATAAAGCCCTCCAGGGTGGAAAATCACAGATAAACTTCTCACATTGGCAAGAGCAACGCTGATCCCAGGAGATTTCCTTAGTTACAAGTAAGAGTTTAAGGCAAGCTGTTCCCTTGCCACCTGTTAGCTGCATTGTAACAATTTGTTTTTATTGTTGCGGTGGGGTTTTTTTTGTGGTTTTTGTTTTTTTAATCTGGAAGATGATCTGTCAGAGGAAAAACAAGGCAGAGGTTGTTGTCTCAGTTCCAGTTGAAATTTGGAAAGCGGTTCTACCTTTCCCGGCTGCCAGAAGCAATGGAATTCCCTTAATTAAAAAAGAATTTACGATACCAAAGGCTCACCTGCCAAGGAAAGGCTCGGCTCTAAATATCACCGTGGGGCAATAGGGAGCCGTCCTTGCCCTCCCAGTGATGCCAAACCAGTTTTTTGGGAAATTCTGCCCTCTGGGAACAAAACACACATAAATTTCAGCTTCCCGGGTGCTGTAATGGGGTTTTTCTGGGAAGGGGATGGTTTGAGGAGGGCACAGCCTCCCTTTTGTGGCAGGGCCTGGTCTGTGCCAGCCACGGGGCTCTTGCTGGCCTGGGTCACACAGCCAAGTGACAGCTCCCAGATGGTGACAAAACGAGCCCCAGGGCTCTGGTGGGGGAAGAAGTTGAGTGGCAGCTGCAGGCAGGGGAAGTGTCAGGAGTTGTTTAAAACAAAAGCACAGACAGAGCTGATGCTGCTGCAGGGAAAATCAGCCTGGATAGCCCAAATCGCCCTGAAAAAGTTTCACTTCTGTGGTAGGAGCAAAACATGGAGAAGCTGAGGCTTCTCGTCTTCCCAGCAGAAGAAATCCTGGTGTGAAAAATGCGTGTACTTTATGGTTGGCTTTTGGCAAATATTCAAATGAACATTATATGTGTTGTGTTAGAAAGTGATGCTGTATTAATTCTCTTAAGTACTGTGTTACATAGAGTTTTAGGTTATAAAAATTGTTAAAATCGAAACTGTGCTATTGATGCTTTGTTTAAAAGGACTCTCAGTGAGACAGCAGCCAGAGGACACCTGAATCTTTCAGAGAAAAAGAATTTATTGCCTTCTTACCAGAAGAAATGAACTTCTTCCCCCCATCGAAGGCACTGTCAGGATTAGAGGGAAGAAGCTGATGAAGACCAGACGGAATCCTGTGTTTGGATGGAATTGATGCATCATGTGTGAAGTGTATGAACATGCAACAGGCTGTTGCTTTTAAGGGTTAATCCTTTGCAAACGGGGGTCCTTTTTCGGGCTTGTGCTGCCCAGAAGAAGGTACCCAGGCCTCCGTAACTCTTTGTTTTTATTGCCTCATATTGTCCTAATTCAATTTGTCCAAATTATTATTACTCTAATTGTATTACTATTTTTATAACCCTTTTATTACTATTAAACTTTTAAAATTTGACAAGCGACTGGCGTTTTTCACACCGGCAGAGGGATTTTTCAGAAAACCTGTCAGTGACACACCCCCACGGAATTCCCAGCCCCGTCCCCCTGCAATCCCCATCCCTGGATCCCGGGGCGGCTCCGGGACCCATCGGAGAACCATCATCAACCCCGCTCAGCCGGCGGGACCCGCCAGGGGAAGGAGCTGGGGAGAGGCAGGAGCGCCGCGGTGATGCTCGGCTCAGCGCGTTGCTACGCGACGCCGTGCGGTAACCACGGCAACGGGCAGCAGCCGGGTCCAGCCCTTTTCTGGGGCAGAAATCGGGAATTGGGATCCCGGGCGCTTCTCCACACTGCCCGGCCCAAATGTGTCCCAGTGCCCCGCGGGTTTGTTCTGCAGCTGCAACTGCTTTGGTTTTGTTTTGCAGTTATTCCTTAAAAAATAAATTTTTTTAAAAAAAGTGGAATTTTCCTGACTGTCAGCCTTTGGATGAAGAAACCCTGGCCAGAAGAGCAATAAAACCGCAGGGGAGCTGAGCAGGCAGTGCTTACACGAGCTGTGGTGTCCTGAAAGCAAAGCAGCAGATTTGTTCTGTTTGTTTCCTGGTGAAGAGAAGGGAATGGTGTCCTTGCTCCTGCAGGGTCAAAGCCCCTGGAACTGCCACAAATAAACACTCCCTGTCCCCATTGCCTCTCCTGGAAAACAGCCCCAAGAGCAAGGAAAAGTGGGAATTCCCAGGATCTCTGCTGCTCAGAGTGACTCTTGGAGACGCACAAGTCTCTTTTCCCAGCCCAGCAGTTGAAGGAGGAGTCAGGGTTCTTCTGATCTCATTCTCAAGGTCGTTTCTTGTTTCTTACCAATAAAATTCTTTCTCTGCTGAGGTCTGTCCGTTTCTCAGAATTGGTGAACGATTGCTGAAGTCCCGTCCGGTGAAAATCTTCTGGGATAAACTTCTGGCATGGAATATTATCTTATTGATGACGGCTATCAAATGCCTCCTGCTGGGGTCTTGTCAGAGGGAAAAATCCCTTGAAATATCCGTCTCTGGAGACAGTGTCCTCCTGGTGTTTGAATCTCCATCCTCATCACTTATCCTATGACTGCTTGTTGCCCCACACCGGCTTTAGCGCACAAAATGCTGTGGTTTTTGATTTCCTTTAGCACAAAAATATATTTTATTTTAGAATATAATTTTATAATATAATTTTATAATATATTTTATTATATTTTATAATATATATATATATATTTATATATTGCATCTTCCTCCCTGCAGCAGCCCGGGGACAGCTCCTGCTCCGGAGGGAGGCACAGCACAGCTCAGCAGGGCTGCAGGGACCAGCTGGAGCCGCTGCTGCAGAGCAGATCTCAAAAGAGATTGAGAAGAAAAAGCGGCTTTTGGGAAGGAAGCCCGCACGGGAGTAGGAGGCTTGGAGTAAAAGATGATAAATGTTTGGGATTAAGCACTAAAGCCAGAAGTGGAGAGTAATCTGGATCACTGCTGAGGAGGGGCAGTGGCTGTGTGTCCATCTGGAGCGTTTCAGGGCTGGCTGGGGGGAGCCTGGTGCTGTCAGCAGTGCAGATGTGCCGGGACAGGGCTGGAATAGGGATGGGCATCCCAAAACCTGCCAAAAACCGGGAGCAGGGGGGGATAGGAGTGGTTTAACCACTCGGATCTGGGCTCAGAGCCGCTCGTAGATTTTACTCTGCTTTGCTTTTGAAGCCGTGGTGCAGGGGAGCTCTGAGCTGAGAGCGGATCTGCCAGCGGGGGAAACCCAAACCTGGCGGGGTTAATATAAAATAATATAATACAATATAATATAGATTCTATTCTATTCTATTCTATTCTATTCTGTTCTATTCTATTCTATTCTATTCTAGTATATCATATCATATCATATCATATCATATCATATCATATCATATCATATCATATCATATCATATATATTATACTAATTATATTAATTATATAATTATATTAATTAGATTATATTAGATTATATTGGATTATATAATATACGTAACATCATATCACATCATATCAAATAAATTAGCCTTCTAAGAACATGGAGTCAGATTCTCAACTCATCCTGGGGACCCTGGAGAAACCATGGTTCAGGGGTGAGGAATGGTGCACATGCCACAAACAGGGCAGTTTCTGTTTTTTGGGGTTGTGGTATCCTCCAAAAAATATTCCCAAAGGGAAGCAGCCCCAGGAAATACTGCAGGCAGTCACAAAACCACTTCCACCGCCACAACAAGAGCCATTCCAGCGGAGGAGAGCTGGCCCTGGTATTTAAATGATGGAATTATCTCTGAGTGGGGAGCTGAACGCTGATTTCAGCTCTAATGCTGCTTTTCTCCTCTCTTTTGTTTGCAGTTCCAGGTTGGGAAGACATTTGTGGGCTCTCCTTCATGGCCAGATTACACAGGGTCCTCCCCTGGGTGTTTGTGCCTCAGCACCACTCCCTGTTAATTTGGGGTTTGTGCTGAATAAATAGTGCCTGGCTATTTGATTTTATTTTTTTTCCTAAACACATTTGTGATGACAATAAATTAAATTGCTTTCTGATGTTTGACAAATATAATTTTCAGGGTGGGTTTTTTTTTTCCATCTTTTTTTCTACTGACAACGATTGCAAATAAAATTTAAAAAACCAACAACCCAACCAGTCATCAACTCCAGAAAGCAAGAAAGTGCATTTTATCAACCGAGTGAAATTAGATACCTGTCAAAATACATTTGTCCTGAAAATAACTATTCATACACTTCATTTTCCTGCATAAATAGATACTCATCTGCTCTCCTCTGCCTGTCATTTGTTACTCAGAGCCAGCACTGGCTGTGGGAGGGAAATATTTAAAGCTGCTTCCAAAGCAATGGGCAGGCTGGCTTTATAATTTCTGCCTCTGGCTTCCTTCACTTCATTATGAACGGGGAGGGAAACATCTATTTAAAGTCAATCAAATCAAACTGTCTTCCAAAACATGAATTCCTGGCTGCAGCCCCTGCTTGGGCTCTCTCAGATGTGCAGCTCTGGGGGTTTTGATTTCCCAGGCAGGGCAGAGCTCCTTGGGGTGCCCAGGGAGATCCAAAGGGGGTTTAGGGCTCTGGGATGGGAGCATTTAAAGTTGTTTCCATAAGGGATGGGCACTCCCAAGTCTCTTTGTGGTGGTCAGAGGTGGTCAGATCCAAAGGGGGTTTAGGGGTTTGGGATGGGAGCATTTAAAGTCCTTCCCACAAGGAATGGGCACTCCTGATTCTCTTTGTGGTGCTCAGGGAGATCCAAAGGGGGTTTATGGCTCTGGGATGGGAGCATTTGAAATCCTTTCCATATGGAAAATCTCCCCAAGTCTCCTTGTGGTGGTCACAGAGATCCAAAGGGGGTTTAGGGTTCTGGGATGGGAACATTTGAAGTCCTGTCCACAAGGGCTGGATGCTCTCAGGTCTGATCCGCTGGATTTCTTTGCAGGGCTTTGGTGAAAAACCAAATTAATCAGCCCCAGGGCTGCAGGGAAGGTCAGGCAAGCCCTGTCTGTGAGTTTCCTGCTTCCTTAAAACACTGGAGCTGAAAATTCCCACTGGAAAGCAGCTGGAAGGTGCCTGAGCCAGTGCAGCTGGGCAGGGAGAGCTCTGAGGATACGGTGGGCAAATATCAAAGGAAAAAGCTGTGGTGGTGTTTCTACCTAGATCCAAACCCCAAAAATACCACATGAAAAACAACTTTGCAGCACAACCTCGAGGCCAGAGGGATTTAGAATTCGATGTGGTTTGGATCCAGCCTTTATAAAGATAAAAAATGGTTTAAAATCCCTGCCCTGCTGCTGAAATGTGGGAGCTTCCCTCTCCGCCTTACTTGGTATGGCAGAGGCAGCTCGGGCAGGCAGCTCCTGGAGGGAAGGGAGCAGAGCACTGCCAGGTTTGTCTGAAGTGTGTGGACTGGGTTTTAATTTGCCAGCCCCAGCCCTCCACGAGGAGCTGCTAATAAAATTCCTCTCTTGTTAAGTCTTCCAGCACGAGCAGGGCACATCTGAAAACACCGCGGATAAAAGAACTCGCTTTGACCGAAGGAGAAAGCGCGGATTTGAAAGCCTGCGGAACCAACAACACTCATTAGCATCTGCCTTTCTTCTGGAAGGGCTCTGGGGGGGAAGTGAGCACGTTCAACACTGGGTGTATCAAAGGAAACCACTCACAGCTCAGCAGAACATCCCTGGTGACAGAACACCTGTGGTGGCCAAGGGCCCACTCTGCCCAGCAGCACCCCAGGTTCTGCTCCCAAACCTCCCAATTTCCTCCTCTCAGCTGAGCTGGGGACTCAGACACAGCTTTTCATCCTCTGACCTCGTTCCAGTTTTAGTTCTTTGCTGCAAGAAGGGGAAAGGGGTGGGTGAGGAGCTGGGGGAGGGATGATCCCTCAGTCTGGTGCATCCCTGATCCTCCCCCTGCTCTGGGGGTTCCCCCTGCCCAGGTCCCTGTATTGATGTGCTGCAGGCACCAGCAAGGACTGGTTTTCTGTCTGGATCTCCCTCCCTTCTCCCCACAACAGTTCCATGCCCGAATTTGCTTTAAAATTAAATGGGAAGAGCAGAGGCGGGAAGTGAATCCACACCTGGCAGGGCTGTCCCCTGTCCCCTTTGCACCAGCAGCTCGGACACACCCACACCAAATTTGCCAAGGTGAGCCTGGATTAGCTCTGGGAGCTCCAAATCTGGGCAGCCCCCGAGGGTGGGAAATGTCCCAGTGGTTTTTCCTCTGAGCCCCCCCAGCCCCTTTCGAGGACAGGGCCCACCCCAGCCCCAAACCCCAAACTGCTTCAGCCCCCCTTGTGCTGCAGAGGTGGAGGAGCAGAGCAGAGAAAGGCTTGTTAAATCTGCAATTTGGAGCTGAAATATCCTTTATCAGAAATTTATAACCCATTTAAAATGAATCCATTCAGGGCCCAGCGAGGGTCCTGGCTGAGGGAGGAGATAATTCCCCAGGTTTATTTATATACTTTGATAGCTTTTATGCCAGGTTAGTAAAAAAGAGTCTGTGCCAATAAAATACTTTTTCTGCTTGTAAAACTCGGGAGGGTTTTATCTGTGGTGCTGAATGGTGCTTTAGCTTTTTAGCTTTCTGTGGGATCTGAGGGAGGCAGCAGAGAAGAGGGGCTCAGCCTCTCCTCCCAGCATCCCAAACCATCCCTTGGCGTCTGAACCATCCTTGAACGGCTCATCTGGGGTGTAAAGAGAGCTTGGACTCACTGATGGAAGGAAAACCCATCAAGGTCTAATTAAAAATCCCCACAGCTTTCCATCACAGGCATGTATTGTTAGAAATTACACAAAGTTTAAACTTTTTAAATGTAACTTTAGTCATCAGCAGGGAATAAAGGAGATGCTAAACCCCGGGTGAGATTTGCTCTAATCTGAGGCTCCTTCTCAGCTCCTCAACTCCAGAGATTGTTGGTTTGGACTGAAATTCCCAGGTTTTTTCCTCACACGCATCCAATTCACTGCCCAGCTGGATGAGGCTCTGGTTTTGATGCCCATTAAAAGGTGCCAAGCAGCACCAGTGGGTTCCTTGTCCTTGTTAACAGAAGAAGAAAACCAAGTGGAAGAGGAAGAGCCACAGGGATGGGAAGGCTCTGGGCACTGGAATTCCCGATTTCTGTGATTTTTTTCATGGCTTGGACCTCACAGGTGGTGCTTCCCCTGGAGAGGCCAAAGCTGAAAGTGGCTCGTGGAGACAAAAGGGATAAATTGCCACTGGCCACCTGTTTTATTTAGAGTTTCCTACCTTTCCTATATTGCTTTTGCCCCCTGATTAAAATCCTCTGGCACCTTCAATGGAGTCAATCGATCAAGGTCTGAGACGTTCATGGCACTGAGCACCAGGCACTGCTTGGGAGGGCAGATCTGCTGCCTTCCCAAATGTGCAAGAATTTCTGAATCCTCCCTTTTTCCCGTTCCAAGCACTTGGTTTCCTGCTAAATCCTGAATTCACTGAAATCGAGATGATTAAAGAAAAATTCATAGGCAGTACAATGGGAGCGAAAGTTAAAATATAATGAGCTCCAACACTGCTTTTCTGTTGTTGTTGTTTTGCAAACCAGTCCATGCACCCTGCAAAGAATCCAGGGAAGTGCAGCTGGTGTAATGAGCTGCAGTCTTTAACCGTGGAGAGCAGGCAGCCACAAAGCAAAACCTAAAAACTGCAGCTTATTTTCACCACCTCCAACGAGGAATTGTGAAATAAAAGCATGAGGGTGACGAGAATATTCAAGCAGGTCCCAAAAGGGAAACAGAGAGAAGCTGTTGACAGTGGGGACTTGTGTTTTACTACAAAATAAATCAGGATTTGGGTTGGCATTGACCTGGCTGCTCGTGGATCTCCAGGAGGATGGAATTCCAGAGGGGGAATGTGGTGCTTTGCTTTGGAGCTGTCCCAAGGAAAAATTCCCCTTGGACAGTGATGTGAGCAGAGAGGGAAATGAGCCTGAGGAGATCTGCAGTCCCTGTGCAGTGCCAGCTCTGCAGGCACTGATAATGAGGGGGAAATTCAGTGTACAGAGAGAGCAGCTCCCCTCCAAAGGTATTTAGGGAAGCAGTGACATTTCACAGGCTCCGTGGTGCCAGCAGAGCCATTAAAAGTTGTTTATCACCCAGGCTCATCCCTGTTCTGGGGATTTGGGGTGGCCATTTGGTGTCCACGACAATTTAATTTCAAGGTGCTGATTTCCCCTCGTGGTCCTGTGTTGATTTGCCTGGGTTGGTTGAGTGTCTTGTAATGGATCTGAGAGAAAGGACCAGGGTTGTGTTGATGGAATTTTAGAGAATTCCCAACTAGATTAGGAAAAATTCATCCCTGGATTACATCAGCCTTACTAATTTATACTTAAAGTCAAGTGAAATCGCTGGAAAATAAATGTTATTTATTACTGTATTAACATGCTGCAATCTTGCATCTTTTTCCTGCCCTGTTCTCATTTTCCCCTGCAGGTGAGTGGAGGCCACAGGTAAATTCTGCCACTTTAGGGAGCACGGTGAATCCCTTAACACAGCTTTGGGAGCTAAATTCCCCCAATAAATGCACACTTGTAATGGGAGTGAAAGCAAGGGCAAGCCAGCCTGCAGTGTCTAAAACTCCTTTTTCCAACTCTGAAAATAATCACTATAATCAATCTCCCCGTTGCCAAAGCAGGAGGATCCTTGTAAAACCAGCTCTGAGAAGTGGGTGCAGAAGAAGTGGATAAATATTGCTGGGATGGCTGAGGATGGGGATGAGTAATGGCAATTATCCCCACATTCAGAGGTGTTTATACCGACTGTGTCACGCCATGAGGTGTGCAGGAACAGCTTCAGATGGGATTTTTTGGGAAGGAGTCCTTCCCTGGGGGTGGGGAGGGGCTGGGATGGCATTGTCAGAGGATCTGTGCTGGATCCCTGGCAGTGCCCAGGCTTGGAGCAGCCTGGGACAGTGGAACGTGTCACCCATGGCAGGGGTGGCACTGGGTGGGATTTAAGGTCCTTCCATCCCAAACCATCCCAGGATTCTTTGTCCAAACCAAGGTGCCTCCATCCCAAATCATCCCAGGATTCTGTGTCCAAACCATCCCAGGATTCTGTGTCCAAACCAAGGTGCCTCCATCCCAAATCATCCCAGGATTCTGTGTCCAAACCAAGGTGCCTCCATCCCAAATCATCCCAGGATTCTGTGTCCAAACCATCCCAGGATTCTGTGTCCAAACCAAGGCACTTCCATCCCAAACCATCCCAGGATTCTGTGTCCAAACCATCTCAGGATTCTTTGTCCAAACCAAGGTGCCTCCATCCCAAATCATCCCAGGATTCTGTGTCCAAACCATCCCAGGATTCTGTGTCCAAACCAAGGCACTTCCATCCCAAACCATCCCAGGATTCTGTGTCCAAACCATCTCAGGATTCTTTGTCCAAACCAAGGTGCCTCCATCCCAAATCATCCCAGGATTCTGTGTCCAAACCATCCCAGGATTCTGTGTCCAAATCATCCCAGGATTCTGTGTACAAACCAAGGTCCCTCCATCCCAGACTATCCCAGGATTCTGTGTCCAAACCATCTCAGGATTCTTTGTCCAAACCAAGGTCCCTCCATCCAAAGCCATCCCAGGATTCTGTGTCCAAACCATCCCAGGATTCTGTGTCCAAACCATCCCAGCATTCTTTGTCCAAACCAAGGTCCCTCCATCCCAAACCATTCCAGGATTCTGTATCCAAACCAAGACACTTCCATCCCTAATCATCCCAGGATTCTGTGTCCAAACCAAGGCACTTCCATCCCTAATCATCCCAGGATTCTGTATCCACACCAAGGTCCCTCCATCCCAGACTATCCCAGGATTCTGTGTCCAAACCATCCCAGGATTCTGTGTCCAAACCAAGGCACTTCCATCCCTAATCATCCCAGGATTCTGTCTCTGGAGCAGTGGAGCAGAGGAGAGCCCTGTGCCCTGAGGAAGGAGGGTGCCCATGGGGCACATGGCTCACCCTGATGTCCCCAAATCCATCCGGGTTCTGCTGGGGCAGCACTGGGGGAGCAGTCGGGTTCTGTGACAGATTTAAAAAGAACAGGAATAAATTCCCTCCATCCAGCGAGAAGCAAACCCATCAAATGTGCCGGCTGGGGCGGAGCACAGAGGAGAGGGGCAGAGAGGGAGCCCCCCAGGCCGATCCCCACAAGGGACACGCCGGGGTGTCCTGGTGGCAGCAGGAGCAGCGGGGACAGTCCCTGCCCGGGGCCAGGCTGAGCTCGCTGCCCGCCTTGTTTGCATCCCAAATGAGCGCTGCAATGGGGGAACGCGATGCTGACAATCTCCGGGCAATTAAATCCCAGCGAGCTGAGGCTCGGGGAGGTGCAGCTCAGCCCGGCTGTCCCTGCCCTGCTCCTGTGTGACACAAACCTGGCCCTGGGGATTTATGACCCCGTGGAATCTGAAAGACCGGGAGGAGACAGAAAAAAACCCCACTGATTTTTTTTCCCCACCTTTTTTCCTTTCTTTTTATTAGCCTCTAAATAATTAACAGGCGGATGGTGCTGTGCTTCGCAGCCCTGGAGCAGATGAAATAAATCCATGGGTTGCCATTCCCAGTTCCCTAGCAACGAGCCCAAAGCAGGGCAAGGCGCTGGGCCTGAGCACAACAAGATGTTCCAGCAATTAATATTCCTCATCCACGGTGCAAAGAGCAGCCCTGCTGCAGGGATGGGCTCGGGGAGGGAGGGAATCCTGGCAGTCCCAAAAAAGGGGCACAGGGGGAGCATCTGAGAGCGGGGAATGGGAAAATGAGGTGTGCAGAGCGCACGGATTTGGGGGTTAAATCGTGGTTCCCTGCATCCTGCCCAGCTGAAGGACTCTGTGCAGTTCAAGCCAAGCTCTAACATCAGTTTTATTCAGCTGGCTGAGATCCCACACGTGGCCGGGCTGGGGATTGAGCTGTTCCACGCTGCGGCAGCAAATAAATGAAATTTTGGGGACTTGTTTTTGAGCAGCCTGGGGTAGATGGAGAACTTTGGCTGTGGGAGGAGGGTGAGGCAGCAGAGAGCCAAGCCCTGGTTGGCTAAAACAGCAAAATTCAGATAAATAATCACTGTGTGGTGAACAAACTGACTGTGACAGCAGCAAGAAAAGAATTGTCCAAGTAGGGCAGGAGTGCCAGGGAAGGAAGGGCTCTGTGTGTTGCACATTGTCCCCAAAATTCTACGTGTGCTCATCCAAAATTGTTTTCGACAACATGAATTATCCAAGAATTATCTTGGCTGCTGCAGGCAAAGCTCCTTCCTTATCCTGCTCTGGATAACCCAACTGAGAGCTGCAGTTATTTCCATACTAAAGCTTGGAGGGATTTTTCTTCACCAGAATAAGAAAATTGAGGTGTAACAATGCTAAAAACCAACCAAACAACCCCTCAAGGATGCGCTTGAGTCTCTTTGGCTTCCTACAATTTTTTGTGGATGAGAAAAACGTCAGATTTCCTGCTGATGTAATAAATTCTCTGCCAGGAGACCAGGTTAAAACACACTTAATTGACCCCTGACTCATTAATTGTTTAAGGGGGAAGATAGCGACAGCTTCAGAATATTTAATTAACCGCTGCAAATTCGGCAGCGAGTTAATTACCACGTAACATTTGCCTCTCCAACAAACATTTCTTGAGACGGGGGTAAGCAAGGCAACAATAATTGTAACAATTAATTAGAAATAAAACTGATAATGGCTACAGCTGCTAACAATTAGTGGCTAATTGTGTCAAGCACTTTAACCGTTTGGAAAAGGACTGGAGGCTGGTCGGAGAGGGATAAATTATGGGTTCCACCCTTGCTGGAATTGGATACCAAGGAGTTTTTTGGGAAGAAAGAAGCCCAGCCAGGTTCCAGGGAAGGCTGGAAATTCTGAATTAGCAAAGACTGGGACAAGATCCATTAAAAAAGTCCCTGTTCATCAATAATTATCCATGCTTAGAAGACTTTAAGCCTTCAAGCTGTAGGGCGCCCATGAGTATTTTTTACTTTATTTTACTGGAAAAAGCCTTTCCAAGAGGCTTCACAGAATGCAAAACTGCCCTTTCCCAATACTTTATTTCTTCTTGGTTTGGAAAATAACATTGTCATGTTTTAAAAGCCTTGGGCCTCCATGATGTGAACAGTGAAGAGCAGGAATTTGGTCTGTCAAGGCGTGGATTGAAGTGTGAGGAGCCAGTGGCTCTGATATCCCTCTAGAAATTCTCCGTTTTGGCATCTCTTGGTGCTTTTTGCCATAAAAATGGGTCTGTTTGATGTTGTGAGAGCTTGGAGTCCTTCCTGTTGGCTTGGACAGCTTTTCCCCAGGTCCCCTTCCTGTTTCTTGCAATGCTGACCATATCCCAGGACAGCCATTCCATGGAAAGGGTTCCTACTTTGGTTCTCCTCAGCAGGGCAGGTGCCAGGAGCAAAAATATGAGATTTTCCCCCCTTTGAGTGACATTAAATTCTCACTGCAGCATCTCTGGTAGGCAGAACATCAATTTTGGCTGATTTGGGCCCCAGGGGTGACCTTGGGGCATTGTCCCACACTGTGGTTGCCCACTTGCTTTTCCCTCCCCAAATCCCAGCCTCCAGCAGCCCCTGGTTGTTTTTGGAGCACAATGAAGCCCCAGCTTTGCCAGCACAAGACAATGAAATGCAATAATTGAAGCTGTAAAACCCATCTGTTCCAGCACAGGGAGTTTTTTCTCCACCATGTGGAATTGCTCGTGCTGCCCATTTAAATTGAAATCCTGAAATCCTGTGCCTGTGCAGTGCCCCTGCCAAAGCAGCAGAGATGGCTCTGGGATGAGGGAACAGCAGTGCCAGGGATTTTTCAGGCTCAGGCTGTGCCTCCAGCTGGGGCTGCACCTTCAGCAGGCACAGAGCTGGCACTGCTGGCATTTCCAAGGTGAATCCTGCACCTTCAGCAGGCACAGAGCTGGCACTACTGGCATTTCCAAGGTGAATCCTGCACCTTCAGAGGGCACAGAGCTGGCACTGCTGGCATTTCTGCACCTTCAGGAGGCACAGCTGGCACTGCTGGCATTTCCAAGGTGAATCCTGCTGCACTTGGGGCGATCTGGAGGCCAGATTTAGTGGTGTAGGTGGACATCTGTGACCGTGTTCACAGGGGTCAGAGGATGAGGGAAGAGACCAGGATCTGACTCCAGGTTTCAGAAGGCTGATTTATTATTTTATGATATATATTATATTAAAACTATACTAAAAGAACAGAAGAAAGGATTTCATCAGAAGGCCAGCTAAGAATAGAATAGGAAGGAATGATAACAAAGGTTTGTGGCTCGGACAGAGAGTCTGAGCCAGCTGGGCTGTGATTGGCCATTCATTAGAAACAACCACATGAGACCAATCCCAGATCCCCCTGTTGCATCCCACAGCTGCAGATAACCATTGTTTTGTTCCTGAGGCCTCTCAGCTTCTCAGGAGGAAAAATCCCAAGGAAAGGATTTTCAGAAAAGATGTCTGTGACAGACATCAGCGATTGCTGCATCCCCATAAAGCTCCCTGCTGCACAGAGCCCATCACTGCAGGAATGATTTCTCCTCCTGCCCACTCTCCCCATTAAGTGCAGTTTACAGAATTTTAGGAGTTTTGGGAGCCCCAGTGAATGCTCTGTGTTACCCCCTTCAAATCAAGGCTCCCATCAGCATCTGCTGGTTCTCCTCAGGTGAGGGGGATCCTCTGTGTGTGTAAAACTTCCCTTTTCCTCCTCTGCTCCATCGCTTCTGCTGGCAAACACAACATCTGTGCCTTGCACCGCTGCTCTTTATGTGGATACGAGCAGGCAGGGATTTTCTCTGCAGTAAAAATCATCAGCAGAGCCATGAAATGGGTTTGGCTCCCTGGCTGGGGCTGCACACGTCCAAACAGTAAAATCTGTAACCCAGAGGTGAACGTGCAGTAAAAAAAAAATATAAAAAATAGCAGCAGCAGTTCGCTTCAAGTGATTTTCTCTGCTTCTGAAGCTGGCAGTGCATTTAAGGATGTTTGTGGCCTTGTGCTTAATATTTCCTGGATAAATTTAGGTCAGGGGTGGATTGCTGTAGGTATTTCTAGTGCAGAGGAAGAAAATATTTGTAGAACAGGAGCACAGGTAGGGGGGTTGAGCAGTGGGAACCTGCACTGGTTATACTGGGATGGCTTTGACTGGGGACAATCCTGTTGAATTTCTGTTCTGGAGCCGTGGCTGTGCTCACAGGGAGCAGTTCCTCACCCCCTGATGCTCAGTTTGGGCCCCTGGAGCCTCTTCCAGGCATGGATTCACGGATTTGTGGCTTCAGAGCCCACGCTGATGCACCAGGGCTTCTTTCCTTTAAAGCCAGGGATGTTTGCAATTACCCTAAGTGTGAACACATGCTTCCAATCCTGTGGGAAGAAAGCCCTGGCTCCTAATGAGATTTATTCCCCCCAAGCCTGAAATAAATGGAACATGGCAGCAGGAGCTTTTCTTTCTGCAGCAACGCAGCGAGGCTGTAAATACTCCTCCAGTGATCTAATCCTTTTGTACTCCTCACCAGGCACAGGCACTTCCAAGAGATTCCCTTTTAAGGCTCCTTTTCCACCCAAATTCCTCTCCTGTGCAGTCACTGGGGTGGCTCTGAGCGAGGTCTGGGTGGTTCCCCCTCAGACCAGGAGGAGAATGGGTTGGGAGGGAGCAATGATCCTTGCAACCTCCTTCTGTTCCCGGTGCCTTTTGCATTCCTGTTCCAGGTGTTCTTTACCCTGCTGGGCCATGACCTCTGTCCCACACAGGGTTTGTCCCCCAGGCACCTCTGAGGTGGCTCCCACAGCTCCCAGTTCTGAGACTGGGGTTGGGTTTTGGTTCCGTGGGACCAATCAGGGTTGCTCCAGCATTAGAAAGGTGAAATACATAAAAATAATAATAGAAATAATAAATATAAATATAAATATAAATATAAATATAAATATAAATATAAATATAAATATAAATATAAATATAAATATAAATATATTATATATATAGTATATATAATATAATATTATATTATTATAACTATAATATATAATATTATATAATATGTGATACTATTATATATAATAATGATATGTAATGTTATTTTAATATATAATAAATATATATAATATAATTTTTATTATTATTATTATTATCATCATCATCTTCTTCATCATGATCAGTGTCATCTCCCAGAGCAGCAGATCAGCTCATTCCAGCTCATGTGAGCTCTCCAGAACACTGATCCCCATCTCGAGGAAACCAAGGAAACCCCAAATTCTCCCGTCTCCAACCAAAACTGACCCACAAAAGCCAAACCCCACAGCTCCAACACAATTCCCTGGCTGCACTCGGGCTCCTCTGTGCTCAGGGGATCTCCCAGCTCTGCTTGGGGTCCCTTGGCTGATGTTTCCTAAAAATGAGCCCCCTTCCCGTGGGTTTCCTCATCCTGAACTTGCTGTGCTCTGGCAGAATTCCCATCCCACAGCCACTGCTTTCCCTGCCATGGGTGCCATGTAAGGAATTAACAGAACTCTGAGGGGGAAAAAAAACCCCACTGATGGCAAACTTGATGTTGCTTCAAATGTAAAGTCAGCTTGGGTGGGTCAGTTTTGGCTGGAGACAGGAGAATTTGGGGTTTCCTTGGTTTCCTTGAGATGTGGATCAGTGTTCTGGAGAGCTCAGATGAGTTGGAATGAGCTGATCTGCTGCTCTGGGAGATGACATTTATTATTATTATTATTATTATTATTATTATTATTATTATTATTATTATTATTATTATTATTATTTCTATTGATGGCTATTACACCTTTTTAATGCAGGAGCAACCCTGATGCCCCAAGTGTTCCACTGAACCAAAACCCAGCCCCAGCCTCAGAATTTAAAGTCAATCCTCACAAATCCTGCCAGGTGCCTCTGCCTGCTACTCTGGCTTTTCCATTTTCACATTCCAGACTGGAGGATGCTCACAGTGCATTAATTCTGCTCCGTTTTCCCCTTGCTGCCTCTACCTCGAGCTTGCAGGGGTTGCAGAGACTGAAACCCGAAATATTTTGTCATTTTGGTGGCCCCAGGGTCGATCCCAGCTGTTTTCTGTCTGACCTGGCTGCCAGGGCTCTGCCAGCCCCTGGCTCCCTGCCCCTTATGGACTTAATTATCAATTTTATTGGGATTATCGATCGTTAATTAGTCCCACCTATAATTACTGTGAGGAAAACATTTCCTTTGGCACCAGGGCCTGTTGACTCAGCTTTCTTTGGGAATGGATCAGCTCAGCAGTTGGATTTTTAACAGCACCCCTGGCACTCGTTCCCAGCCCTCAATTCCCATTTCCAGGCCAGGACGAGCCTGGGGGGACCTGAGCAGCCCTTTCTGCACTTCCCATCTCTCACATGGAATGAGGAGGAAAATCAGAACAGAGCTGGGATTTTAGGCCTCTTTCCTGGAAGGAAAATTTCTCCCCCAGAACAAATCCTGGAGGCTCCAAGTGAGCATCTGCCTGCAGCATATGGGGAACAATGTCTGGGAGAGCCAGGCTTCAAAGCAGGGAGGTGGTGCTGGCAAAAGGCATTTTTGGGATGTCTGGGGATGAAAACAGGCTGATGCATAAAAATCAAATTTTTGGTAGGATTATTTTCCTATATAACTTCTTAAAATGAACATCAGAGAATCTCAGTCTTGGAGAATTGTCACTGTGACTAAAGCTTGGATTTTTACTTCCCAATGTTTGAAAATGGAACCATTTCAGCCCCATTTCTGCACGTGCTCTGGGCTGTAAAAGCCTCCAGGTTCTCAGCCATTTTCTGGGGAAAAGGGCTGGAAAAATTCATTGAGTGTTGCTTCTCTGGAACCAGAAGTGGCTTTATCCTGTATCCCATCATCCCAGGCCATTTCCATCCAACCCTACAAGTGAAGGAGCTGATAGAAACCTTCCCCCACATCAACAAAGTGCCCTTATCTTAATAGGAAAGGACCTTTGGGGTTAAAAAGGACTGGAGGGGGTCAGAAGAGGGAATCTCTTCTGGAGAAATGAGGCTGCACTGCTGCTGACACCACAGGATTGATTTTTACAAGTGGGGCACTTCAACATCTTCACTTTCAAACAAATATTCAGGGGGGTCACAGATAAGCTGGGAAGCTCAGCAGCCCCCATTGTCTGGGACGCTGCAAAACCCATCAGGTAGGAAGGATTTGGGCAGGAAATGTTTAAAAAAGAGGCTCCCGAATTTAAATTTTCAGACAGATTTATTTTCTTTTCCTCCTGGGAGCAGAAGGGAGCATTGATGGCGGAGCTGAGCACAAAACAAGCAGGGATGTGTGAGGAATTAAACACCTTGACAGAGTTCCTGTCTCTCCCAGCTGCAGATTTTGGTGCTTTTCTCAGCTTTTTCAGCCTTTGCAGCCCAATTTTTGGTGCTTTTCTCAGCTTTTTGCAGCCCCTGTGGGTGGGGACAAGTGAAGCTCACTTGGATCTGAGGAACTGGGGTTGGACCTGGGAGATTCCTCATTTTTGACTCTTACCCTGCCTATTTCTTTGTGGTTGCCTCCCCCTTACAAATCTTGCCCGGTTGCAGTTCCAAATCAGCGTTTTAGAAGAAATAACATCTTTTTTTTCCCTAATAATCCCTGAGAAAAAAGAGTTCCCCAGCAGCCCCAGGCCCAGCCGGTGCAATTAGGAGAGCTGGTGGCATTCTGCACCTCAGACCTGACTCCCGGTGGCCTTCTGGGGACAGCAAGCTCTGATTTTATTGCCTTCATTATCATTTTCTCAGGAATTAATAGCTCCTGAGACTCCTGGCCTAATGTGGCTGATTTATGTTGGAATTGAGCAGCAGCAGGGAAATTGCTGGCTGGGGCTGAGGATGCAAACAGGAAACAAAGCTCACCCAGGGGGGAGATGCTCTGGGGGTGCCCGAGGGGTTTGGGGGTGCTGCTGCTGCTCCCCAGGGTCAGCCCTGAGCTCTTGAGGGGTTGGACACTTCATTATTGCTTTAATCTTTAATGTGCTGGGGGAAACGTGCCCTGAAATTAAAGTGGCGTGGGTATTTTACATGGAGAATGCGGGAGCAGCAGTTTTCTTAAGGAACTCCAAGCTATTCCCAGGAATTTATGGTTTGGAGATTCTGTTTGCTGGCTATTGGTCAGGTATGGACAGATTTCAGCATGTGTGGGAGCTTTCTTTGGGCAGGATCTGCATCAGCTGGAATGCTGGAGCTGCTTTCCCCCTGCAACAGGTCCAGAAGCTCATGCTCCTGAAAATCCCTGGATTTCAGGCAGGCTGGATGTGTCAGTCTGTTGTGGATGCTGTAACTGCTGCTCTCGAGCTTCACTCTCTTTTGAAAGAGGATAAATTCCTCCCTGAGGAATCCTGAGGGATCTCAGCTCTGAGGAGGAAAGAGAGGATTTTCTGTAGCCTTGGCAATTCCAGAAAACAGCACCCTTAGGAGCTGGGCCAGGGAGAGGTGACGGATGTGAGGGGGATAAACAGAGCACCTGGATCCTGCAGAGATGGAGCTTTGCACTTCACTGCCGCTGGCAGCAGAGTTCCCGAGCCCCAGAGGGACCAGAGGGCAACTTCTGGAAGTTCCTGCCTTGGGAATTGGAGAATTTGGATCTAAACCAAGGGGAAAGTGGGTTAGCAGGTGGAGGAAATGGCAGCCAAGGCTTGGCAGGCCGCAGGAGGGGTTTGAGAGCTGTGCAGAGAGTGTGGAGAGCTTTGGTAGTGCAAGGGATGGGCTGGGGATGTCCAGGGACAGGGGAAGGGTTAATCCCAGCTGGATCTGCCAGATCAGCCCTGCCCTGCCGCTGTGTGAGCTGAGACCCCTCTGCCTTGAGGTGCTGCCCCCAAATCCCCTGAGTGGCTCCAGGGCAACACAAGTGCTCAAACCCCCCAGTTTTCTATCAGGAGCAGCTCCCTGGCCATGCCCAGCGGTGCCCCCTCATCCCTGAGCCCTGCGGAGCCTTTGGCCCTGGGCTGGGGGGCAGCAGAGCTGCTGTGCCCCGAGGTGGGGCTGGGGGCTCGGGGCTGGGGCCACTGGATGGCACTGCTGCCTTGCACAAGGCCGGGAGGAGCTGCGGCGCTGGGAGGGGAGCAGGGGATGCTGCAGGGACAGCTCTGGGGTGGCCCTTGGCACATGTCACCAGGGCTGGGTGGCCTGCTAGAAGTCGACTGTGGGAGTGATGAGGGGAAGCACGGTGGGGATGGATGGAGACGAGAGATCTCTGAAGCCAGGTCGTGGAACTTGGGGTTCATTGCAAAGGGCCTGGGTGCAGGGCCCTGCTGGGAACTGCCAGGCACAGCTCAGAGCAGGCCCAAGAGAAGAGAGAGAGGTAAAGAGAGAATGAGAGAGTAAAATAGAGGATCAGAGGGTGAGGTTCCTGTTACAATACAATAAATCTTCTGCTGGTCTTGGAACTTGTGGGTTATTGCAAAGGGCCAAGTGCAGGGACCTTTTGGAACTTGGGGCTCATTGCACAGGGCCCTGCTGGGAGCTGCCAGGCACAGCTCAGAGCAGGACTGGGAGAAGAGAGGGGGAGAGAGGGTAAGAGAGTAAAAGCATAAGAGAGTAAAAGGCAAGAGCTAAGAGGCAAGAGTAAGAGTATAGAAAGTAAGTGAGCAAAGCTCCCGTTACAACACCATAAATCTTCTTCTGTGTTGAACATTCTAATTCTCACTCACCAGTCTGGTCCAAGATACAAATCCTACAGCATTTACATACAGCCTATAAGAATCATTACATCACCATACTGTGTTACATGTTAAACCCTAAAAACTCCTCTTTGGGCCCCTCTGCCAAGCTGTAGGGTCTGCTCTGACCCTTGGAGCTGTCTGCAAGCAGAGGGTGTTGTTCTGGACCTTCTTCAGAGCACGGCCACAGGCCTGGGAGGCAGAGCAGTGATGACAAGTCCAGAGGGTTCACAGGGAGAGGGAAATGGAGGGGAAAACTTTGTGTGAGATCAGCAGATGAAAATCCAACCACTTGACCTTCTTTGAACTTATTTCAAACCCATCAGGCATGGAGAAAATTGAGGCTATAACTCAGGTTGCTCCTGTTGGTCACATTACCAATTCCATTACCCTGGGCTGTTTGTCTTAATTGAGCTGCAGCCTGGCCTATGACTAATTGGCAGGTCACTCTGGCCCTAAATTAAAGAACACGGTTGTTTTTTTTACTTTTAACAACTTTAAAGTCCACTCATTGTCACATTTCTTCCAAAAGTCTGTGGGCTTTTTCCAGGCAGGCTAAATGGTGTGCTGAGTTCAAACCAACCCACATTTTTCTTCTTGGGATGGTTATTTATATTCCAGTGGTGGCTACAGAGAAAATGGCCCTGGAGGTTACTCTGACCACTGGGAGTTCATTACATCAACAGAAAAAAAAGGTGAGAAAACGGCTTCCTGCTCAAAAAAATCTCCCTGCTGCTCCCTCTTACCCCACACCACCATCTCTGGTGGGGTTTGGCTCCTCTTGCTTGTCCCCAGCATCACCTGGGAGCTTCAGCAGCACTCTGGGGCTGGGGCTGCTGCTCAGAGAACCCTGACTGACCCTGCAGTCCAGGCTCTGAGGATCTGGAGTAAAGTGCAGGTTTTGGGGATTAAATCCCCTCCTGACCCTGCAGCCTGGGCCCTGGGGCTTTTGGGGTGAAATCCCCTCCTGACCCTGTAGCCCAGGCTCTGGGGGTTTGTGGTAAAGCCCAGGCTGAAGGCAGGGCCTGGCTTGGCTCAGAGCTGCTCCCTGTTAGGCTGAGTTCACCCTTGCTGCTCCAGCAGGCACACACAGAGCAAGGGCTTGGTTCAGGTTTGTGAGCTGGGACAGAGCTCAGCTCCAACAGGAACACACAGAGCAAGGACTGGGTTCAGGGGGTTTGTGAGCTGGGACAGGGCTCAGCTCCTGCAGGAACACACAGAGCAGGGCCTGGGTTCAGGGGGTTTGTGAGCTGGGACAGAGCTCAGCTCCAGCAGGAACACACAGAGCAGGGCCTGGGTTCAGGGGGTTTGTGAGCTGGGACAGAGCTCAGCTCCTGCAGGAACACACAGAGCAAGGACTGGGTTCAGGGGGTTTGTGAGGCTGGGACAGAGCTCAGCTCCTGCAGGAACACATGGAGTAAGGACTGGGTTCAGGGGGTTTGTGAGGCTGGGACAGAGCTCAGCTCCTGCAGGAACACATGGAGTAAGGACTGGGTTCAGGGGGTTTGTGAGCTGGGACAGAGCTCAGCTCCTGCAGGAACACACAGAGCAGGGCCTGGGTTCAGGGGGTTTGTGAGCTGGGACAGAGCTCAGCTCCTGCAGGAACACATGGAGTAAGGACTGGGTTCAGGGGGTTTGTGAGGCTGGGACAGAGCTCAGCTCCTGCAGGAACACACAGAGCAAGGACTGGGTTCAGGGGGTTTGTGAGGCTGGGTCAGAGCTCAGCTCTCTGCCCTGGGGAGATGGAGAATGTGGCACCCCTGGTCTCCTTCCCTTGCATCCCCCAGCAGCATTTCCAGAGAAAAAGCAAATAAAAAGCAACTAAAAGGCCAAACAGCAATGCCCAGGTCTGTGCAGGTCCTGCATCCTGCCCCAGCCCTGCCTCATGGGAATTACTGAGCTCCCTTTGCTCCTGGCCTGCAAAATGAGGATCAAACCCTGCCCTGCTCTGTCACAAGAAGAGTTCATTAATATTCATGAGGCAAGGTAATATTCCAGGGGAGGGAAGGGTTCTAACTGCTCTGACTAATGAACATCTGTCATCTCCAGCTCTGGGAAGGTAAGAGTGATAGAAAATGTGAGGTAGTGCTGCACACCCAGCCACTTCAGAGCTGTTTACCCACTCACACAAACCAAATTAGCACCTGCTGGGGAAGTGCAGGGGCATCCATTCACACAAACAGATTTTTTTCCATCAAGGAATGTGCTTCAGACATAGAGGCATCTTGGGTTTCACAATTAGGCAATTAACAGGGCCATTAAAAGTGAGTTAAATGCATTGAAACAAAATGAAGTGCGCCCAAAACTTTGGAATTGGATATCACAGGCTCCAAGCAAGGGATGGATTTACATTCCTGATGGCCGTCACTGGTCCCTGGGATGTGACAAAGAACTGGCTCTCTCCAAATTTCTTGGGAAAACATCAGCCCTGACACCAGCGCAGCGGCCTCAGCTGAGTTCCTGTACCTGCTCAGTGCTGAACACTTGGATATCTGATGCAAGGGGCAAAAAATTCAAATTAAAACAGTCCAGGTGCTGCACAATGCCTGTTTCAATGCCAAGGAGACTTCCTCAGAGTTGGTGAGACCCAAAAGTCACCAGGTCCTGATGCAACCCAGGTTTTGTGTGTTGTAACAGAACTTGTAATAGCTGAAATTTTCTGCCCTCTAAAGGGCTGTGAGCCCTCATTTCTAATTATAGCAGCTGGGATAACAATCTGTGCTGGGAAAAGCCTTTTACAGAGCTCTGCTGATTTGTCCTGAGTATTTATTGATTATTATAATCCAAGCTTACAAGCTCCTAAGCACTGACTCCTCTTTATTTTTTATTTTTTTCATGGTTTATTAGCATTCACCTGCAGGAAGATGGGTGCTTCAAAAAGAGCAGAATTCAGGAAAGCAGCAGCTCCCTGCAGAAAAACCACTTCACCCTTTGCTGTGCCCCAGCCCAGTGGTTTTGGCTTCACCACAAATCTTCTCCCCCACACCCCATTTTTGTGTCCACCCAAGGGAAATGCTCAGGAACAAGAGCAGGGCCTGTTGAAAGGGAATGTGAGCGAGCAAGAAAAATCCCCTGCAAGAAAAGAGGTCAAGAAATTATCAATAGAAGAATCTGTCAAGGTGGCCACTCGGCCAGGTTTGATTTCTGTGAATGTGTCCCCTCTGATTAGCTTTACATCTCGGGGCTATTGTGGGAGTGTATTGTGTTGGAAACCATTCTCCAAACTGAAAATGCCCCACTGCTTCTCAGGCCCTTGTTTTTTTTGAGCAGGGAGTGGGAATGTTTTGTGTCTGGGATGAACCATGGCCTCTCCTCCCGTCCTGAAGCTTCACAGATTGTTCTCAGATTTGGACACACTTCAATGGACTCTTTTTAATAATTTTTTTTTTAATTCTGTCTATAGGTCTTTTGAACATTTTCTTTCTTGCTTTTCAAGGCTGGGAGAGAGTTTTGAAGATAACAAGTCCATTTGTCTCCTGCTTTTTGAAATGTAGATATCGATTTTTGCTCAATTTCCCCCATTTGCACCTGAAGTCAACTGGACAGATGAGCCAGGAAGAAAATTATGGATCTCTGAGGAGAAAGATGAGCACAGGAGACTCCCACAAGACTGAATTTTGGCTCTCCCATCCTTTTGTAGGTGGTGTGAGCAAGTGATTGTGACCAAAAGCTGCTCCTGGCTCCCCCCAGTGCAGCCAGGGCAATGTTACCCATAGCTGTTCTGGATGGTTTTTATTATGGTTTTTACTATGGTTTTTATTGTTTTTTATTGACTCCTCAGCTCAGTTCTAGGTTTGATGTTCAATTCATCTGCAGGATATTTGTGGGGAGGTGTTTGTTGGACGGGATTTGGGGCAGCAGAAGCAAGGAAAGAGGAGAGTAGGTCATTAAATAATTAACAGGAGGTGCTGAATTCCTTCATTTCCGTGTCTGGCAGGATTCTATTCCTAAGAGAATTGGGACAATTGGATTTTTCCCCACCAGATTTGCCCTGATGCTCTGGAATTGCTGGATAGAACTTTTAGTGCTGTCCAGCTCAGTTGGGCTGCCTGGCTGGAAAATGGGAAGCAAGGCTTGGATGAGCCTTTTTTGGGGGAAAAAATGAGATTTGTGTGACCAGACTGATGTAAAAGTGGGTTTTTTTTCTGGAGCAGACCATTTCACACATGGTTCCAAATCCATATTTCTCCATTAACAGCATTTAGCAATGTGTGTTTTTTTTGGTGGAAACTTGGGATGTTCAGGTCTCCACCTCAGCATTTTGAGGGTTTTCCAAGGAATTTCTGCTTTTCTTCCCAAGATCCAGGGCTGATCATCTGCACATCAGGTGGGAACCCCCTCCTGCAGCAGGCTGGTTGGTAATTTGGAGGTGAGGTGGCTGTCACAGCCGTCTTGGATGTGACATTAGAACAAAGCTGCTGCAGGCTCTGCGCTGCGCTTCCCTAACCGCCAGCATGCTAATGAGATGCAAATTGTGTCTAAATATTTAAACTCAAATCAAAACAAGCCACTCTCCCTGCTCCATACCAAGCACCCAGCTCACCCAGGGCATAGCAACCATCTCCAGGAGGTTTGGGAGGCATCAGGAGGGATGGGAAGGGGTGTGGGGAACATTTCCAACACGACCTCTACGGGTTGGAAGCATTTGTTCAGAGCAGCACATGGGTGCACAAAGCAGCTCCCACAGCTCTGTGAGGGAGTTTTCACAAACTGTTGTTCCATGTTGGAACCCTAGCACGGCTGCAGTTTGTGTACACATTTATTTATTTGATTTTTTAATTTTTTAATTTTTTTTTTTTTTTGGAGGTTGTTTCTTGGGAGGGAGGTAGGAGAAAACTCTGTTACCGCCTTTCATTCTCCCAACTGCCAGCTCCTGCCTCTGTGTTCTCAGGGCCACAAACAACGGCGCCTTCCCCTCGTTAGCTTTGATTGCTTCTGCTGCACTGAGCAATAACAAAGGTGCAGGAGTCCTTCTGCAGGTGCAGGATGCAGTTCCTGCCCCAGTGAGTGACTGTGGAAACAGGGATGCAATGGGGTGTAACCTCAGACAAACACAAGAAAATCAGAATTTGGGGTGTTAAAATGGAAGTTTAGGGTTCCACTACAGGTCCAGGATGCAGTTCCTGCCCCAGTGAGTGACTATGGCAGTGGATTCACTGATTTTATGGGGTGTAACCTCAGACAAACACGAGAAAATCAGACTTTAGGGTGTCACAATAAAAGTTTTGGGTTCCACTGCAGGTTCAGGATGCAGTTCCTGCCTCAGTGAGTGACTATGGCAGTGGATTCACTGATTTTATGGGGTGTACCCCAGACAAACACAAGAAAATCAATATTTAGGGTGTCACAATGAAAGTTTATGTTCCACAACATGTGCAGGATGCAGTTCCTGCCCCAGTGAGTGACTGTGGCCATGGATTCAGTGATTTTATGGGGTGTAACCTCAGACAAACATGAGGAAATCAGAATTTAGGGTGTGACAATAAAAGTTTAGGCTCACTTAGTTTTTTTGCCATGGACTAGTGGGGTGCACAGAGGCAAATAGTGAGATTTATAACTTTATTGAAGTTCTATTAATTTGTTTAGCTGGGCGCATGTCTGAGTCTGAGCTTTCATTTAATGCAAGGATTATTTCCTACCTGGGATTTAGGCTGTGTGTCATCAAAGGAAAGGAGGAGAAAAAATTAACTGCATGTCCAGGGGTAAAAACTTCATTTCCTTCAAAATCCCATTTTTGGGAGAGTCTGGCTCTGGGATCTCAGCCCTTAATATTGAGATTGTTCATGAACTGGGAGCCTGGGTTGAAAATGGGGCAGATTTTGATGGTTTAGCTCCTGGCAGAGTTTTCCATGTAACTCCTGTGGGTTCCAGAGGCATTTTCCCATAGAAAATTTGGGATCACCCATTGCTGCAGCAATGATCAGATAATCTGAGCCCCCAGACTCAGAGCACTGAGTCAGTTAAACCCTGGCTCCCCTGAGAGAATTGCCAAGTCCTTTGAGGGGAGGATGAGCACCAACAGCAAGAGGATCTGCCAGGGTTTGCCAGGATTTTGGTCTGGGGGAGCTCCCGGATTTGTGCCAAAGTCTGGAAGTGAGATCAGCCCCTGACCTGCCCTGCTTGCTCCAGAAAATATTTATTTATTGATGGGCTTGGGCTCAGCTCTGGGGGGCTTTTCCAGCCCAAACGATCCAGCAGAACAGCAAATGCCCAGCACAGGGAAAATCAACCTTCACCAGGAGCTGCCCCTCTGCCCCCTCAGCGTCTGCAAGGGACAGCTCTGGGCTGGCAGATTCAACCTCTCCCTACAAGTCCCTTTTTGTGTGGTTTGGGGACTGTTTGCTCTGCTCTGTGCTTGTTTTTTCGGTTTTCCTCTTGACTTTGTAGTTTGGTTTTACTCAAAATAGAAACATCTGTGGCTGGTGTCCCTCTGCAGAGAGCCAAGCCAGTTTATTCTCCTTTTTCTGGCCTAAAATTGTTGGAGAAATTCTTGGTCATGTCCTTGGGTAAGTCCTGACTCCACAGACATCAGATTTCTCAGGGATTTCAGTGGTACAAATGTTTCCTTGAGGGGGTTTGGTACCTCTATTTTCTCTGCTATTTAAGTGCAAGAATTAGGGGAAGAGAAATCCCCTGTAAAGGAGTCAGAACATCACTGGTGGGCTCCTTCTCTGCTCTGCTGTCTGAAGGAGCCTCCAATTCCAAGTCGTTGAACTGTGCAAAGAAGGATCCCATGAGAGCCTGCAGAACCCTCCCTGCCCTCCAAATCTTGCAGCATGTAGCTTTTGGCCTGCCATTTATTTTCCTTGGGTTTAGGAGAGGAAAGGAGTAAAAGAGATGGAAGTGGCCTGGAGCACTTTGTCATCTTGGGGTTCATTGTTGTGCTGCCTTGATGAAAAGTTTGCTCCTTTTTGACTCCTCCACCCTTCCCTGCAGCCAATCCAAGCTGCCCAGGGAGCTCCAGGCGAGGAGAAATCTCATTTCCAGGGGCTCAGATCAGCCCTGATTCCCTCCCAGGG
Source organism: Calcarius lapponicus (assembly GCA_039654755.1). Lineage (NCBI taxonomy): Eukaryota > Metazoa > Chordata > Aves > Passeriformes > Fringillidae > Calcarius > Calcarius lapponicus. The sequence goes on along the minus strand of JBBFKN010000012.1, from coordinate 20,606,009 downwards.
GTCAGCCCAGGGGTTGTTTGTGCAGGGCAGAGATAAGGGACAGCATCAGGCTGGGAGTTTGCTCAGGGAAAAGCCAGCCAAGGAAAGCAGTCCCTGATGTCAGCCTGGCTTGGATGGGTCCCAGCTGGGAGCTGGGTGTCCCTCCTGACAAAGGGCAGCATCAGATGTCCCTAAGAGCCTTGGAAAAAGGGGGAATGACAAAAGTTTAGTGCAAATTGGAATGAATTTAAATATTCCCATACGACAAACTTTCATTTATCGTTGTAAATGTCTTTATGGTGGTGAAATCTTTGTTCTTTAATGACCTAAAAGTGCCCTGGTCCTGTCTGGGGTGCTGGAGCCAAGGAACATTCCTAACTCAGCAACACCAAAGTACTGAGCCAAAGCTTAAACTTTAAGGGCAGATTTATCAGAATCCTTATCCTGACCTAGTGCACAAAGGACAGTCCAAAAAATGGGGGAAAAACCCCTCCTGGTCTTTAATTTGGGGCAGTTTTGGACAAGAAACCTCAGGGAAACAAAGGCAAAAGGAGCCCCATGGATATTTATTGGCACAGCCCCATGTCCTGGGTGGGCTTTGCCTCGATTCTCAGGTGACTGAAATCCCTGGAGCCTCAGGACTTCTGGAGTTCACTGTTAGGGGAATAATGCTGAAAATCCTTTCCCTTCCTAATCAGGGGAGCCCTTCCCAAGTGGAGCAACCCCACTCCCAGCCGTGGCGCTGCCTCAGTTTCCCCAGGTCCAGGAGCTCCCCTGCAATCTCTGCACCCTGGGGTCTCCAGGAGGAGCCTGAATGAACCTCCCGGCTCTTTCCAGCATTCCCGGCTCTCTTATTTGGGTCGTGCAGTTCTTCCCACTGCTAATTAGGGTAATTGAGGGGTGTAAATGAAAGGTCTTGGATGCAGAACGTGGTGCTCGAAGTGAGAGCTGTTAATGCAGTTTCCTGGTGCATCCAGCTGCCCTGGAACTGAGGATGCTCCTGGCAGGAATTCAGGGAATTCTGTGTCAACATTCGGGGCTTTAACGGCTTTGCAGAGCAGTTCAAGGGAAATTCGGGCTGAAAAATGCAAATGTGATGCTGCGTGTGAGGCTGGGATGTGTCTGGGTTTGTTTTTAGAGGAGATAATTTAGGGAAAAGCTGGAGAATTCTCTGTCCCAGCCCACCCAGGCTGCTGTTCCTTCGCCCCAGTGTTCCCCCACGGATGCTGCAATGAAAGCCACGTGTGAACACGCAGGGAAGGGGGAAGCAGCCCCAGGCACGTGGGATCAATAATTCCCTGCCTGGGAAGAAGTTCCCAGCTGATTAACTCAGCCCACATTCCCTGCCTTGCTCTGCAACATCCCCTGTGCAGCCTGGGTAGGAACGAGTTAATTTCAAAGCTCTGCTGGAGATGGGTCTGGTACTTTCTCTCTCCTGCTTTTCATAATTAAACATTTCGGCTTTAATTTCTCCTGTCTCCATAAACAGCATCATCTTTTACCCTCTAAGTTATGCTCTGATACCTTTTCCTTGCTGCAAGAACCTCAATCACCACAGTTCTGTTCCCTCCCTGATTTTAACAGCTCACTCCTCTTCATGAGCCATTCAGAGCCTCGTTTGGAGTCTCTAAAATATGAATTATCTGGGAGGAGACTGGGAAAATACTGGAAATTTATTTCATTTGGGCTCCACAGCACTCAGTGAATGGGATCTTTGGCCCCTTATTTGCATGAGTCCCTTTAAAATGGGGATTTTGAGAATTAGAGTTTATTTTTCTCTTGATCAAAGCAGGAATAGAGATTTCTAAATAATCTTCAATCTTCCTCCTGGTTTGTTGGTTTGGGTTTTTTTATTTTTTTTCCAATCAATTGATTTACTTGGAGCTGCTGTCCTAAAGGCTAATGAGGCAGTACAGAGATTTATGGATGATATTTCCCTGGCTCTGATGGGACTCTTTTAATGCCTAATTAACTCTGTATCAAAGCATCCCAATCCTCTTGAAATCTGAGCCACCAAGAATCCGCTTCTTGTTGATTTTTCACCCAGGACTTGTGAAAACTGAGTCTTGATTCCCTTGGAACGAGCCCACCAGCACCACTGGCTCTGGGATTGGGCCTTTATGTACAAAGATTTGGGGCTTTCCATTCAAAATGTCAATTTATCTGCTGAAGAGCTGAGGGCATGTGTGAAAAGTGGAATTTACTTTTTACATTTTTGGTTGAGCCTGCATCTCCTTTGAGAGGGAGGTTGTAGGGGCGAGGCTGAGCCAAACATAAACAGCTTGGGGGAGCCGGAAATTCCTCCAGTCCCACGAAAAGAACAATATTTGTGGAAAAGCTGGATGTGGAGGCAGCCATCTCCAGAGCGGTGTGAGCATCTCCACGAGGTTTGTTTTGAAACAGAAGCCACCCAGAAATGTGAGCAGGGCTTTCATGGCTTTGGCTTTCCTGCTGGAATGTGGTGCTTGCAGAGGGAGAGGGAATCAGAGCATCCTCAGGAGAGAGAGGCCAAGGGGCTTTGAAGCTGATACTGTAATTAAGGCCATGTTTATATAAAAGTAAACATTTGGAATAAGAACTCAGTGCTTCCTCCTTTCCTGCTGCTGGGTTTTGCTTTTTATTCCTGAGCTTGGCCATTTCCAGATGATTTCCAGCAGCTCGGGGTGAGGGGACATCACTGATGTCCAGGAAGGAGCTGCTTTGGGGCTCTCCAGCATCACTCCTGGCAAATTCCACGCTTGGGATGCCTGGGAAGCAGCCCCGGAGAGGCCAGGGTTGGGATATTTGTTTTAAATGCAATTTAGGAGGTGGTTTGCTGCTGCAATCCGTTGTGAGCTGTTTACAGCTCTCACTTCGAGCACCAGCTCTGCATCCAAGACCCCTCATTTACACCCCAGAGAGAGAACTGGGAATGGATTCTTCCCCAAACCTTTTGGGGGAGTGGGAGGAAGGGAAGAGAGGAGCAGGAGGGAGCTGGGGTCCCACGGATGTCAGTCCCAGATTCCAGCAGCCCCTGTGCTGCACTCTGCTCCTGCCTCTACTCAGCACCACAACAAGATTTTCTGCCCCTCAGAAATGTCCTGATTTTTTCTTTCCTCTCATTCCCTCAGAAATTTGCTCCTGATTTCTGGAAATCAGGGAATTGCTCCTGCCTAAATTCTGCCTGAGCACCTCCAGGCCACGTTCTGCTCCTCAGAGGTGTTGCCTCTCCTGCTGAGCAAATAAAGCTCCTTCTGCAAGCACCATTGGCTGGATTCCACTTCCAAGTGGTTCTGTTTTCCAGGGCAGCTCAGCTCTGTCAAATCACAGACAGAAGCACATGGAGAAGTTCTCTGAGTTTGATTCTCCTCAGGAGAGAAAGAGGAGAAAACCTCTGAATGTCCCTAAGGAATCATTTACCTGGAAGTGGCTGTGCAGCTGAGAGGGGGCACAGCCCTGATGGACCAGTGTGCAGAGGAACTGGGCTGAAATAATTGGATATTGTAATATATAATTGTGATATTATTATTATTATTATTATTATTATTATTATTATTATTATCATTATTATCTAAGATATATAATATATACCATTATAATTATGCTATTATAATAAGATATTATCATATTATAAGATATATAATTACTATTATAATTATAATAAGATATATAAGATATATAATATATACTATTGTAATTACACTATTATAATAAGATATTACAATTGTTAAAGATATTATAATAATAATCATAGATATAAATACAATTTTCCAGTTTTGTGGATCTACAACCAGCCTGGGCTAAATCCTCTCAGTGTCCACGTAAGAACCTGCAAGAACTTCTCTTTCTGGGCCATTTTTTATGGATTGTTTGGGAGAAAGATTCTTCTTGCCTGTTGATGTGACCTTCAAAAGCAGAGAGGGAGTGGAAGGCTGGAGCACAGGCTGCAATGTCTCATTTCGTGAAAGACACAGGGAAAGTTAGATTGATTGATGTATAATTCCCTAAGGGGAGAGAATTTTATTAGAGGAAATGACTGCCAAAAAAATCTTGAAATAATTAATATCAGCACTTGCAGTTTTTAAGTGCTGGGAGAGAGAGAAAATGAGGGGAATTTATAATCCAGAGCACAGGAGCTGAATTGAGGGGCTGTGTGTTTTATCCAAGGTATTGAACTGATGGAGAAGCAGATATTTCACTGTTTCAATTAGCACAGATTACTTTATTACTTTCTCCCAGACAGTAATTATTTTTGGTGATGAGGAAGCCTTGCAGATTTTTTTTTAAATTTTCCCTGTGCATATGGGATGGAGTGCAAGGATGAACTGTAGTGACAGGAACTCAGATCCCCTGAGAACTTCAGTCTCTCTGAAGGGATGGATGGCTCAAGGAAACACTGCTGACATTTAACAGCATGCAAGTGTCAGAAACGTCTGAGCAGGGAAATTACCAGTGTTTATTAGCAAACAGAACGACAGCACTTTAAATCCCTTTCATTAGGGCTGTGTTTGGAGAACAAGTGGAGCAGGACGCGTGTGAGAATTTGGAGGAGGAGCTGGCAGGAGCAGGAGGATGCCCAAAGCAAACACTGCTGGCACTCTGCAGACAGCCAGGCAGGGTGGGCAGCCTCTTTTGGGGTACAGAAAAGGAGATTTTACCTGCTCCTCTGCCCCCCCAGCTGCCCAGGGCTGTTAGCTCCATTCTTCCCCAATAAATGATTCCCCTGGGCAGGGCTGGGTGATAAGGTCTCTGTCCTGCATGGTTTTGTGCTCAGCCTTATCAGCCCCTGGCCAGGGATGTTTTCCTGGCTCCCAGTGGCAGGACCTGCTCCTGGAAGGGCTGTGTGGAAGAAATTCCTTTTCTTTGCCCTCTGCTGTACGGTTTTGCACGAATAGAAAATAAGAAAAGCATCTCAAACACTAAGAACTGTGTATTTCTGTAGTAAATGTCGGCGTGGCTCCGCTGATTTCACACCCTTTGATAATTGACATTGGTTTTTTTCTCTGGTGAGTCTGATTTGGTTTTAATCCCTCAGCAAAATGAGGAAAAAGTGCCATTTCTGGGGCAGACAGGCTGGCCAGTGATGTCACTATTTCATCTATAAATGAAGAAAATGCTGCATTTGGGAACACTTTTAAAGCTCCTGAACCTCCCTCCCTTGGCAGGAGCACCGTGGGTGGAAAGGGAAGGAGCCACTGTGGATGGGGCTGCAGAACACCCCAAACCCCTGGTCAGTATTTATCCATAACAATAATTAGCCCCAAATCCACAGATTCATCCCTCCCCTGACTCTGACAGCCAGCAGAGCAGCTGAATCACCCACCAGGCTCTGGAAATGTCAGGGGACATTTCCTCCCTCTAAGCATTCCCTGAGCTGATTTCCCTCTGCCCCTTGGTTTTGGGGCCAAGCAGGTGGGAGAGGGGAGCAGGAGCTGTTCGTGGCTTTTTGGTGCACAGAGCCACTCTGAATTTAGCTCTCTGCCTTATAATTGAGCCTTTGAGCTGTTTGTTCTCTGCCTCCCCTCTCTGTGGTCATGTTTACCAAGAGGAAAATAGACAGGAGCTCTCCCAAGGCCAACTCTCAAATTGTACCCTTAGAAAATGTTGGGTTTAAATTGCCTGTGGTCCTGAAGCTCTTCCCAAGGCCCTGCCTTGGTCTCAGTTTAAGAGCAGCACTATAAATAAGTACAAGCAATGGTGAATCTCTGAGTAATGTGCTTCTATTATGTAGCAGAAGCTCTAAAAGATGCTTTGCAACCCAGAAATTCCAACTGCTGTGTCAAGCACGCTAAAGCTGAAGCGTGGATGAGGTAAAGCCAAATAGATCCTAAAGCTTTAAATTTAATCCACCCCATTCTGTGCCATGAGGAATCATTTATTGCTGTAAATCGCCACCAGAGATGATGAATTGCCTGGCACTGGCACCACGTTCTCTGGTGGAATTATCACTCCAGCCATGGCATCGAAACATATTTCACCTCCTCTCCCCAGGATGAAAACAGGAGCACGTTCCTGTGTGCTAATCAAGGCCTCCATTAATCAGGGTGAGACACTGTAATTGTGATTACAGTCAGAAATCAATTAATGCTCACCTTAAAATAAAACAGTGCTCTCAGCTGCAGCAGGTGCCCACTCTGGGACTTTAAAGCCCTTTTTGGTGTCCTCAGCACCTCAAGCCCTGCCTTGCTTTGCAATCAACTGAATTTATTTGTTGTTTTTTCCTTCCTTCCTTCCCTTCAGAAGGTTCTGGTGCTTTTTCCAGAGCAAACAGTTCTGGAAGTCAGGGGCATAAACATTGCTCAGGCAGCTGAGCTATAAACCAGGAGAGAGGGGTGAAATCCTGTGCTCTGTGTGATCCGTGCTCCCCTGGCCGATATTTGAACCTGGAAACGTTGATGGGAGATGTGGCTGGCGGGGCTGTTGGAGTGAGATGTTAACCGTGGGCTTTTGTCTCTCCCGATCCCTGGAACTAATCCCGTTTTTGGCACCCAGCTCTGGCCAGCCTGGCCCTCCCTGCAGCCTGAACAATGTCCTGATTCTCCAGGCTCAGCATTCCAGGGTCTCTCAGCTCACTGTGAACGTTTGCAGGGCAGGGGAGAGGGGCTGGCCCGGCACTGGGGGGCCACAGCAGCCTCGAGTGTTCATTCCCTTTGTACCCACCCAGACTCCTCCAGGATTCCAGAATTCCTGGCTGTGCCCAGCTCCTTTCAGTGTCCTGAGACCCCAAGAGGAGCAGCTCCCCCTGAGCCCTGCTGGGGATGAGCTCTGGGACAGCACTTGCACGACTTGGGGAAGTTTTTGGGAAGTTTTTGGCTGAACAGCTGAGAGGGCTCAGAAGAGCTGCTGGGCAAAGGAGGGGACCCCACGTCTGTGGCCGGGAGGAACTTTCTGCTGAGAATAAACTGGCACAGACAGCAAAGAAAGCTCTGGTTTGGGGCTGGCCAGCCTTGCCCACAAGTGGTTACGGGAGGAAAGGTTATTGTGGTTTCCCTGTTCACCCTTTGTGTGCCTGCACTCAGCTCCTGCTGCCCCGTTGGTCCCAGGCTGCACAGGCAGTGTCACGCATGTGTTTTATGAAAAATCCTTTCCTGAGAAGCTGAGAGGCCTCAGGAACAAAATGCAAACAATGGTTATCTGCTGCTGTGGGATGCAACAGGGGGATCTGGGATTGGGCTCATGTGGTTGTTTCTAATTAATGGCCAATCACAGCCCAGATGGCTCAGACTCTCTGTCCGAGCCACAAACCTTTGTTATCATTCCTTCCTATTCTATTCTTAGCCAGCCTTCTGATGAAATCCTTTTCTTCTATTCTTTTAGTATTGTTTTAATATAATATATATCATAAAATAATAAATCAAGCCTTCTGAACCATGGAGTCAGATCCTCCTCTCTTCCCTCATCCTGGGACCCCTGTGAACACGGTCACACAGGCAGTGAGCAGAAAGCCCAGAACAAGGCTGGGACAGGCAAAAAAAACACAGTTTGGGACTGTTTGTTCAGCATGAAACTCTTTTTTAGTGCTTCCCTGTTTCAATTAAGCTACCAGAAGCAAATCCATGCTAATTTTCAGATCTAGATCTGATGAGCAAACGCTGCTTTGCTTCCTTCTCTAACAGCCCTCCTTTCAAATATCACTCGCCTCAGTTCTGGCCGCTGCTGGTGGAGAATTTCCCCGAAGGAAACTACTGCTTGTGGCCTGTGGGAAGAGCTCTGGAGCAGGAATTGCCCTCCCAGCAGCTCCCACCTCGCGTCCCCTGCCAAGGAGCCAGATGGAGGTGGGCTCTAATCAGGTCACTGCAGGAGAAGGGAGCTGAAAGACTTGGAGGAGGCAAGAGCTGGGAAAGGCTATCACAGCTATTTTTGCTTCCCGAGGAGGAGAGATTAATTTAGATCGTCTGGTGTACACAAGGAAAGAGGGGGAGGGAAAAAAAAAATTAAAAAAAAAAAATCTGTTTGGAAACAAAGGGGCCCAGTCCTGAATGTTCCTTTGGGCTCCGTCATTAACGGCGCTGATGAAAAGGGAACAAACGGCTCCTGCATCATTACTGAGCCCGGGCTGTCACACAAACTGCTCCAGACACGGGGCTTTGTTCCCAGCAGAAAGGGAGGCACACATTCCCTGCAAGCACAGAGAGCTGGGGGCTCTCATGTGCCTGATTAGGGCACACAAAAGTGAGAACACAACAACTGACAACGCACCAAAGCCAGCGGTGCCTGGTGACCCCAGCCCAAAATGGGAAAACATCCCAAGGTTCACAAACTGGAAACCAAGTGAGATGATTTCTGTTGAGTTCTGCCACTCTTCACCAGGGAATTTGGGGAGAAAACGCTCTCCTGAAGGGCAAACCACCAAAATGCCTCAAACTCCTCGTCAGGCTGGTGAGAAGCGCTGAATGGTTGGGGTGCTGAGCTATAAAACAGGAGAGAGGGGTAAATCCTGTGCTCTGGGTGATCTGTGCTCCCCTGGCAAATATTTGAACCTGGAAACGTTGTTGGGAGAGCAAAGGAAGAAGCTACAGAGGATTGTGCAGCTGAAAGAATTACAGAAATTGGGGTGTCACCTTTTCAAGCTTGAATTTAGAGTGATCCTGCTCTTTGCAGTTGAGGGAGGTGAAGGACTTGAAGCATCAGGTGGCAACAGTGCAAGCCCTTGGATATTCTCATTTTCTTGCCCCTTTCCTCCAACAAATTCGCAGATTTTACTTTGCTGACAGTGGCTAAGGGAGCTGTGAGCTGGGGGAAATTCTGAATTAATTGAAACTGCTCAAAACAGGAGCTGAAATACAGAATAAAGTGAGGTTGGCTCTATTCACAAGCCAGTTCCAGGGGTTATTAGCCCACTTCTACTCCTCCATTCATCAGGCAAAGGTAATTTCTTTATTGCAGTAGGAATCCTAACACAAACACAGTAAATGGAGTGAGAACCTCATGTAAATGAAGCGAAAGCTTCATTTAGGACTCAATTCCTTTGCCTCACCTTTTCCTGTCAGAGCAGAGAGAAGGAACAGTTGATAACAGGGAGAGGTATTGAACCAACCTTTCCCCTCCTGAATTTAAGTTTAGCTCAGTCTCTGACCAAAGGCTCTGCAAATCAATTAGGGCTGACGAGCCCAGCTCTGAGTGCAGCACAGGGCAAACGGGGATGGCTCAGCACTGAGAAAAAACCTCCAGCATTTCTGACCCTTGGGTGGAGTGAAACACTCAGGGCATGAGCAAAACACAGAAAAAAATCATTTATTGGTGAGCACCAGAGTTGGAGAATAATCAGCTCCCTACAGCTGCTGGGTGGCTCTGGCTGGGATGTGACCAGTTATAAGATTTTGTGGAGAAAAACTGAATTTCCAGCATGATTTCCATCCTTCCTGGGAGAAAGTCCATGGAATTTCTCTGGAGCACCCAAACTTAGGGCTTGCTCCTCCCTGGGAAAATTACCTTTGGTGCAAATCATTTATTGGTGAGCACCAGAGTTGGAGAATAATCAGCTCCCTGCAGCTGCTGGGTGGCTCTGGCTGGGATGTGTCCAGTTAAAAGATTTTGTGGAGAAAAACCGAATTTCCATCATGATTTCCACCCTTCCTGTGAGAAAGTCCATGGAATTTCTCTGGAGCACCCAAACTTAGGGCTGGTTCCTCCTTGGAAAAATGACATTTGGGGCTGGAGCTCCATTCTCTTCCCTCTGGTGCTGATCTTTCCCATTTATTGGGTTTGGTCCCTGTCAGTGCCACCTTTTGGGTGCACACAGAGATGGATTTTGGCTGGCAAAATCAGCCCCTCATCCCCGGTTTTGGAGCTGAGGTGTTTCCAGCTCACAAATTGCTGCTTATTGGGATCACTCTGATGGGATAAGGACAGCCTTGGGGGACTTCAAACTTCCATTACTTTTTAATGGGAGGAACTTTAATAGAAAGGCTGAAATGCAGCTTCTTATTGCGGTGCCTCAGCAGTTCTGGAGCCATCAATCCTCCCCTTGCCCCTCCGTTATTACTGATCTATCAGTTCTTTCTACTTCTCTGAGCACTTAAATGGAAATAAAATCAGGTTTAGGCTTTATGTATCTTTAATAGAATGAAATTCAGCTTAAAGTCGTAGGAAAACACTCCTTGGCATGGAGTCCTCAATAAATGGGAGCAGCAAGAGGGGAAATGCAGGATTGTAAATCTGGGAGGGGGAAATTCTCAGTTTTGTCTCTGTGGCTTCCTCCTTTATTTCAAATCCCCCCCCTTTTCCCTGTTAATTCTGCCTGCAGGAGTCCATGCTGTATTTTATCTGGTTTATCCCCTTTTCTCAGCCAAAATGCTGAGGCACAAAGATATTTTCACATTCCACGTGCCCCAGTGCAACAGCAGAGGTGTGAAAAGCCAGGTGATTTTAGGAACAAACAGGTGAAAAATTCACTTTTTACACGAGGGAAGAAATGAAACAAAACGGGGTTTGGTTTCTTGGGGTGTTTTTGGAGTAGTTTTTGCAATGCAAGTGGATATTTGAGTTTGAAGTGCTGAAAGTCCGGAGGAAGATGGGAAAAGGAGGAGCGTGGGAGGGTTTGGATGAACATCCCTGGACTGGAAGCCTCAGAGGCTCTTCCCAATTGCTCCAAGATTCCCCTGCAGGGTCTGCAGGCAGAACCTCACTGAGCACTGAGGCTGAGCCTAAATTAACCCTTAAACCCCCAAAAATCATCCTTCTTATTTTTTTTTTTGTGGATGAAAAACCACAGCAAGGGCCACAGCTGAGACTGGGGGCTGGACAAGCTGAAAAATGAAAAATCATAATAAAAAAAGTAGTTCAGACCAAGCTGAAACAATTTGTTTGCTCACTAAACGATATTTTTTTTCCTTTGTTTAGACATTCCCAAATATTTCATTTTGTTCCAGACCAATAAATCTTGGGATTTATCAGCACCTCCACCCAAGGTTGGCTGTGATTTTTTTTCCCCAATAAATTTAATTGGTCCTTAGAATTCTTTTGTTTCTTTTCCTGTAAAGAACGTTGTGCCCTTTTGATTAAAAAAGGAAGAGCTTCGTGGGGAAGTCAGTGAAATCTTTTCTTCCCCTGCCCTCCTGGTGCTCCTAAATCTGATTTTAAGCATCTTCATTTGGGATCACACAGGACCATTTGTCCGTGTGTGAGAGTTCCAGTTGCTTCCAGGACTCTGTGGAGCAGCTAAATAAATTAAAAGGAGGGGGAAAAACGCCAGGAAAAACAGAAACACGGGAATTTCACGGGGAAGGACCCCGTGCCCAAATGACATGGCAGCAGTTTGCAGGGAGCCTCCTGAGCAGGCGTTTGTGGATTGCTTGGGAAGGACATCCAAATGTCAATTAACACAGGCAAAGGCATCATTACCAGTGCACCCCGAGGCTCCCAGCCCTTCCTGGCTGCCTTGAGGAGCAGTAATGGAGCAAATTAAATCATCCTGGGCCTGGCTGCTTCATGTAGGAGTCCTCAGCAGGGGCTGCTTGCAGGGAGAAAAGGGGATCCATGGTGGGAAAGGGGGAAATGCTGCTCAGAGCAAGGCGGGAGCTCAGTGTGCAGCTGGGAGCAGCAGGCTCAGGTTCTGGAGGGGTCTGAGGTGCCTCCTGCAGAAATCTGCATCATTCCTCATCCTTCCCAAAGCCTCTGGGCCTCCTCTCTTCCCAAGCTCTCCCTTTCTCCTCCCTTCCCAAACTTTCCCTTTCTCCTCCCTTCCCAAACTCTCCCTTTCTCTTCCTTTCCCAAACTTTCCTTTTCTCTTCCCTTCCCTTCCCAAGCTCTCCCTTTCTCCTCCCTTCCCAAACTCTCCCTTTCTCTTCCTTTCCCAAACTCTCCCTTTCTTCTCCCTTCCCAAACTCTCCCTTTCTTCTCCCTTCCCAAACTTTCCCTTTCTCCTCCCTTCCCAAACTTTCCCTTTCTCTTCCCAAACTTTCCCTTTCTCCTCCCTTCCCAAACTCTCCCTTTCTCTTCCTTTCCCAAACTCTCCCTTTCTCTTCCCTTCCCAAGCTCTCCCTTTCCTGCCCTCCCAAAGTATCCAGCTCCCATTCCATGCTCCACATCCCAGAACACTTGTTGGGCCAGCAGGTAAAAAACCCCTTTTTTCCAGGTTGGAAAAAATCTTTCCATCAGGAAAAAAAAAAACCCTTCCAGCCCAAGGACAAGGCTTGGAGCAAGCTGGGATGTGTCCCTGCCTCTGGAATGGGATTTGGGATCCCTTCCAACCCAAGCCATTCACGATTCCCATCCCTGGCGTGTGGGAAATGTGGAGGTGCAAACCCTGCAAGCAGAGGCAGCAGCAGCAGCTCAGGACCCCCGGCTCTGGGTGAGGCACAAATGCACCAAGCTGAACGATCAGGTGGTGGCAGCTGAGCAGAAATGGAATTACAGCACCGTGACCCCTGGCACGGGGCCAGGCCTGCACTTAGAGGGATGGCTCTGGAAAAAACAGGAGCTGAATGACATTTTTCACATTAATATCTATTCCTTCCCTGTCCCCCCAGCATGGCAAATTCAGCTGTGCTCCAGCCCTGCCAGTCCAGGCTTCTATTCCCATTTTCCAGCTGCGTTTTGGGATCATTCATTAAGCCAGAAACAATTAAATCAAATCCTGGTGTAGCTGTTAATTATAAGGAAATAAGGACTTATTTCAATAATCCCACTGTTGTGTTCTGCTTTTCTTTTGAACTGAGGTTTTTAATCAGATAGAAATGGGAACTCAGGATGCTTGGAAGAATCTCAGCATCCAGATTTCCAAGCCTGGTGCCTCTTTTCCTTTAAGCCCTAACCCAAAAGCTTTATTTTTAAAACTGCTCTCACTCTGTGGTATCTCTTCAGAGCTTCTGTTCCATTTGGCAACTTTAGCAGCTCATTAGGGCTTCTTGCTTTTATTTTGACTTGGGTAATGAGGGCTGTAAAGAATTGCCAGTCTACACTGGTGCTAATGAAAACCAGAGTGCAGAGGGCAGAGCTGATAAATCCCGCTCGGTGAAGGGCTCAGAGTGGAGCAGGAAAACATCTCAGGCAGGATTCAGCTCCGGGCTGCCCAGCTTTGCCAGGGATGGTTTGTGTGTGGGGACAGAAGCAGCCCTGTGCGGGGTGCCCCTGGATTCCCAGCAGGTCTGGGGCTCTCAGGCTGCAGGGACAGCACTCCCAGTGCCTCCCAGGCTGGCTGTGAGTCTGTCCCAGCCTGGCTGTGAGTCTGTCCCAGCCCGGGCAGATGGCTCAGCTGCCCCTGAGGGCTCCTCAGCCTTCCACCTTGACTCGGGGATTGGCTTCTTCCAGGGTGAATTAGGGACAAGGAGGGAAATCCCTGCCCTGCTGCCTTTCCCTGCCAGCCCTGCTGTCCCTGTGCATCCCCAGCCCTCTCTCACCTGGATTTCTCTCTGTTTCCATGGCAAAGGCTGGGGCTCTGCTGTCCCTGCATGTCCCCACCCCTGTCTCACCTGTTCCCACCTGGATTTCTTGCCAGGCTGCCCAGCCCTGCTGTCCCTGTGTGTCCCCAGCCCTGTCTCACCTGTCCCACCTGGATTTCTCCCCATTGCCAGGGCAGAGGCTGGAGCTCTGCCCAGCTCTGCTGTCCCTGTTTGTCCCCAGCCCTCTCTCACCTGGATTTCTCTCTGTTTCCATGGCAGAGGTCGGGGATCTGCAGTCCCTGTTTGTCCCCACCCCTCTGTCACCTGTTCCCACCTGGATTTCTTGCCAGGTTGCCCAGCCCTGCTGTCCCTGTGTGTCCCCAGCCCCCTCTCACCTGGATTTCTCCCCATTTCCATGGCAAATGTTGGGGCTCTGCTGTCCCTGTGTGTCCCCAGCCTTCTCTCACCTGTCCCACCTGGATTTCTCCCCATTGCCATGGCAGAGGCTGGAGCTCTGCCCAGCTCTGCTGTCCCTGTGTGTCCCCCAGCCCTCTCTCACCTGTTCCCACCTGGATTTCTTGCCAGGCTGCCCAGCCCTGCTGTCCCTGTGTGTCCCCAGCCCTCTGTCACCTGTTCCCACCTGGATTTCTTGCCAGGCTGCCCAGCCCTGCTGTCCCTGTGTGTCCCCAGCCCCCTCTCCCCTGGATTTCTCCCCGTTGCCATGGCACAGGCACAGCTTGGCACCCTCTGCTGTCACCTGCACAGCTCTGAGCACGTGTGGCTGCTCCTCCTGCAGTCCCTGCACGTGAATATTTCATGTCTGCGGCCGAGGATGCATTCCATCACTCTGAGGGCTGGATTTGCAGGATTAAGCCAGGCTCGCTGGTGGTGTCAAGGCCTGGCTTTTCCTTCCCTAAACCCTCACGGAAACCCAGCCTGGCACTGCCCACGTCGCCCTGTGCCCCCTGAGGATTCATCATTTGTCATCCCCAGTGCTCCAAGTCTGCTCTGGCTCCAGAGAGGTCTCACAGAGAGGAGGTTTGGGTTGGAAATCAGGGGAAAATCCTTCCCTGTGAGGCTGGGGAGGCCCTGGAATGGATTTCCCGGAGCAGCTGGGGCTGCCCAGCCCCTGCCAGGTTGGAGGTGCCAATGTCCCTTCATACCCAGGCCGTTCCTTCATCCTGGGAGCAAAAAGAAGAAAGAATTCTCCAGAGCCACCCTTCGCCTCCTGGAGCCCTGATTTAATGAGAGGTTAATGATTTAAATTAGAGGTTCCCAGCCCTGATTTAATGAGAGGTGAATTATTAGAATCAGAGGTTCCCAGCCCTGATTTAACGAGAGGTTCATGATTTAAATCAGAGGTTCCCTGCCCTGATTTAACGAGAGGTGAATTATTAAAATCAGAGGTTCCCTGCCCTGATTTAGTGCCAGCAGTGAGGGAGTTAAAGCAGGGAGGGAGGATGCTCTGCAGGAGGAAAGCACTCCAGGAATTGCTGGATGAGTGACCAAAAAACCTCCTGAATCCCTGGCACAGCCAGAGCTGGGTGAGGGCTGGGATGGTGCTGGTAGAGCTTGCAGGTTTTTCGGAGTTTTCTGTTGTTTCCTAGGGAAAAAATCCCAATTTTTGGTGGGGAAAGTGGTGAGGTGGAAGAAACAGGAGAGGCCCTGTGGCATCCCAAGTTGTGTCTGTAGGGCACTCAGCTCAAATATGGGATGGTTGGACTCAAGCCCCTGCTCTGACAGAAATATTGGGATTTATCCCAGCTTGAGGATTCCTTTGTGTTCTCCAAGGAAAAAATGGGGGGAAGAGGCTGAAATGTGAGCCAGACCCGCTCCAGATTTGTCCTGTGCGAGGAGGATTCTCAGCTGTGTGAAACCATTCCCTGGAAATGCCTTTTCCTCCCAGCAGGAATTGTGCTGGAGATGCTGCAGTCTCAGAGCAGCCTGAACTGAGCGGTGAATTGGAGCTCAATGATCCTTCCTGCCCTTAAAACCCAGGAATTTAACTAAAAACCCAGAAATTTACCTGGAAAATTTACCTAAAACCCCAGGAATTTACCTGTAAAATTTACCTAAAACCCAGGAATTTACCTGGAAAATTCACTTACAAACCCAGGAGGGTTTTCAGGAAAATCTGCCTAAAAATCCTGGAATATTCCCCCAGCCCAGGAAACAGAGGCTTCCCCCGATTTTTCAGGAGGGTTTTTTTTTGGTCCTGTACTTTTTTCCCTCAATTCTTTGTTGTGCTTGGCTCCACCCAGCCACCTGACTTTCCCTTTTGGAATTACCCCCAGGAAAAGCAGGTTTGAGGCATTGTCCCTCCCTTCCCAGGGCAGGGAAGGATTTTTACAGCGGCTCCACATTCTCCTCTCCCCCCAGCTGATCTCATCTATCAGCAGGTTTTGTTGTGTTTTTTTTTTTAAACCTTTTGTTGGCAAAAAATTCATAATTTTCCCTGCATTTTCTGTCATCTCTAAAGGCAGGGACCGTGCTACTGTCCCAGAATTGTAATAACTTATCTCTCCTTGTTGCCTTTGTGTCAGGTGTTATTATTAATCCTTATCAGGCTGTTCAGGGGAGGAAATTAAAAGGTCTGAAGGGACTGAAACTCAGAAAAAAATTTGTACTTTGCTCACAAGCAGAAGCCAAAAAAAAAAAAAAGATTATGTACAAGATTGAGAAGTATATTTCAAAGTGATTTCTTTTATTTTTGGAAATAAGCTGCAAGGAAGCCAAAAAAAAAAAGGAAATTCTCTCTTTATCCCCAAAACGGGGGGGAAGCCAAAGGAGAACCACAGCAAACCCAGACAGGGCAATTCAGTCCAGCATGAAATTGCAGAGTTAAATATATTTAACAGCAAAGAAGTTATTTGAAGTTGCTGTGAATAAATAATGGATTTCATTTTCATAAACAACTCATTTTCCTTCACAGAAAGCACCCAGAGCAAATGTTGCTCTGAAATTGTTTAATTACCAAGCCTTGCACTGAGTTATTTGCTGTGAACTTTCTGTCTTTCAGCATCTTCCCCTCTTAGATTAAATCTCATTTTCCCACTCAAATGCTGGGGTGTGAATGGAATCAGCACTTTCTGTATTTAGAATGGAACTGGGTTTCTGCATTATTAAAAGGGGAAAAAAAAAGGGTTTTCAGGAATCCTGGAGCTCATTTAGCTCTTCTGTTTCTTGTTTCCAGAGCTGCTTTTCAGGGCAAGCACAAGGAGTGGGGTCCAGTTGTTCTCCAGCTGTAAAAGAAAAAGGAATTTTGCTCCAGTCCCACGTCCATGACCTTGTCCAGCTGCTCATAAAATGGGATTTATTCAGCACCATCCCAGGCTTTGACCTGAAAGGTTAATTTTAACCAAACTGGCCAATTTACCTTTAATGGGATTTATTGGCCCCCAAATAGGAATCAATAGGAATTCTCCATTACTGGGCTTGTAAAACCAGCACTGAAAATAGAAATAAATAGGAATGAGTAGAGTCAAGAGAACAAAAGTAACAAATCCAGAGCTGTGCCTGGAGCTGACTCTTTGGGGTTTGGGTTTCCACACCCTGCAGGATTTTGCTGTGGCTTTGGTGACCAAATTCCCTCCCTGCAGTTCCTAAACTCCTTTTTGAAGAGAATTTCCTGCAGGGCTTTGGGGAATGTGATCTGTGCCCCGGGAAGGTTCATTCCCACTCCATTCTCCCCCTGCTCCCCTCCCAGCCAGAGCCGGGGGCGCTGTTTGTGAGCTCAGCACATTTTCCATCCTTGCACAGAGATTCTGGGGGCTCTGGGGGGGTTTCAGGGTGGGCACAGAGGCTCAACTCTGTCACGGTGCTCACAGGGGTCTGAGGATGAGGGAAGAGAACAGGATCTGACTCCATGTTTCAGAAGGCTTGATTTAATATTTCATGATATATATTATATTAAAACTATACTAAAAGAATAGAAGAAAAGGTTTCATCTCAGAATAGAATAGAAAGGAACGATAACAAAATCTTGTGGCTCAGCTTTCTGTCCGAGCCAGCTGGGCTGTGATTGGCCATTCATTAGAAACATCCACATGAGACCAATCCCAGATCCCCCTGTTGCATCCCACAGCAGCAGATAACCATTGCTTGCATTTTGTTCCTGAGGCCTCTCAGCTTCTCAGGAGGAACAATCCTAAGGATTTTCATAAAAAGGTGTCTGTGACACAGCTCTCCTCCCTGCTGCTCTCAGGAGTTCCCTGCATCTCCCAGGGAAGTTCTTTAATCCCAGAACAGCCCCTTAGTCAGGACTTGTGGGGAATCAGCCAGCTCTGTCTGCACAAGCAGCCATAAAGCATCAAATTAAACCCTCTCCCACCAGAATGCATTAAAATCTCTCTTTATTTTTTTTTTTTCCATGGGGAAAGATCTCTTTGAGCTGTCCCAGAGCTTCCAGCCTCATTCCAGACACCCAACGGGGTGGAAAATGTCCCAGCTTTTCCCAGAGCAGCCCAGGGCTGGGACAGGATCTGTTCTCTTCAGGTTTGGCTCTCAGTGGCTGCAGCTCTGGGGGCTGAGCTAAAGGGGTTTATTTTTCCACCCAGACATGGATCAGACAGCGCTGAAGCCAGGACATTCTATCAATAGAGCAGGAAGTGCAAAGCACTTGATGTGCGAAAAGAAATACTAATGTTTGAGCTAAAACTCATGGGGGAAAAAAACCTGATAACCAGAAACAGCTTTGGGTGTGGATTCTTGGTTTTTTTTCATTTTTTTTCTTTATTTCCCTGAACTTGCAGGACTTTTGGGAGCTCTGTGCATCTTGCAAAAGGAAAAGGAAAACACTGAGAGCAGCTCGGGCTCTGTTGGGTTTGGGATGAGGACATTCTATCAATAGAACAGGAAGTGTACAGCACTATATGTCTGAAAAGAAATACTAATATTTGAGCTAAAACTCATGGGAAAAAATCAATCTGATAACCAGAAACAGCTTTAGGTGTGCATTCTTTTGTTCCCCTTGAACTTGCAGGAATTTTGGGAGCTCTGTGTACCTTGCAAAGGGAAAAGGAAAACACTGAGAGCAAGTTGGGGTTTGTTGGGTTTGGGATGAGGACATTCTATCAATAGAGCAGGAAGTGCAAAGCACTTGATGTGGGAACAGAAATATTAATATTTGAGCTAAAACTCATGGGAAAGAAATCTGATAGCCAGAAACAGAAACCCTGCCTGTGCCACCCCTGGGTTTGTGGAAATTGAGTTTCCTCATCCCTGCCACGGTCTGGCTGGGGGCTGCTGCAGAATTTGGGTGTCACCCTGGTTTTTTAAGATTCTCTAAGCCTTCTCATGTTGACATTCTTGTAGGGAACTTTCTCACACACTTTCTGTAAACAGCTCATTGTTTTTCATTCCTTTATGGAGGAGGAGAGAGTTGATGGACTGTTGGTTTGACCAGTGTCATTGAAGAGGTGTCACTGTCACCCTCCAATCCACTGTCACTTTTGGAGAACTATAAAAGTCAGAGTCAGAAAAATAAATTTCCCTTTTGTCTTTCACCTTGAGAACAGTGGTGAGTTTGTGTTCTTTCGTGTCCTATAGTGACATTTGGGGATGTCTGAAGGAGGCTCAGGGGGACTTTTCCCTGCACATCTCCCTGACAGGAGGGTGCAGCCAGCTGGGAAAAACCTCTGCTCCCAGGGAACAACAGGAAAAGGGGAAACAGCCCCAAATTGTGCCAGCTTTCCCCAGAAATTCCCCTGTCCTCACCCCGTGGGCTGATTGGGAACCTGAGGGCACCCCAGGGGAACCCTGGCATTTTTATCCCATTCTGTAAACCACAAAGAACTGCAGTGAAGGTGCCACTGCTTCCCCTGCTGGAAATGAGTGTTTTCCCCTCTGAAAATCCGTGTTTTCCTGTCTCCTCCCCTTTCCCTGCCACTCTTCACACCTCCATTTGCAACACGGCTGAATTCCCTGGTAACAAATCTCCTCTAAACCCTGCTCTTAAACATTTCCCTGCTGCCATAAATCCAGGCCGAGGAGCAGATTGGAAGGGTGTAAAAAACGCCACATCAGGCAGCAAAGCGGGCAGATAAGGGGCTGAACAAGCCACCAGGTGTTTGATCATCCCTCACGTGCTGCCAGAGCAAACAAACCTTTAAAAAGAACTAAATGGGCACCGTGTCCTTTTCATCTGCTTTATCTTGGAGATTCATAACCGGCTCTCCCCGGGCCTCGTAAATTGTTTCTATTATTCATGATTAAAGTCCGGAGCAGAAGGTTCTTGCATATATCAGCAGACACTTGTTAGAGACAGCCTGATGTTATTAAGACATAGATCCAGCCAAAGGTCGTTAGGAGAGCGTCCAAATGGAAACATCGCACGGGAGAACAGAGGAGAACATCGGGGCTGAATGTAAAACAGGAGAGGGGAAGCGTCACAGAGGGACAAAAAGGGGACGGGGGAGAGTTTTGGGGCAGGGGGAAAGAGGGAGGAGGTGCAGAGGAGAAAATCGGGGTGAAAATAAAATGGAAGTGTCAGTGGGAAGCAGAGTGAGACAAAAAGGGGACAGGGGGACAGAGGAAAAGAGGGAAGGGCTTCAGCACATCACCATCTCCTCCTGGTGGAGTTGAACCCAAAAACCCTGCCCAGCTGGTTCCAAGCATCTTTAAACTGGGCGTTATCAGGGCCCGTGGGGGACAGAGGAGAAAATTGGGCTGAAAATAAAATGGAAGTGTCAGTGGGAAGCAGAGCGAGACAAAAAGGAGACAGGGGGCAGTTTTGGGGCAGGGGGAAAGAGGGAAGAGCTTCAGCACATCACCATCTCCTCCTGGTGGAAATGAACCCCAAAACCCTGCCCAGCTGGTTCCAAGCATCTTTAAGCTGGGTTTTATCAGGGCACATTCTGAATTTAAAGCCACACTAGAGCTTATCCCTGTGTGAAAAACGCCAGTCACTTGTTATTAAAATTTTAAAAGTTTAATAGTAATAAAATGGTTATAGAAATAGTAACGTAATTAGAGTAATACTAATTTGGACAATTAGGATGAGGACAATATGAGGCAATAGAAACAAAGAGTTAGGGACAGTCCAGGTACCTTTTCTGGGCAAAATAAGCCTGAAAAAGGACCCACATGAACAGAGGATTAACCCTTCAAAGCAACAGGCTGTTGCACATTCATACACCTCATCCATGATGCATAAATTCCATTCAAACACAGGATTCTGGCTGGGCAGTGTCAGCTTCTTCCTCTGAATCCTGACAGTGTCTTCAGGGCTGAGTGAGGCAGGAAGAAGTTCATTTCTCCTGATAATGGAGCAATAAATTCCCTTTCTCTGAAAGATTCAGGTGTCCTGTGGCTGCTATCTCGCTGCGAGTCCTTTATTTAAGAAAAGTATCCTACATAGCACCGTTTCTATTTTAACATTAAAACCTAAAACTTATAACCCAACAATACCTTATGACCTTACAACACTAACTTACAGCCTAACCTTAGAACCTAAAACTACATTTAACTCACTACTTGGGAGAATTAACACAGCATAACTTCCTAACCCAACACATACAACATTCCTTTTAATATTTGCCAAAAGCCAATCCTAAAATGTGCGTTTTCCACACCTGTTTACCAGAACCCCCTCCGTGCCTGGCAGGAGCATCCAGATGTTGCAGAGCCTCACTCGGGCTGTGCCTGCAGCTCAGAGGGCCTGGATGAGTTGGAGCTGCTGCTGCTGGCCCAGAGGAGCCCTCCAAGCTCTGCCAAGCCCCTCCTGCTCCAGCTGGAGGTGCTGGGAGAACAAAGGTATTGATTCATGGATGGCGCTTTGACTGGAGCGGGTGCACAGGGCAGGAGCGGCTGCAGCTCCCAGGGGTCCCAGGGAAATGCAGGCAGGTGCATTTCTCACATTTGGCTCATCTGGAGATCCACAGAGGAGGCTGAAGGGGAAATAAAGGGTATTGAGAGGTGAGGAGATGAGCCCCACACCTGGGAGGGGAGCTCCAAAGCTGGGAGCAGAATCCCACATCTGGGAGCAGAATCCCACATCTGGCAGCAGAATCCCACACCTGGGAGCAGAATCCCACATCTGGCAGCAGAATCCCACATCTGGGAGCAGAATCCCACATCTGGGAGGTGAGCCCCACATCTGGGAGCAGAATCCCACATCTGGGAGCAGAATCCCACACCTGGGAGGTGAGCCCCACATCTGGGAGCAGAATCCCACATCTGGGAGGTGAGCCCCACATCTGGGAGCAGAATCCCACATCTGGGAGCAGAATCCCACACCTGGGAGGTGAGCCCCACATCTGGGAGCAGAATCCCACATCTGGGAGCAAAATCCCACATCTGGGAGGTGAGCCCCACATCTGGGAGCTCAGCCCCACATCTGGGAGCTCAGCCCCACATCTAGGAGCAGGTTTCTGCCTGCCCAGCCCCTCCTGTTTGTTTTGGGGTGTTTGTGTGTCCCTGTGTGGTTTGGGATATTTGTGTGTCCCTGTGTGGTTTGGGATATTTGTGTGTCCCTGGTTTTTTGGGATGTTTCTGTGTCCCCGTTTGTTCTGGGATGTTTCTGTGTCTCTGTTTTGGGGTGTTTGTGTGTCCCTGTGTGGTTTGGGATGTTTCTGTGTCCCCGTTTGTTCTGGGATGTTTCTGTGTCCCTGAGAACAGCTCCTGGCAGGAATTTCATGGAATGTGGGATTGGCACTGCCCGCTCTGCACCTGCCTTGTCTGAGACTGGAGTCAGAGCAGACCTCAGGAAGGGATCAAACATTCATTGCTCAGCTCTGGAGCCTGTTTTGTTCCATCACATCAGAAAGGGGCCACAGACAATGGCTGTCAGTGGGGTGGTTGTTAATTCTCACCACAACACCAGGGCCTTAAACCCAGCCTTTTTATCCCAGAAATATTTATTTATTTTTGTGCAGGGAGAAAGTCCAGAAAGAAGATGATGTTGCCTTTATAACAGGGAATGGGAATCCTTTCCTTTTTGTTTTTGCTTTTTGTTTTTGTTTTTAATTTAAATTATGAAGGGCTGTTTGAGATCCCACCTCACTGGGAGTACTTCTCCTCCTGGTGAGGGCAAAAGCTGGGCTGGGTCTCTGTTCCTAACCCAGCTCCTGTTGGCTCTCTGGACTTTCTCCCTGGCTGGTTTTAAGGGGTTGTGGTGAGAATTAACAACCACCCCAGCCATTGTCTCTGCCCCCTTTCTAATGTGATTTAACAAAACTGCCAGCAAGTCAAAATTAATGCAAATGAGTGCAAATTCACATATTCCAAAAGGATTAGAATATCATTAATGTGGGCATTAAATATTTAAACAATATCTCTATGAAAGAATTATGAGCTTTCAAAGCTTGTCTGTGTTTTATGACCACATTAAAGCAGTTGTAATGACATCTTCTATGCTGGGACTTGGAATTATCCTTTTTTTGAAAGGATCATCGTGGCCAGAGCCCCCAGTGTCCCCCCAGGTCGTGGGTGTTGTGATCAGTGGGGTTGTGGGGCTGGGAGAGGCTGTGGCTGTAAAACCCAAGCAGCAGCACCAGCAGGGTGATCCCACCTCTGTTCTGGAGCCAGAGCTCATCCCTGGCCTTCATCCCTGTGGGATTCCATGCTGGAGAGCTGGGAAGGTTCTCCTGGCTGTGGGGGATCCTGTCCCTGCAAACAGGGCAGGAATTCCCAGGAATTCCCAGGAATCCCCAGAGCTTTGTTCCCTCTGCTCTGCCAGCTGCTCACTCTGGGTTTGGGCTCTGAGGGGTCCCTGCAGCCAGGGCTGAGCACGCACAGGGATCTCCTTCCTCGTGGAACAAGTCTGATCCATGCTTTATTCACACATCTGGTGCTTTGCTTTCCCATCCAAACCAAACTCAGGCCGAGTGATACCACACAGGCACGTCCCATGGCCAGCTGCAGTGAAAAGTTCTGATTTTCTGGGAATAACTTGATGGAAAGTCTGCCCAATTTCAGTTACTTGGAGAATGTCTCAGCTGAGGGAGGAGCTTGCAGGAAAAAGAGATGAGCACAGATCAGATGGGGACAGTGGAGATCAAGGCACCAATTTGAGTGGCAAATGTAAAATCAAGATGAACTTTGATATTCCTCGTGAAGGCTCAGCCTATCCTGAGCCCGTCAGGCCTTTCCCTGGCTCTCCATGGGAACTGGAGCTCATCAGGATAACTGAAAGTATCCAAATGTCGGATCTGGGATGGTCCCAACCCCCACAATGATGTTTTTAGGGCTGTGACAGGCAGGGCTGCAGTGGGATCTGAGCTCAGCTCTGCCCTCCTGGCACAAAGCACTTCTCCTGTGCCACTTCCAGCAGCGCCATGTGTGCCTAACAGAGGGACTGAAATTTAAAAATCAAAGGGAATCAAGTGCATTATTCCTCTCAGGGAAAAGAGAGAGCAGTGAAGAGCCCACTTGTGTGACTTAATGCGTTTTTGAAGGAGCTCTCTGGCCCGGTGGGGAGGATTGCTGGGAGAGAGCCACGGATCCAGAGCCAGGGGGGAGATCCTTGGTGATGGCAGGGATTGTTCTCCAGGCCCTGCAGCCTCTGCTGGAGGCACTCAGCTCTGCCAGGGGCTGCGAGCTGGCACTGGGAAGGGCAGGGAAGTGGAGTGGGCTGGGATGATTTCCCAAAAACTCTGTGCCTCCAATTCTGCTCACAGCTCCTGTAAGGGCTCAGGTGAGCTGGGCTGGGATGATTTCCTCAACTTTGTGCTCCAAGCTCTGCTCACAGCCACTGTAAGGGTTCAGATGAGCTGGGTTGAGATGATTTCTCAAACACTCTGTGCTCCGAGCTCTGCTCACAGCTCCTGTAAAGATTCAGATGAGCTGGGCTGGGATTATTTCCCCAACTTTGTGCTCCAAGCTCTGCTCTGCTCCTTGTAAAGGTTCAGGTGAGCTGGGCTGGGATGATTTCCCAAAAACTCTGTGCTCCAACTCTGCTCACAGCTCCCTGTAAATGTTCAGGTGAGCTGGGCTGGGATGATTTCCCAAAAACTCTGTGCTCCAGGCTCTGCTCTGCTTCCTGTAAGGGCTCAGGTGAGCTGGGCTGGGATGATTTCCCAACACTCTGTGCTCCAAGCTCTGCTCACAGCTCCTGTAAATGTTCAGGTGAGCTGGGCTGGGATGATTTCCCAAAAACTCTGTGCTCCAAGCTCTGCTCACAGTTCCTGTAAGGGTTCAGGTGAACTGGGCTGGGATGATTTCCCAAACATTCTGTGCTCCAAGCTCTGCTCCCTGTAAAGGTTCAGATGAGCTGGGCTGGGATGATTTGCCAACACTCTGTGCCTCTGACTCTGCTCACAGCTCCCTGTAAATGTTCAGATGAGCTGGGTTGAGATTATTTCCCCAACTTTGTGCTCCAAGCTGTGCTCTGCTCCCTGTGAAGGTTCAGGTGAGCAGGGCTGGGATTATTTCCCCAACACTCCAAGCTCTCCTCTGCTCCCTGTAAAGGTTCCAGATGAGCTGGGCTGAGATGATTTCTCAAACACTCTGTGCTCCAAGCTCTGCTCTGCTCCCTGTAAGGGCTCAGATGAGCTGGGCTGGGATGATTTCCTTTCCAAGCTCTGCTCACAGCCCCAGTAAGGGCTCAGGTGAGCTCACCAGCCCCTGACTGCGAGCTCTGCACTGAGGCAAGGGAGCAGGACTGGGTGATGCCCTGGGTCCCTCCCAGCTGGGGGGTTTCCATCAGCGTTCCTTGACTCAGGAATGGCAGCTCTGGCCCTGCTTTTGGGAACTGTGGCCCTTTCCCATGGGAGCAGCAGGGAGCTGGGCTGGCTGCACAGGGAAATCCTGGGCTTTGGAGTCCTGGCAGTGGCACTGGGAATCTCCCCTTCAGCAGCAGAGAAATTCCTGGGGCTGCTTTCAAAGGCAGGGCAGGGCTGGGCTGCTCACCCTGGAGCACCACAGAGGGGTTTCTGTGGGGTACGAAGGGATGGATAGATGGATCCACACCCTGCAGCACTCCCTGGTTGCATTTCTGAGTGCAGAACCGACCAAGCTGAGCTTCTGAACCTGCCTGAGGATGGTCAGACACCACGGACACGGGTTCTGTGACCAATCTGATCCACCTCTAAATGCATTCCTTGTAATCAGCAATCTGTTTGCTTTAACTGCAGCCACCACTACGTGACCACGACATGATCTAATTAAATGCAACATATTAATGATCCCCTACGTGGATTTGTGATCCTGTAATGAACGGCAGAGCCACACCACAACTCTGCTTGGCGTGGCTGGGGCCTGGATTTTAAAATTGCTTGCTCCATTTAATGGCCAAATAATTAATGATAAATCCGTGCGTGCCGCTGCTGTAAAATCCTTGATGAAACCTGCTCTGAGAAGGGCACCAAGCCCAGCTGAGGTGGGAGAAATGAGAATTAATTCAGCTCCTGCATGGGTAAGGGCTGGTTGCAGATCTGTGCTTGCTCTGCCAGCCCCAGCTTTGCCATTCTGTTGCCTCGTGCACAGAAACAGCCCCGGGGATGGAGCTGGGGGATGGATGGAGCAGCAGCAGTGACACCTGGGAGCTGCAGGGATTTGCTGGGATGTCAGCCCTGAGGTTCCCTGTGATCTGCTGCAAACCGTGGCAGATTAAAGGCACGAACCGGGAAGGTGCAGACGGAGCTGGCTGCAGCTTGAAACAACCCCATCAATATTTATTTGTGCACAGATGCTCTCGTGGGTGACTTACAGGGGGACTCCATCCCCCTTCCCTTCTGATTCCTACAAGTCCCATAAATTGTCAGGTTTTTTGACCACTGCTTTATTGAATAGCTTGGTTTCAAGTTAGACATGAGGAAAGGGAATAAATAAATAAATGGTTTGGTAGGAGTCCATCACGTGAAGGGAGCAGAGTTTCTCAGCAAGGGGTGAGTGGAGGCTGATCCTGCCTTGGGGCAGCAGAGCCCCAGAAGCTTTTCCAGCCCCTTTTTGCCCCAGTTCTGAGGAATCTGTCAAATGCTTGTTGAATTTTCTCAGCTGTTGGTGTGAAGTGAAAAACCCAGGCCTGACCCTGGAAAACCAGACTGTCCTCAGACAGAATGCAGGGGTGACAGCCAGAGAAAAACGAGCCTGACACTGCAGCCTGCCTTCTGTGCTGCTGCCACGGAGCCAGGAGACACACTCAGACAATTTCTGTTTGTTTTGTTTCGTTTCGTTATTCTTTTAGCTTTGCAAAGTCTGGCCATTGGATTGGTTTCAACTCTTCATTGCTGCTGGTTGGTCCTGCTGTGAAATCCCTGGTGGTGCTGCTGAAATTGGGGTTCCAAGCTGAGATTTGGAGCTGGGGTTACATTATAATTTTATATATATAATTACATTATAATTATATATTATTTTATGATATATTATATTAAAACTATACTGAATGAATAAAAGAAATTATTTCATCAGAAGGCCAGCAAGGAATAGAAAAGAATGATAACAAAGGCTCTCAGACAGAGAGTCCGAGCCAGCTGGGCTGTGATTGGCCATTCATTAGAAACATCCACATGAGACCAATCCCAGATCCCCCTGTTGCATCCCACAGCAGCAGATAACCATTGTTTGTATTTTGTCCCTGAGGCCTCTCAGCTTCTCAGGAGGAAAAATCCCAAGGAAAGGATTTTTCAGAAAATGTGTCTGTGATAGGAACCCCCCTGGAGAACCTCAGGCAGTGAAAAGCCCAGGCAGGGAGAGGCTGGAGCCTCCACAAGGTTGCAGTGATTCCAGGGAGCTCTGGATGCTCAGGAATTGGTTGCTTTGCTGCTTTGAGCAGGTGTTTTATACATATATGTGTAAAAACAGCAGAAAAATTGGGGCAGTGCTCGCTGCCTTTGATCAGGGTGTCGCTCCTCCAGAGCTGCCCCGATTAAATCAGAGGGAAAACAAATTGAAAGGGCTCCTGTCTGATTTGTGAGACTTCTTCAGGTGTTTAAGGGAGAGAAAAAACATCCAAGGAACCGGGAAGAGAGGATTTACCATTTCATTGCCAAGGAAAACTCCTGCTGGCACAGAGGGCAGTGAGTGCAGGGGAGGAACCGTGGGATTTCAGTGTTCAGGGAGCCAAGGGGAAAAACTGAGGGAAAACTGAGGAAAAACCGAGGAAAACACTGCAGAATCATCAGCACCATGTCCTGCATGGCACAGGAAGGACACAAAGCAATTTTTCCCTTCCCAGGGTGGGATTCCAGGAGCAGAGGTTGCTGCGGGTGCTGCAGTTCTCACATCAGCTGTTCCAAGGCAGAGCTTTGTGTGTCCCCTCTGCCCAAACCCTGAAAAAAACCCAATTTATTGCAGCATTTCCCTGCTCTCCAGCTCTCCCCAGCCCTGCTGAGCCTGGTGTGGGGTGAGAGGAGAGCTGGGCATTCAGGAGGGAGAGGCTGCTCTGTGCCGAGAGCACCGAGTGGGTGAAAGGAAATATTTCTGCTGTGTGGCCCCTGCGTGGGTGTTTTCCCAAGGAATGTGGAAATCTGTGCTGCCTCCATGGGAGTGTCACCCCCAGCCCCCTCCAGAACTGCAGGCCCGGCCATTTAATATGAATCATAAAATAATCTAAATATCATCTATATTTTTATTAATTATATAAATAATAAAATAATATAAATATCATTTATATTATTATTTACATAAATAATAAATATGATATAAATAATAAAATAATAAAATCAATGAAGAAACCATCTTTGTTTTATTCAGGAGCTTTCCAAGCTCCAGGCTGAGCTCCTCACACACATCTGCCAAGTTTGATGCTGGGGTCAAGGCAGGAAGAAAAGCAATTGGAGCAGCGTGCAAGCCTGCCTGAAAATCCAGCCTGGAGAGCTCCCAGGTGGAGTTTTTGTCCAAGTTCCTTCCCCTTTTAGGCACTGGCTGCAATCAAGACCTGGCCTCGCTTCCAGGACAGCTTTTCCTCACGTTTTTCTGCCTTTGCTTCTCTGGAATCAGTTTGGTGCTGAAGGAAACCTGAGCAGCTCCTGCTGCTCTGCTCAGAGCCCTGAACCTCAGCAGAAGTTCACCAAATGCAGCAGTAAAAAGGGGAAGGAAACACAGAGATTTCTGCATGCTTTGCCTAATAATCCAATTACTGCGCCTGGGCCCGCCACCATCGCCTTGGTAATTTTGACAAGCAGCTTTGGGAAATTCAGGAAATTCAGCTGCACACCTGAAATGTGCTGCTCATTAAAAAAAAAAAAAGAGATTTCTGAGGGAGCCTGATTGGTTACAAAGCAGGAATACACTTATTTTTATCCATTTTTTTTCTTTTTTTTTTTCCTTTCTTTTTTATCTCGGGAAACCCATTGAGAAAAAGCAAATCTGGGGCATGAATAACAGCAGGCTGCAAAAAGAGCGAGCTGGGCTGTGGGCCCTGCTCAAGGTTTACCAAAAAGCTTCAATTCTGTGGTTTGTTCCTCCGTTTCACATTAAAAATAAAACCTCTTGCTGAACAGATTCCCCCAGAGGCAACATCCCCTGAAGGTCTCGTGCCTCTCGCAGTGAAATCTCTGCTGATTTTGGTGCCTGTGTTTTACAGCAGCCAACAAAGAGATTTGGGTTTGTTTGTCCATCCCAGAGCGGCACAAACACATCAGGGTCAGAATGAGGGGAAAGAGCTGGCAGGGAGTGAAAAGGGAATGGTTTATGTATTGGTTTCTGTTATTCTGATGAAATGGTTTATATATTGGTTTCTATTGTTCTGATGCTTCAAAGCTTTCTGGACACTGACCAGAATATAGCAGGGAAATAAGAATAGAGCAGAATAAGGTAGGAAGATAAGAATACAGCAGGATATTTCCCCATATATAATGGGGAAAAAACCCTAAATTCCATAAGAGTTCAAAATTAAAAGGGAGGGTTGTACCTTGGAGGGGAATCTCTGGTATCAGGTGTTCTGGGAAGTCTGAACCTCTCAGGTACCTCAGAAATGGGGAAAGAGAGAAGGGAAATGTGGCTGGAAATTGGGATAAAAGGGAGGCTGCATCCTCCAAAAATTGGAGACCCCAGGGGATGCCCCATGGCCTCTCCCTTGATTGGAATAAAGCCACAGGACTCCTCTGCCTCCTGTTTGGACATCAACCTCTGGTGTTTGTGGATTCATTTTCCTGACACAAATCAGGCCCCACCCTTGGGAGGAGAGCCCCAAAGCCACCCAAAGTGGGTGTGGACCAGGACTGACCCAAATCCTGGCTGTGGGGAGCCCTGCCAGGGCTCAGGACGCAGAGGGGAGCAGAGCTCAGCGCTGGGGAGGGCTCCGCGTTTGTTTTCCCCACAGGGATTTCTTTGCAATTCCCACACTTGGTGACTGTGCTGAGCAGGCAGCCTGGGGAGGTGGCCTGGGTGGTATCAGGGTGCTCACTGCCTGCGCCAGGGCTCAGCACAAACATTCTGTGAGGCTTGGGGACCCAGGGAATTGTGTTTAGCAGGCGCAGAGCCCCGGAGATGCTGCTCCTCCTGTTGCCGTGGTTACCGCTCCTGTCTGACAATATCAGCAGGAAAATGCTCGCATTGATTTCTCCCCCCTCCCCTTGTTTTCCCTCTGAAAGCAAAGATGATACCTGGGAATTAAATTAATCCCTGGGCTGGCTGCAGTTGTGTTTCCAGCACAGCTCCTGGGGATGGATTTTCCCCCTTTTCCCAGTTTGCCACTGCTCCTCTCCCCTTTGCGGAACGAGGCTCACTCAGGGCTGGGGGAAGGAGGATTACCCAGGGGTGGGTGCTTTTTGTGTGCACTGGGAGGTGGGCATGGTTTATTTCAGGTGGAATTTCCGAGCAGAGCTGTTTCATGGGGGCTCCCATTGCACTTTCCAACTCCCGTTCCCACCAAGGCAGCTGGGAATCAACGCAGAGAACAGCGCCAAGGTGAATTTCCCCGTGTTGAGAGGAGAAATGCAATCACAGGAAATGGAGTTTGGCCCCTCTGATATTGTTAATGTGACGCCCACTCAGGCCTGAGGGCCCAAACCAGGAGCGTCCCCCTTCCACAGTCACTTCTCCATCCTCTGGGCACACCTGGTGCTGTCTGAGAACTGACTGAAGCCAGGCTGGTACAGAATTGCCCAGGTGGGAGGCACTGGAGCCTGCAGGAGAGATGGAGAGGGGTTTTCACTGGATGTGCAGTGACAGGATGAGGGAAATGGCTTCAGAGTGACAGGGAGGGGGTTTAGAGGGGATAGCAGGAAATAAACCCTTCCCAAAAAACCCTTCCCTGTGAGGGGTGGGGAGAGAATCCAAGAGGAAGCTTAGCAATTAAAATCAATTTTTCCATCTGAGAATCCTGAAATCTTCCAGCACTGAACAGGGAGGAAGGAAAGTTGCAGAGTGCCAAAGGCTCTCAGTCCATCCCATCAGCAGCCCCCTGTCAAAGTACAAAATAACATTTGTGTTTGAAAATAACCGCACTGAATAATGGGGTTTCACCTCTGGTTTATCCTGAGACAGGAATGGGGGATGTTGAGGAGGCACAGAGCTGAGGATGGGGCTGCTCAGCCCAGATGAATGCAATGTTCCACAGAACTTCTGAGCATCCCTTGATGGTGCCATTTCAACCTTAAGCATCCCAGGCTTTTTGGTTTTTTTTTTTTTTTTCCTTAATTTCTGTCCTTCAGAGCTCTCTGTCCCTCAGTTTATCCCTCCCACGCCAAGGAACGGAGGCAGCACCCCAAGATTCCAAACACATTGCTGTCGTTTTCATGAAATGAAAATCACCTGCTGCTGCTAATCCCCCTGCCTGGAGGCTTAGCCATGAACTCTGCAAGGAGAGTTTGTGGAGCTGGATCCAATTACCCAGAGCTCAGGATGACTCAGGGAGGAGAGGGGGACGATGCCAGGCTGGTGTCACTCCTGGTCACGCACAGGAGATGAGCCTCTGAACGGGCTGTGTCACAGACTGCGCTGCCAAATCCGCTTCAGTGGGCAGGGCTGAGGGCTGGGGGGAGAATTTCTCATTCCCCAGGCCAGCAACGGGGAAACGAGGGCAGGGATGCACCAGCACCTGCAGAAGGGGGACTCTGGCGTGGCTGATCCCAGTCCTGCCTGCAGAGCTTCCTCCTGCTCCTTCTCTCTGCCTTTCACTTTGCGTTGCACAGTTTGAGCATCACTGCAGCCCCTCGGGGCTGTTTATTCTTGAAAGATAAAAGCTGGGTGGGAGCTCGGGGTGCAGGAGCTGGAGCAGCTGGGGAACCTTCCCTGCTGCTCCCCAGAGCTGCTCTTTGTCCCCAAACAGGTGAGAATGGACAGAACAGAGTGACCAGAGCAGCTGGGGATGTTCTTTGGCCCCAAACAGGTGAGAATGGACAGAACAGAGTGACCAGAGGAGCTGGGATGCTCTTTGGCCCCAAACAGGTGAGAATGAACTGAAAGGGGTGACCAGAGCAGCTGGGGATGTTCTTTGGCCCCAGACAGGTGAGAATAAACAGAACAGGATGATGAGAGGAGCTGGGGCTGCTTTTTGGCATCAAACAGGTGACAATGGACAATGGAGGGTGACCAGGGCAGCTGGGGCTGCTCTTTGTCCCCAAACAGGTGACAATGGACAGAACAGAGTGACCAGAGGAGCTGGGGCTGCTCTTTGGCCCCAAACAGGTGAGAATGAACTGAAAGGGGTGACCAGAGCAGCTGGGGATGTTCTTTGGCCCCAAACAGGTGAGAATAAACAGAACAGGATGATGAGAGGAGCTGGGGCTGCTCTTTGTCCCCAGACAGGTGAGAATGAACTGAAAGGGGTGCCCAGAGGTGCTGGGGATCCTCTCTTGGCCCCATTTGGGTGAGAATGAACAGAAAGGTGTTCCCCAGAGGTGCTGGGGCTGCTCTCTTGGTCCCAAACAGGTGAGAATGGACAGAAAAGAGTGCCCAGAGGAGCTGGGGCTGTTCTTTGGTCCCAAACAGGTGACAATGAACAAAAGAGGTGCCCAGAGGAGCCGGGGATGTTCTTTGCCATCCAACAGGTGACCATGGACCTAAAGGGGTTCCTCAGAGGAGCTGGGGCTGCTCTTTGTCCCCAAACAGGTGACCCAGGGTGCCCAGGGGAGCTGGAGCTGCTCTCTCTGGCCCCGAACAGGTGACAATGGACAGAGCAGGGTGACCAGGGGCAGGAGGGAGTCCTTGTGATGGCCAGCAGGGCTCCAGGAGGCCTCTCCTGGCCCTTTCCCACAGCCCAGGCTGTGCTCAGCAGCTCCTCATCCCCCTGGGCAGCTGCCGGGCTCCACAATTGGTTTTCTTTCTCCTCAGCAGGTCCCAGGGAAGGCCTGGGCTGGCAGGGGAGGCCGCTGGCCCCCGTGACAAGTGACATGATGGAGAAAATTGCCGTGTCAGCCCTGATTAGGGACAGCATTTCCCTGCCAGCCCCTCCCTGGGAGCTGGGGATAACCTGGAGCTGCCGCCCTGGCTGGGTGGGGGATGTTTGGGAGCGCACCCCGGGCAGGCCGTGGGGCCTGGGGGATTTTGGAGCCCATTTTGCTGCTTGACCTGCTCCTCACCCCTCCCTGAGCCAGGAGACGGGGGAACAATGAGCTCCTTTCTGAGCTGGGGTGGTTTTGGCTGCTTCCTCGGATGAGATCACGGAGGGAACTCGGGGAAAAACAATTCCTTTTGCCCCTAATTAGAAACTATCAGCAGCTCTCACTCTCCCTAGGTCCATTCAAAACCATTTGCTGCCTCTTGCAAAGCCCCTTCCCAAAGGCCTGGTTTTAGAGACACAAGGCCAGGCTTAGCTGGCTCCAGCTCAGCTCTGCCTGTGTTTTTGGGGGGTTCTGGGGCATCATCTCCCTGTTCATCAGCACCAGAGCACCTCTGCTCCCCCTTGGGTTAACTCCCAGTGCACTCTTTCCTCCCTTAGACAGGAAGAACTTTGGGAAAAGTCCCAAATACCACCCTAAAATCCGCGTCCCAACCTCACCCAGGGAGCCTTTTCATAACAATGAGTTTCCATCCCACCTGACAGGGACCATAGGCAGCTGCCACCCTGATTATCCACAGCACAGAAATCTCCTTTGGCAGCTTTGCTTTCCTGATTTCCTCACATTAATTGTCCCCTTGGGAGCCTGGAGCAGGGTTCTGTCCCAAGGAAAAGGAACAGGGGGCAGCTGAGGTGGGAGCAGCCCTGCCTGGGCTGGGGGCTTGGACATCTCTGGGGTTTTCTGGGGAAGGAAATGAATCTGACTCCATGTTCTTAAAAGGCATGTTATGTTATATTATATTATATTATATTATATTATATTATATTATATTATATTATATTATATTATATTATTGTATTATATTGTATTGTATTATATTGTATTGTATTGTATTATATTATATTGTATTATATTGTATTGTATTATATTGTATTATATTATATTATGTTATACTTTGTTATATTATATTGTATTATATCATGTTATATTACGTTATATCACATCATATTACGTCATATTACATTATATGATATGATATTATGTATCACATTATATCATATTACATTACATCATATTATATTACATCCTATCATATAATATCATTATATTATATTATATCACATATCACATCATATCATGTCATATTACATGATATTACATTATATGATATGATATGATATTATATAGACATTATATCATATTACATTACATTACACTATATTATATTACATTATACTACATTATATTACATTACATTACATCATAATTTTATATTATATCATATCATGTCATCATATCACATCACATCACATTACATTATATTCTATTCTATTACATTGCATCGTATTTCTCTAAAAGAAAAAGGAACAATCCCCATCCCAGACCAAAGAGACCTCAAAAGCATCTTTAGTGTCTGGCAGTGCCACCAACAGCAGAGGAAGCTGCTCCAGGAGCCCAAACATTGGATTTGTGTGGGGAAAAGAGAACTTTAGGAACACGGGTCGCCCAGGGGAGGAATATTTGCATGGAGATTTTCCTCCTGGCTGATATCACATCTCCCTGCCTGGGAAATGAAGCCAGGGGAGGTTTTTGCATGCTCTGCATGGAGGAGGAAACGGGAGATAGCAGAATCACGTCGGGCAGGTGAGAAATTGCCTCTCGCTTTCCTGCAGCCACCATCACCACTCTGAGCCAGGGAGGGGGGGCTGGACACGGAAATTACCTGCAGAAAATACAAAGCAGCTTTTAAAATAGCAGGCCTGGAGGAATGGGTAACTCATCTGCAGGAGGCAGTGCAATGCAAGAGGAAATCCAGATTAATATTTAGCAGAAGCAACAAACCCTTAACACCACATTTCCCCCCCAGAACATTCTTCTCTCCACTTTATTGTTCTTTCCCTTGGAATGCTTTGGAAACAACTCAAGTGATTCTTTGCAGGCTAAAGCAGTGATAAAAGGGTTTTTTTGTGTTTATTCATGTACAGCTGATGGAGCAGATTGTCCTGCTGGTGCAGGTGCAGCTCCAAAATCCTTCCAGGTAATTGGGATTTTTTTAAGGAGCCATTATGGAATTTCTCATTCCCATCCCATCATTTGTGAGGTTGCAGCTCTGCTCTCTGTTCTAAGGTTGGGGTGGTTTTTTTAATGGGTTTTTAGCCACTTCAGAATCTTTGGTTTGGATTTCAATACGGTTTTAATTAAAGTAAAGATGTTAATGGCACACTTAATGTTCATGAAAGCAACAGCAACACTCCCTCAGTGCCTCACTTAACGAAAGCACATCAGGCTGTGCCTTTATACTGAAATATTCTGGGTGTGCTGTTTGCCCATTTTATCTCCTCACAACCTTGGAATGGGCTGGGTCTGAACTGAAATTCAAACAAAGGTCTGAAATGGCTAAAAACCCACAAAATTTGACTTTCCCCCCTTCCCTTGGGTGGCAAAGCCCCTTCTCTGGGAGGAAAACAGGCCAATAATTGGGAATTCAGCATCACCATGTGACTGCTGAGTGCTCTGTAAATATGGAAGGGAAACCCAAAGAAACTGGAATCAATATTTGGGGCTGCCCAGGTTCATCCTCTCGCTGCAGTCACTCTGAATGCTCCTCTCCTTGCAAGCCCCACTCTGCTGGCATCGAGAGCAAATTAAAATATTCCTGTGTACCGAGCAGCTCTTAATAATCCCGTCAAGCCTCAATTTGCTGCGACTCAATTAGTGCAGCGGCTCATTGACATTGTTGAGGTTAATGACTCCGAGATGCAGAGGACAGGACTCCTCACCAATCACCCTGATTGTGGCAATTGTTGCAGCAAAGCAGGGGAACAACAGGAAAATGTTATTTAGCAACACTTAGCAGCAACTTTGCCAGCAGTCACATCCCCTGGGAGAGCTGCAGGGTCCATGGATGCTCCAGGGATGCTCCAGGGATGGTTCTGGGAGGTTCTGACTGGGATATTCAGTTTGGGAGAATAGTTCCTAAATCCTGGGGGATTTCTCCTTGTGTTGGAGGAGCCAGGTTTTGGATCCAGTACAGGTTGGTTGGTAAAAATTGCAATTTTTCTCAGCCCAGTGGTGTCTGGACTACAATAATCTCCTCGAGGGCAAAGCCCAGTGGAATATTGCCCCAGCAGTGCTTTGACCCTTTGTTCTGAGCATGGCCTTAAATAATTCTGCTTTTCCTCCTCCAGAGCTGCAGCCAGGCAGGACCACTCCTCTCATCCCCAGCGCCGAGCACAGGAGTGATGGTTAATGTATGTGCTGGAGTGACTCCTCAAATGAATCTTAATCACATGGGCTAATTAGAGGCTGTGTTTGTTAATCAGATGTGAATAGCAGGCTGATTTCTCTATTTAGATAAACGTCTGCTGCAAAACCTCTTGGCAGATGGGCCAATGTTTGCTCCCCCCCAGCCTAAGTGGGCATTTTAGCAGGTTGCAAACATCATTTCATAGCTAATTAGGGACAAATGAAAACAGCAATCCTGGTGTCCAGCACAGGGCCCAGACCCTCTCCTGTGCTGGGAGGCAGGGAGGGGTTGAGTGCTGGAATTTGCCTTTGGAATTCCTGGGAGCTCCTTGGGCTCCTGGGCTGAGCTGATGCGCAGGGACTGCTCGGAACTCTCTTCCCCCACGAAAGAAATCAGGGTGGGATTTACCTGCAGCCTTTACAGGCTGCTGGGAGCCAAGCTGAGTTCTTGGGGATGCCCTGTGCAGGGCCAGGAGTTGGGCTTGGATGATCCTCGTGGGTCCCTTCCAACTGTGATTCCATGACCTGTAAACAAAACTGAAACCCTGGAGAGCAGCTCCAATCCAAGTTCCTGACGCCCCTCAAGTCCAGAAACCAAGGGAAACAGGTGAATTTAGCCTTAAATGCCCCTGAGATCTGTTCCTGGGGCTGTGGGAGCTTTGCCTTCCCCCGTGGATCCCTCTCCGGAGTGCTGGGCTGGCTCTGCCTGGGGCCATCCCCCTCCCTCCTGCCTCCTCCAGGCAGCAGCTGAAGCTCAAATGACATTTTCAGTGCATTTGGCTTCCCTTGCGCTCCTCCAGAATTACCCTGAAGAGTATTTAAATGTCTCTCCCCATAATTACACCGAGTTCCCTGTGCCCGTATTCCCAGCAGCTCCCCTGCCAGTGAAGTGCTGAGTTCTCCTGCTTTTATCATTCCTACCTAGGATTACAAATAGATCTTATTAACTGCCTCCGAGCTGACACGTCTATTGGAATAAAGGGGCTCCTTCCTTCCCAGGCAGCAGAACAATCTTCCTGTTATGCTAATAAATGCAGGAATTTGCATAAATCTCATCAGATGGGGAGGCTCAGAGGGAGCCCAGCCCTTCTGGGGGCTTGGGAGAGCTGCTCCTGCAAGGGAAATCGAGGGCAGTTGTTCCCCACCAGTTGGAACTGGGCAGGGACTGGGAGGGAGGGAGGTGAGATTGTCTTTCCATCAACCCAGCTCCGTTTCCAGGGGATTTGTGGTGCAGAGCCCATCCTGGGTCTCCCAGCCTGTTGTATTATGCATTTTATGCATTAAATGTTGTACTGGAGATAAGAAAACGCAATTTGCTGCGAGCCCTGACTGTGCTGGACCGTCCCTTTGGATGAATAATGAGTGCAAGCCCTGCCTTTGTGCTGCTGTGGTGTGCAAATGCAGCACCCCCAAAACCCCTGGGCCTGGAGCACCCCCGGCCTCACAAACCCCTTTGCTCTGCTGGTGAACAATCCCCTTCCCTCCAACCCCATCCAGATAAAGAAACCAACAAAAATTCCTGTGGGTTTGGGGAGAGAAGCTGCTGGAAGGTTTGTGACACCCATGGCCTCGTGCAGGGTTTTGTATCTTGGACAGCTCTGCCCCAGATTGGGCTGAAGCTCGAGGGTTTTGGGGCTGTCCTCTGCCCCCATGTTTTCTGTGTGTTGGAAAATAGGGTAAAAAACCCCTCAATTCAGAACTTATAAAAGGGGAGGATGGTTTAATTCCCCATACAGAATCTTTGAGCACCCCCTGCTCCTTGTACAACCCCTGTAAAGCGAAATATTC
Organism: Calcarius lapponicus; assembly: GCA_039654755.1. Classification (NCBI taxonomy): domain Eukaryota; kingdom Metazoa; phylum Chordata; class Aves; order Passeriformes; family Fringillidae; genus Calcarius; species Calcarius lapponicus. Next base: position 20,568,373 of record JBBFKN010000012.1, on the reverse strand, counting down.
GAGTGGTTGGGGCAGCACCTGCTCCTTGTAAAAAAACCTGTAAAATGAAATATTTGAGATGGTTTGGGCAGCACCTGCTCCTTGCACAACCCCTGTAAAATGAAATATTCGAGATGGTCTGGGCAGCACCTGCTCCTTGCACAACCCCTGTAAAATGAAATATTCGAGATGGTCTGGGCAGCACCTGCTCCTCGCACAACCCCCTGTAAAATGAAATATCCCCACCCAGATGGGCTGGGCAGCAGCCCTGTGTGCAGCACAGAGGGTGGGGTGCAGTCACTGGTTTGTTGTGGCTGAATTTTGGATTTTAGGAGCATTTACCTCCCCTGGTACACTCACAGCTCAAACAAACACGAGCAGCGCCAATGAGGGTGAGAGAAAAGCAGCCCTGGCCCCCAGAGCCCTGCAGGACTCAGCCCAGCCCAGCCAGGTGATTTATCCCAGCGATGATCACCGCAAATTCCATCACTGCAAATTCCATCACTGCAAATTCCATCGTTTGGTGCAGCTCCAGGAGGCTCACGGAGCATCCATAATGCAGGAAGGAACTTCAGGCAACTCCAGCAGGGCAGGACCCTTGGAGGAACCTGGGGGTTTTCCTGAGAACCTTCAGTGTGGCCCTAAATGAGGCCATAAAGTGGAAGTGCTTTTTAAAGGCGATCCTGCACAGTGGGGCCTGCGCTGGCAGAGCTTCCTGGTGATTTAAAGGTTCTCCTTCCTCGTGGCTCCTGCGAAAACTCCAACAAACGGGAGCCTGGCTGCTGTGAAAAATACCCCTGCCTGTAAATCTAGGGGAAAAGCTATATATATATATATAAAAATATACCTATATATAAAAATATATATATCAAAATGTGATAAACATCTATAACCCAGAGCCATAAAAGTGGGAGGCTGGGAAGCACTGTCAGGAGAACAGCAAACCTGGATTTTTGTTTTTCCATGGTGTTCCTTGTAGTATTTCCTTTTTTTTTTTTTCTTTTTTTTGGAGGCTCACGCTGGCTGCTTTGAACAAGAGAAAATCCCACAGCACTGAAGTGGCTCATTTGTCATCAAGCTGCTTTTTTGGGAGATTTTTTTTTGTTCTTTTGGGTTTTTTGTGTGTTTTTGTTCTTTCTGTTACGTCATTTGGGTCTCCCTTGGTGGTTTCCAGCATTTCCTCAGGGTTTTCTTCTCTAACTTTTCTTGTGGGAGGGGTGGTGCTGTGGGATGGGACCTGGGGGCTGGGGCTGTTCTCCTTTTGCTGCTGTCCCCACCTGTGCCTCCTTCTACTGCCTGACTTCAAATGTGTCCCTTTTGGTGATGGTGCTTTATTCAGATCTGTTTGAATGACAATATTGTGTTTTATTTGATTCACCAGGGGTGTGAGGAGCTGGGTTCTGCTCTGCTCCAGCAGCAGAACCAGGGGAATGAGGAGTTTCCTGCACAGGGTGCTGGAGGGCGGGCAGGAGCTCAGTGATTTGCATACCAAGCACTGAGATAATGAAAAAGCCCAATGAAAACCATAAATCAGGTAAATCTGGCAGGGCTGCGCTGTCCCCCTCCAACAGGAGGTGGATCTGCAGTGAGGGAGCTTTGCTGGAGTAATCCAGGTGGATTCTCACACCCAGGACAAACCCACACTGGGCTTTTCCTTTTCCTTTTCCTTTTCCTTTTCCTTTTCCTTTTCCTTTTCCTTTTCCTTTTCCTTTTTCCTTTTCCTTTTCCTTTTCCTTTTCCTTTTCCTTTTCCTTTTCCTTTTCCTTTTCCTTTTCCCTTTCCCCTTTCCTTTTCATTTCCCTTTTCCTTTTTCCCCTTTTTCCTTTCCTTTCCCTTTTCTTTCCCTTTTCCCTTTCCTTTCCCTTTCCTTTTCATTTCCCTTTTCCTTTTTCCCTTTTTTCCCTTTTTCCTTTTCCTTTCCCTTTCCCTTTTCCTTTTCCCTTTCCTTTCCTTTCCTTTCCCCGGAAATTTCCTGGAAATTTCCTGGCAATTTCCTGGCAATTTCCTTTCCTTTCCCGGAAATTTCCTGGAAATTTCCTTTCCTTGAAATTTCCTTTCCTTTCCCATTTCCTTTCCCATTTCCTTTCCCCTTTCCTTTCCCCTTTCCTTTCCTTTCCCCTTTCCTTTCCCCTTTCCTTTCCTTTCCTTTCCTTTCCTTTCCTTTCCTTTCCTTTCCCTTTCCCTTTCCCTTTCCCTTTCCCTTTCCCTTTCCCTTTCCCTTTCCCTTTCCCTTTTCCCTTTTCCCTTTTCCCTTTCCCTTTCCCTTTCCCTTTCCTTTCCCCTTTCCCTTTCCCTTCCCTTCTCCCCTTGGCTTTTGCAGCACCTTGGACCAGAGGCAGCTCTTGTTCCCCCATCAGGAGCGAGTCCAAGGATGGTGTCAGTGTTTGGTGTTCGGTGCCAGCTCTGCAATGTCTTGATTGCAAAGCCTGCTCTTTTCCCAGGTTCCTAAATCTTCCTTTCTGGGGGTTTTAATTGGTGGTGAGCAAAGTAATGATCTGTCAGCCAGGCAATCCGTGCTCTATTCATCTTGCCAAAAAGGGGGAAAAACCTGAATTAAAGGAGAAAAGAATGATCTTGGAGGCGTTGTGCAGGTTAATGATTGTGCCATGCTGCAGAGGGGTGGCCTGGCTGTCAGCAGGCTGCTCCGGAGGGGCTGTGACACCCGGGCTGGGCATCCGGGCACAGGGCAAGGGCTCCACTCAGGAAAAGCAATGTTTGAATGCAGGGAGGAGCCTTCTCCCCCAGCACCTCCCAGAAACTCCTTTATCTCCATCATTTATTGCCATGTCACTGAGCACGGCTGCAGGTGATTGCAGGGCAGGGCAGGGCTCAGTGTGCCCAGCCTGGGCTGCTGCTGCCAGGGCTGTGCCCAATGCTCTGCTGGGCAGCCAGACCTGCAGCCCCGGCTGGGAATTCCTCCTGCCCCGCCCCAGGCACAGCTGGGCTGCATCCACTATTTATTTATTTATTTGTTTGTTTGTTTATTCCTTTTCTAGAGCCAAGAAAGCCAATCCAGACTGCATGTATTAATTAATTAATTAATTAATTCATTCATTCATTTCCCAGAGCCAGTAAAGCCAATCCAGCTGCATTTATTTATCTATTTATCGATTTATCGATTTATCTGTTTATTTATCTATTTATTAATTTCCCAGAGCCAATAAAGCCAATCTAGACTGCATTTGTTTATTTATTTATTTATTAATTTCCCAGAGCCAAGAAAGCCAATCCAGACTGCATTTATTTATCTATCTATCTAGCTAGCTAGCTATTCATTTCCCAGAGCCAGTAAAGCCAATCCAGACTGCAACTATTTATTTATTTATTTATTCATTCATAGAGATGGGAGCTCAATTCCCAAATGGCACAGAGCCATCCCAGGCTGGGGAGGTGCCGAGGGGGATTTCCCTGCCGCGGGCGCTGGGATGGGATTGATGAATTCCCGGTTTTCTGGGCAATCCCTCTTTGTTCCTGGCTGCAGCAGGAGCCGGGGCAGCGCTGGGGATTGCAGGGTTTGGGTGGGAGAGGCTGAACACGGAGCACCAACAATTCAGGGGCTCCTGGGGTGGCTGCAGAGACGTCCTGGAGCTGTTGTGAAGTAGAATCCAAGGGCAGGATCTGGAATGGGAAATTCAAATGCTGATAAGAGCATTTCTTGCTTTAACCCGATTTCTGTTCAATATTCCTCTGTCAGGGCAGCCCCAGCTCCTGCATCTGCCACAGCAAAATCCCAAACTCCTGCCCATGCCTGCTGGGGCTTGGGGATGGTTTTTTTGGTTTTTTGGATTTTCCCCCACAAACAAGTGTATCTGAGCCCTGCAGGGCACAGGGCAATGCCCCTCCTGCTTTTCTGCTGATAACATGGCAGCTTTCTCACAGGCAGCAATTTGGGAATTGCACAGATCATTTCATTTTCTTGCTGTTTTGTCCAGGCCCTGCTCTTCTCATCTCTCTCACAAATGCCCCTCTGTAGAGAAAACATAATAGAAAAGAGCCTGGGGAGGAAAGCAGAATATTCAGTGATTCAGGGGTCCTCAGGGAATAGTTCTGCTTTTACTGCAGAGTCACCACCAGGAAAAATTGTAAATCACTTCCCTGCCTTCCTCTCGCTGCCTTGCTATTTAAAAATGTAATTAGATCTGCATGTTCCTTGGTTTTAATTTTCATTATGTGTCTGGAGCTGTGTTGTTAAGGTTGTTTGATGTTGGCTCCTAAGTGAAAATAACTCTGCTCCATCCTGAATATCTCTGCACTTGATTCCACTTTGGATCAGGGAAATGCATTATCCTAAAGATAATAACTACCAAAAAAAAGCTTTAAAGATATTTAATTCATATTTTCCAAAGGGTTTCTGGCTAGAGCAGAGGCTGGTGTTATCTGCAGAGTTTGATAACAGACAGGGAAAATTGCCTGTGCTCTCCTTGGCTTTTTGTTTGCATGTGTGGATGGAGATCTCAGGGGTTGTGGACAGAGGATTGATGCTGAAACTTCAAGTGGGACAGACAGAAGCCAAACTATGGATGTGCCATCCCTGGAAATGGCCAGGGACAAAGGTCCCAGCTGGCACTGGGTGTGTGGGAGCCACTGTGAGCGGGTTCACAGGGGTCTGAGGATGGGGAAGAGGATCTGACTCCATGGTTCAGAAGGCTGATTTATTATTTTATGATATATATTACATTAAACCGTACTAAAAGAATAGAAAGGGTTTCATCACAAGGCTGGCTAAGAATAGAATAGGAAGGAATGATAACAAAGGTTTGTGTCTCGGCTCTCTGTCCGAGCCAGCTGGGCTGTGATTGGCCATTCATTAGAAACATCCACATGAGACCAATCCCAGATCCCCCTGTTGCATCCCACAGCAGCAGATAACCATTGTTTGCATTTTGTTCCTGAGGCCTCTCAGCTTCTCAGGAGGAAAAAATCCCGAGGAAAGGATTTTTCATGAAAAGATGTCTGTGACAAGCCACCCCTGTGGATAAAACACCTTCCAGAAGGGCTCCACGTCCCCACCTCCTGCAATCACGTTCTGAGTCTGCACACCCAGAAAAGGCAGAGCTGCTGTGTTCCCTAAAGCCATGGGTGGGCTGCAGCTGCAGCTGAAAAATTGCTTTATTTGATGCAGGGAGTGCAAGCACTCAGCAAAGTGCTCTGGGCTTTGCCCCTGGAATATTCAGGAATTAGGAGCTCTTAGGGAAAATACAGTTCTGAGCGTGTGACTCTCAGAACGAGGTGTCAGGGAACCCCTTTAAAATAACTGCGGTGAAGAATGAAATAAAAATAAGAAATAAACCCTCCAGTTCCCAGTTCCCAGCCTGGCCCAGCCCTCTCTGCCCTGCAGCACTCCCAGTTTATCCATCAGGGAATTTTTATTCCTGGAGTAGGAGCTGTCCCCTGCCCATCCCAGGAGCTCCCATCCCTGATTCCCAGCCACACAGAGTCCTATTAATAACTTCATTAATGAGCTTATTCCAGGATCACCCAAGCAAGGAAAAAACTCCTCTGCTCCCCTGGTGAGAACCCAAGGAACCTGAGGTGGTTCTGCTCAACAAGGGGGTTTTATCCTGGCTTTACCAGGAGCTTTTCCCTTTAAACCAGGGTGGAATGAAGGAGCTGTAAATGTGCTGCACACTCTGGGATGTTTGTGCTGCTGGCAGTGGTGCAGGGTTTGGTTTGGTTTGCTTTGTTTTAGTTTGGTTTGCTTTGCTTTGTTTTAGTTTGGTTTGCTTTGCTTTGTTTTAGTTTGGTTTGCTTTGTTCCGTTCTGTTTGTTGATTTATTTTTTTTCTGTAAACACAAACAGTGAGAGGGCAGCAGATAATTCAGGGGTGGATCTGAGCTGTGGGCTCTCTGCTCCTCTGTTTTCAGCGCCAGGATTGGGAATGCTGGGGGCTCTCAGCACAAAGCAAACCCACTCCCACCTCCTCTGCAGCCCTGCAGGGAACAGAACCCGGGATCCTGGCTGTTCTTTCTGCAGAATTCCACATTTGGGACCATTTTAAGCACCCACAACCCCTCCAGGGCCGAGCTGTGCTTTGGGGAGGCCACAGCCAAGCTCCTTTCTCATGTCCAGGACCCAGCCTCGTTTCTTTGCCTGATTATTTGGGTGCAAACCCTTCTGTTCATCCCAACCCTCTGTTTTGCCCACAGAGCTCTCCTAACCACTCACATTTTAATGTTTTCCTCGGCTGGTGGCTCAAATCTCCTCCTTACTCCTTGATGCTCTTTATGGGTGAAGTTTTCCCTAAATCCTTTCAGGTTTCTCAGCATGGGGACTCCTCTGAGTTATCTTGGGGCTGTCAAAGGTGCCTCCCTTGCTCCCTTAACAGAGAATCATACAAAGCCCTTTTCCTCCTCATATAAAGCCCTTTTCCTCCTCATGTAAAGCCCTTTTTCCTCCTCATACAAAGCCCTTTTCCTCCTCATATAAAGCCCTTTTCCTCCTCATACAAAGCCCTTTTCCTCCTCATATAAAGCCCTTTTCCTCCTCAAAACCCATGGCCCAGGAAACAGAACTGAGCGTTGCACAAGGCATTATAGGGAAAAAAAAATTGGTAAAATTTGATGTGATGCTTCTAGTTCAGGTATTTGTGTTTTGCACGGATAAAAGAATCAATTCCCACCTCCCAGCAATTCCTCCTGGAGCCCTGGGCAGGGCAGGGAGGAGCCTGAGGTGCCTGTGCTGCTGCTCTGGGTTGGTGCCCACTCCTATAACCTCTCAGAGCTGCCTCCTGTCTCCCAGCATTAAATTTCTCATTATCTGCCTGCGTAGAGACCAGGGCTTGGACTCAGATTTTGCTGCTTGACTCAGATTTTGTCCAGGAGCTGATGAGAGAAGTCTTTGCTCTGCTTGGGGTTCTCTGGGGAGTGAATTTCTCTGGATTTGGAGAGGAGTGGTGGTGGAAAGGTTGATCTAAGATTGAATTAACTGAGATAACTCTTGATTAGCAGCAGCTCTGGGACATCAATCTGTGAATATTCAGGTGTATTTTCCCTAAAATTTTCACCTCCTCTTTAAGGAAAGAAGGAAATGGGAGAGAGAAACTCCTTTTGGTGCAGGTGTCATTCTCAGAAAATGGGAATGATTCCTGCAGCATTTGCAGGATGAGGCTTTCCTAAGTGACAATTAACATGAAATATCTGATGGTTTTCTCTGCAGAGTGACAGGCAGGAAGTTTCCAACTGCAGCCAGCCAAGGAACGCTCCTCTCCCCCCTGGAGCCATGTCAGAGCAGCTCAGTAATTGCTGTGTCCTCCGTGATGGTTCTTCCCTTGGTTTGCTCCTTCTCCCCTCTCACTGCCCCAGCACTGAGGGCAAGTTCTGTCCTTTTACTTTGTGATGGAAACAGTTAGAAACAGAGCTCAGCAAGGAAAACTCGGAGCTTTTCCCAAGCCAGGCCAAACCATGCAAAGCAAAACATATTTTTCTCTCCCAAGAACAATCCTTCAAGAGCCAGGTGCCCCCAGCTCCATCAATCCTGGTGCCAGCAGAGCAGGGACCTGTGAAAGATCAACTCCAGAGCAGGCACAGCAGCGGGGGACATGGAAATGCCTCTGCCCTGCCCATCCATCTCTCTCAGAAAGCCAAACTCAGCATTCCTCCTCCTGGCCTGCGCTCCTGGAGAGCCCAGCCAGGATCTGCTGCTGATGGAGAGAGATCCCAGCCCTGGCACAGGGATTTGCAGCTCAGATTTCCAGAGGAGAGTCTGCAGCTCCTGCTCTGCTTTATGGGGAGTCTGGGACTCACTGGTGCCCCTGAGAGACCCAAACCCTGCCTGGAAGTGCTTCCCATCCCTCCTGAGGTGTGAATCCTTCTCCTGGTTCACACCCTGTGCTTTCCCTTCCTGCTGGGCCTTTCCACCTGCAGGTATAATATAATATAATATAATATAATATAATATAATATAATATAATATAATATAATATAATATAATATAATATAATATAATATAATATAATATAATATAATATAATGTAATATAATATAATATAATATAATATAAATAATATAATATAATATAATATAATATAATATAATATAATAATCATCAGCCTTCTAAGAACACGGAGTCAGATCCATTCCTTCCTGCCACCCCAGAAAATATCACAGAAATCCTGATTTTTTAATGCTTCCCCCCCAGTTCTCTGTACCACAAGGGCAGGGAAGAAGGAGATACAAGATATCCATGCCCCAAACCCATTTTTTTAAACATATTTCCACCTTTGTGCCTTTGTTTTAGCTCCCCAAATGCTGCCTGCCTGCTCCAGTTTATCAGCCCCATCTCAGCTGCAGTGGATGCTGGCCAAGGCTTTATCATTTAATTTTGCTACCATCCCTCATTCCTAATTCATAACCCGGCTCTCTGACAAATTGAATTTGTGTGACACAGTAAACAAAGGGGCCTCCACTCCAGTTTGCTGTGCTGGGCCAACCTTGTTGGGAGCAGGCAGGGCTGGGGAGAGGGCTCAGCCCCACTGGGAGCCCAGCCTGGCTATTGTGCAGCCAAGCCAGGAGGAGTTTGCACCTGCTGTGATCATTTGAAATGATATTAATTACCTCCCGAGCTCTCTGCAAGGAAATGGGTGTGCAGGGACAAACAACAGGTGAATTCAGCTTTATTCTTGACAAAGGGGGGGTTTGCAACGCCAGGGCTGATGGAGGTGAAACAGAATTTCCGAGCTCCCCTGAGCTCACCTGTGGCCAGCTGTGCTCCCTCCACTGCAGTTTAAAACCATTTCTCTTCCCTCACCAACACGTTTCCCATTCCTCCCATGCCCAGCTTTTCCTTATCCCTGTTTATTGTTATTTTCTCCCTTTTCCCCACTCCTCCATGCCCAGCCTTTCCCTAATCCCTCTGTTTATTGTTATTTTCTCCCTTTTCCCCACTCCTCCGTGCTCAGCCTTTCCCTATCCCTGTTTATCATCATTCCCTCCTTTTTCCCACCTCTCCATGCTCAGCCTTTCCCTATCCCTCTGTTATTGTTATTTTCCCCTTTTCCCCACTCCTCCGTGCTCAGCCTTTCCCTATCCCTGTTTATCATCATTCCCTCCTTTTTCCCACCTCTCCATGCTCAGCCTTTCCCTATCCCTCTGTTTATTGTTATTTTCCCTTTTTCCCCACTCCTCCGTGCTCATTCTTTCCCTATCCCTGTTTATTTTCTCCCTTTTCCCACCCCTCCTGTATTCAGCCTTTTCCTAATCCTTCAGTTTATTGTGATTTTCTCCCCTTTTCCCACCCCTCCATGCCCAGCCTTTCCCTAATCCCTGTTTACTGTTATTTTCTCCCTTTTCCCGCCCCTCCATGCCCAGCCTTTCCCCATCCCTCAGTTTATTGTTATTTTCTCCCGTGGGAGCAGCCTGGAGGTGGCTCAGCCCCTGGCAGGGATGGGAGCAGCTCCACTGCCCTCCTGATTTACACCTGGCAGCAGGGCTGCTGATCAATCTGGCGCCTCAAAACGCATTTTCCCCCCATTTTTCCTCCCATTTCTGTCAAAAACCTGAGCATCTCCCATCCTGTAAGTGTTGATTATAGAGGGAAAAAGAGAGAGAGAGAAATTCCTGTCACTCCTTTGCATCCAAACACAGCATCCAGGGAGACAAAGTCTAATTTTAGAGTGCATCAGAGACAGCAGCATCTGAGGAAACTCAGCTCTGTCTCTCCAGCTCTGCCCCTGGGGAGGCTGCGTGTGTACCTGCAAGCAGCTGATAATAAATAACCCTGCAAGGTAGAAACACAAATAAGCAGGAGATCCTTCTCCTTTTGAGCCCAGCCCCATTTCCAGGGGGGCTCAGGTTGGAGGCAGGGCTCAGTTGGTGCTGTTGAAGGGATGAAAGAGGGAAAATGTAGCCTGCAATAAAAAGGGCAGGGTTTGGATGGCACGTTCCTGTGGCAGATCAGCATCGCAAATCCTGCCCCCCTCCGAAATTTATCTCTCCTGCGTTTCCTTCTCCCTTTGAGGCTTTCATTTCAAAGCCTTGTGGGGGGAAGAAAACAATCCTGACAATGGAGAAGAGATATTGAGCCTTCCCAAATACCTGAAAAACAAGGTTTTCCTTCTGGGATCTGCACGTTATTATAAATATGCACATTTGTGGCTGAGCTGCGGAGACAAGAGGAGAGGTTTGACCCAGTGAGGCAGCAGTGTCACTGTGCAGGGGGGGAGCAACTCCTTGGAGTGAAATCCAGCTGGGCTGAAAATCCAGGGGCTGAAAATCCAGGTGGGATGAAAATCCAGGGGCTGAAAATCCAGGTGGGATGAAAATCCAGGGGCTGAAAATCCAGCTGGGCTGAAAATCCAGGGGCTGAAAATCCAGGTGGGATGAAAATCCAGGGGCTGAAAATCCAGGGGCTGAAAATCCAGGGGCTGAAAATCCAGGGGCATCTCAGGTGGGATGAAAATCCAGGGGCATCCTAAGAGGGATGAAAATCCAGAGACATTTCAGGTGGGCTGAAAATCCAGGGGCATCTCAGGCAGAACAAGGGACTCTTTTTGTGTTGGAAGGCACAAATCTGGTGCTCAGGGGTGGGAAAACATCTGGGAAAGGACTGGGGTCAGGGATTGTCCAGGGAATGGGAACAGCAGGGGCACAACTGGGGTTTGTCCGGGGAATGGGAACAGCTGGGACAGAATTGGAGTCAGGGTTTGTCCAGGGAATGGGAACAATTGGGGCAGAATTGGGGTCAGGGTTTGTCCAGGGAATGAGAAAAGCTGGGGCAGAATTGGGGTCAGGGTTTGTCCAGGGAACAGGAGCAGCCTGGGCTGTGGGACTGACCCATGGGCACATTCCTGGCTGTGGGACTGACCCATGGGCACGTTCCTGTCAGGAGGAAGCTCCACTGCCCCCCTGGTGCCTGCCAGCCCCTGCCACCCCTCCCTGGTGTCACCGGGGGCCGTGCACAGCTCGGTGACACAGGGGACAGTGACAGGCTGCCAGCCAAGCCCCGGTGTCACGGCCAATTCCACCTTCAGGAGCAGGATGCATGAGGCACGATGGCTAATTGGAAGCAGAAATGGAATATTGGCTGTGTCATCATCCCTCTGGATGGCACTTGAAGAAGATGACATTTGAGTGAGGTTTGCTCTTAAAATAAGCAGGAGTAATTCCCATTTTTGGACATTGGAATAAATGTGTTTCTTCCAGGGACTCTGGCTGGGCAGAGCTGCTGCTCTGCTTCCCTCTGGCTGCTCCAGGGGCTCCTGGGGCTCTCAAACCCCTCCCTGCCATGAGCTCCATGATCTCAGGCACTGGTGGAACCCCCTGGTGTTGCTGAACCCCGGCTCCCAACACGCTGCCAGGTTTATTTTCCATCCTGAGTTAATGAGCACAGTTAATGAACCCCTCTGCTGCCCCAGCCCCACGCACATCCAACAGGCAGAGCACAGCCCCGCTCCCCTGGCCAGAATTCCTCTCTTTCCTTTCAGTCCAGGGGTATCATTAAATATCCTTCCACCATCCCAGACCCCATCCAACATGCCCTGGACACTTCCAGGGATGGGAGAATTTCCATGCTGGGCTTTCCAGGCTGCCCTGAGCTGCTGTTTCTGCCTTTTGTGAAACAAAGCACAGACAGCAGGACAGGGACAGGCTGCTGGAAACGCTTTTGGGAGAGGTTATTGCAGATCTGTTCTCAGTGTTCTCTTCTCCTGGAGAACCTGCTCCAGGGCACTGCTGGAACATCTCAGCCTGCTCTTTTAAAGGGGCTTTAAATATTTTGGAGAATTAAAGGAAAAAATGCCCCTGGCAAGTCCAAGAAGTCCTGCTGAGCATCGAAAACCAGAAGAAAATGTATTTTCTCATTTTCCATCTCCCCAAAGGAGCAGGGCCAGGGGCTGGTGGGAGTTGCTGGTGATTGCAGCATCCCAAGGGTGTGATTACAATTTGTCTCCATTGTGAACACTCCAGTTTAGGAATAATCACTTTGTTTAACTCCAGCTCTGTCCCTTTGGCTCTGCGTTTAGAAACACTCCAGAATATCTTTGGAGCCTCAGATCCACCACTCTGTGCAGAGGAAGGGCACAGAGTGGGGTCGAACACACCCAAAATCTTCGCTGAAATCTGGATTTTCCATCAGCCCACCAGCAGCAGCGCTGGGGCAGTTAAGCTGAAGCCATTAATTGAATTAACAGCCCCGTGTAATGCTCTGTCTGCTTTTAGGAACACGAGGTTTCATCCCGGTGGTTTCTGCAGGCATTGATTTGCTCTCAGGAGCAGCAGGGATTTTGCCACGTGGCTCTGTGAGAGCTGCCCCAGACATTTCCGACAGAGGAAATCAGAGAAACTCCTGCAGCCTCCACAAAGGACACGAGTTATTCTTGCTGCAGACCTCAGTCTGCCTTCCCCTTCCACTGGGGCAATAAACACATCATTTACTGATTAATTCTGTGCCTCTGGCTGCTGGCTGAGTGCTCTGTGGCTTTTCTCTCTCCCCTGTTTGCTCACTTGCCTCCAAGTGAGAGCTGCTCCAGCCACCCAGCCCATAAATGCCCTCTGGAACCCAGCTGAAACCTCCAGGTTGTTGGGAAAAAGAAAAACAAATAGATAAACCCCTGCCCTTTGGTTTTAGAACAGTCAGTGCTGGCTGTTCCAGCAGGAGATGGAGCCAAAATTGGGTTTTCTCAGCTTCGTGCTGTGCCTGCACCTCCTTCCCGTGCTCCTGGAGAAATCTGTTTAAAACCTCAGCCCCAGCTGCGCTTGGAACCTGCAGTCCTGCCCAGAGCCTCCGTTCCCTGCCTCTGTTACTCGCTGCACATCTGGGAAGGCAGATTTTGTTGTCAGAGGGAATCAAGGAGCGCAGAAAGAAAACATTAAAAATAAATCCGCGGCTCATGGCAAGGGGCTCTCGCTGCCCACGCCCCGGGTGAGAGATAAATTGAGTTGTTCTCTCTTCTTGCCTCACTCTCTCTTGCCCATGCTTTGCTGGTTTTCCCTCACTCTCAGTTTTTCCCCTTTCATATCCAATTTACTTGTTCAAAGGGGCTTGTCCAAGGTGAGTTATAGAATCTCCAATTGCCCCAGGGTTCCCAGGTGTTTGCAGCCTGGCAGCTCTGCAATATTTTCTGCTCCACTTGCCCAGGGCTGCAAACCCTTGGTCCAGCCTGTTGGGCCTTATCTGTGTGGAGCAATCTCCCCAAACATTCGTTTAATTCAATATTTATTTCATTGCCCCCATTTTTCTGCTCTTTTGAACCTTGGGTAGCAAGAGGGCTGACAGGAAACCTGTGCATTCTGCCTGTAGCTGTATTTATTACAGGTTTTGGGGTTGTCTGGGGGTTTTGCACAGCTTTAAGTGCCCACCAGGGGCAGGTTCAGCAGAGAATTGAAAGAAATTTAAGATTTCCTCTGCTAAAGACCAAAGCTGCCATCAGAGCAAGGCCAGCATGGCAAGTGGAGTGTTTTAATCTCTAGGACTGATGAATCCAAAGTGGAATTTTGGCAAGGAGGGGAAATCGGAGCAGCACAGAAAGAGGTGCAAAGCAGGAGCTGCCTTGTGCCACCCTCATCCAGCTGGGAGCTTTGAGTTTCTGTTTGAACTGAGCAAAGCAAACACTCTTAACCCAGGGAGGAAAATGCCAGGAGACTCCTAAGCCCAGCAGTGTTTGCCTGGGTAATTTTAACTGGCGCTTTACAGCGTGGCATTTCCTGCAGGAAAAATCCATCCCCAAGTCGAAAAACGTGAAAGGAAAAAAATGGATTTTGGTGAAGCAGGGCATGAAACCAAAGAGGAAGTGTGGACAGAACTGAAAGAAAGAAAGAAAGAAAGAAAGAAAGAAAGAAAGAAAGAAAGAAAGAAAGAAAGAAAGAAAGAAAGAAAGAAAGAAAGAAAGAAAGAAAGAAAGAAAGAAAGAAAGAAAGAAAGAAAGAAAGAAAGAAAACTGAAGAAATCCAGAGTGAGCTTCTCCTTCCCACCCCAGCCACCTGTAGCTGCGGTGTGCCTGTGCTTATTCCCCCGGAATTTACTGATTCTGGAATATTCAGTGATCCTGCAGCCACAGGCTTTACCTGGGCACTCCCACATCTCCTAAAAATTAACAGGAGCTGATATTAAACATTCCCCTCTTAAATATTCCCCTTCTCTGATACTAAATATTCCCCTTCTCTGATATTTAATATCTCCCTTCTCTGATATTAAATATTCCCCTTTGATCTACCAGTATTAGAGCTAACAGTGGGCCTGGGCAGAACTTTGGGCCCCAGATCCCAAACCATTCCAGCCAGGCTGCACAGAGGAATTCTCCTCCTGTCTCTCCTTTATATATTTAACTCCCCAAGGCTCATTAACCACGAGCCTGCACCTTGTTACCACATCAATCCCACCGAGTTATTTTTCTGCTGCAGTTATGCTTCAATTTGGAGTATTAATTTCCTTTAACTCTTGCCCTATTAATCACTTTAACAATCAAATTAAGACAATTATTTTAATGAGTTAATGGATTAGAGGGAGCAGACGATGCACATTCATAACCACTCGTGCCAGGGCACTTTTACCAACGTCAATAAAATATGAGATCATAAAGGAGCTCCTATAGGGCTGAGCTTTCTGTCTGGCTGATTTAAACCCGTCTGCCTCAGCTCTCAGGGAGCTTTTATGTGCTCTGGGCCTGTTAAAATCAAGAGGCAGGCACTGAGAGGCAGAGCTGTTATTTTTTCCTGGGATGCTAATGCTGCCTGGCAAGGTGTTCTCTTTTACAGCCCCTCCGACGTGGCTGCTCTGGATCTGTCACGGGAACGGAGCTTTTTCCACCACGTTTTGTCACTTGTTTTCCCAAGGAGATGCTGCACTGTGAAGTTCCATCATCCCTCCTGTGGTTCGCATCTCTTTGCTCCCCAGGTGGGAATTTTGGCCTGGGGAGTTCAGGGAATTCTCCAAGTCCTGACACTTTTCCCGCTTCCTTGATTTAAGACATGATTTCTGGTGGGGTTAAGCTGGCATTTCCAGGAGATGGAAAAAGGAAGAGTGGAGGGACCAAACCCAACCTGTGCAAGAGTTTCTGGACGCGTTTTCGTCCTACGGGGCAAGGTGGGTTTGGGAAGGCTGAGAATTTGTCATTTTTGAGGCTGAAGAGGTAAAACTGTAAGGTAAAAATGTCCTGGCCATGATCAATGGACACCAGAGCATTTAGAGGCTTTAGAGGGGGAACAGAGAATGACCAGGACAGGGGGAAATAATGGTGATGGTACCTGGGGAAATAACACCTGATGGCACCTGGGGAAATAACACCTGATGGCACCTGAGAGGAACCTGCAAGGAACATGGAGAGGGATTTTCCCGATTCAGGATGAGGGGAATGGTTTCACACTGAGAGAGGAGGTTTGGGTGGGATTTTGGGAAGGAATTCCTCCCTGCCCAGAGGAGCTGTGGCTGCCCCAGCCCTGGAAGTGCCCAAGGCTGGATGAAGCTGAAACACAAAGTGGGGGCACTCGAACTGAGGCACTTTCATCGCCTTTGGACCAATTTCTGAGCCTAAATGCTCTCCCTGCAAACAGCAGGTGCCTGATAAGAGGGAAATCCCTGCTCTGGGGCAGCAGCTGTGGCCCCTGAGGAAGGATTCCCTGGCAGGGGCAGGAGAGCCCTTCCCTGTGGATTTCCAGCCCCTGGCAGTCAGGATAGAGAGGAGCTGCTCCAAATGCCTTTCTGACGGCCCAGATCCATCAGCAGGGCTCTGCTCTCCGCAGGGCTGTGATGGATCTCCCAGTCCCACGGCACAGCAACCATCCGTATTCCCTGAGCAGCTCCTGCTGAGATAATCCTTCAGTTCCCTGCCCATCCATCCCAATAAACCCCAGGGATAATAATAAACTTACAGATCTACTGGGATTTCACAAGGGATGTGCTCACGAGGAGATAAATGGCAACTTTCCAGTCTGGAGCATCGATTCCCAGAGTGGAGGGATGAGCTCCTGGGTGGGACAGGGAAATGCATCAGGGAGATGGAGATGAAAAACCCAAACGACCAGGGCTGAGCTGGGATTTGGTATTTTTGGGGTCCCCAGGACGAAGGAGGAATTGAGAATCTGACTCTATGTTCTTAGAAGGTTAATTTATTATTTTATGGTATTATATTATATTATATTATATTATATTATATCATAGTATCATATGATATCATATGATATCATATGATATCATATGATATCATATGATATCATATCATATCATATCATATCATATCATATCATAATGTCATATATATTATATTACATTACATTACATTACATTACAATATTATATTATATATTATGCTATACTAAAACTGTACTAAAGAATACAGAAAGGATACAGACAGAAGCCTTAACAAGATACTAAAGAAAAACTCCTGATTCCTTCCAGAGTCCTGACACAGCCTGACTGTGATTGGTCAATAAATAAAAAACAATTCACAAGTTGGATAAGCAATCGAGCTGCCAGGAGAACTGGACACCCCCAGTTTGTGGGTGGAGATCAATGCTGGCACCCCCAGTTTGTGTGGGTGCCAATCCTGCACAGCCTCAGCCCCTTTCCCTCTCCATTTCCGGGTTTAACCATTCCCAGAGTTAAACCAAATCCAAATGAAAGCAGCCCCAGAGCCGGAGCTCCGGGCAGGAATGGTCCCAGTCCTGCTGCAGAGCAGGGATTGCTTCTCCTGCTGCTCCTCTGGCTGTTCCATTGCTCTGGAGGTTGGGATTGTTCAGCCAAGGTTGGCAAGGGCAGCTCTGCCCAGCCCCACAGGAAGGGACAGAAGCTGCAAAGGGGACCCTGGCGGGAATGCAGAGGTCGGGGCAGGCGTCTGTCACCACAAACAATGAGATGTTTGCATGGCAGCAGGAACCCCCAGAGCCTGGCACCATCAGGGCACAGCAGAGCTCACCCTGTGTCCCTCACACCAGGGCTCCAGCCTGATCCAGGATGGGCTCTGCGGGAAACTCAGAGTTTTGCCTCTTGCACAAACCATAAATAAATCACCATCAGATTCCAGAGAGTTAAGACTGAACCCTTTGCCAATGCAGAGCTCAGTGATTTTGAAGTAACTGCTGAGTCCAGTAATAAATTTTAGAGGGAGAAGTCGCTGACCTTTGGAACAAAACTCAACTCCTACATCTGTTGAATTCCTTTCCAAGGTTTTCCGTGCCTAAAAGGTCTGCAGAATGGAAAAGTTTAACTCAGAGAAGGGTTTTGTTCAGCAGAGCAAGCGATGGAGCTGATGAACAAACTGGGGGTGTCCAGTTCTCCTGGCAGCTCGATTGTTTATCCAACATGTGAATTGTTTTTATTTATTGACCAACCACAGTCAGGCCGTGTCAGGACTCTGGAAGGAATCAGGAGTTTTTCTTTAGTATCTTGTTAAGGCTTCTGTCTGTATCCTTTCTGTATTCTTTAGTATGGTTTTAGTATAGCATAATATAATATAATGCAATGTAATATAATATAATATAATATAATATAATATAATATAATATAATATAATATAATATAATATAAATATAATATAATATAATGTAGTATAATATAATGTAATGTAATGTAATGTAGTATAATATAATATAATATATAATATAATATAATATAATATAATTAATATAATATAATATAATATAACCAGCTCTAGAAATAAACAAAGAGAAATCAGGAGAAATATGGAAAAATAAGGAGAAAGAAGGAGAAATAAGGAGGCATTTCTCCAGAAGTCCTTCAAAGTAGCAGCAGCTTCTCCTTGTGTTGTTCCAGGCTGCAGGCACACTGCTGACCCGTGCAGGCCAGCTCATAAAAATAAACTTGTGGTCTGAAAAAGTGCCAAATCTCCCTCCCAGTCTGCCCCAGCAGAGACCTTGGCTGTTGTGCCTGCAGACACAACCATACATCACCGCCTGTCCTTTCATCAGGGCTGCAGGGCCTCGTTAGCAGTCCCTCATTTTGTGCAATTTGCAGAAAAACGCCGGGTTTAGGCTAGGAGCAAGAGAAGAACATTTATTTTTTTCCCTCCCCCGTGTGTTCTTTCCATTGGTGCCTTTCCAATTGGAGCTCCTGCTCATCTGGAACACATCAGGCTGCTGAGGAGCTCGGCCCCAGTGGGGAGAAGCTGCCCAGAAAGGCCCTGCTGGAGTCACTCATTCACAGAAATCCCTCCCAAAATTCCTCCTGGCTCAGCACCATCCCCTGAGGCTCATCCCACACCGCCCTATATATGGAATTAGGCAGCCAGGAAACAAGGAATTCCTTTTCCTTTCTTTGACGGGCTCAGCCTGAGCTCTTAATACCAAGTTCAGCTTTTGGGGTAGCTCAGATCCTTTGGAAAGGGCCCGCCTGTGATGCAAAGACTAATTCTATATTTCTGGTGGAGGGGAGAGGAAAAGAAAGAAAACCAAACACCAATTAGGCTTATTAAGATTCCTGCTTCTTACAGCATTTACAGGAGATCATTTACAGTTGGCCAGGAGAAAATGTTGGGGTCTAAAGAATAAAGGGCAGCTTCAGGATGCAGCAGAGCACCTTGCAGAGCACTGTGGAAAGGCTGGTGCCTCTGGTGGAGTCAGGTATTGATCCAGAGCTGGCACACAACAGCCTCATTGTCCTTGCATTTGGGGGCAGCTGTTGAGTTTTGGTGGTGAACCCTCCCTTTCAGCCAGTTTGGGATTTGTCTGCTTCTAGCAAAATCACTGGGAAAAAAAAAAAAAAAAAGAAAGCAAAGCTCAGCCTGACTAAGCAAATGTTCTCCCTGCTGTGATGGCAGCATCCACAACAAATTCGGGGGGAAAAATACAACAATCACAAGCAAAGCAAACTCCACGGTCTCTGCAAAAGCTGTTTTCTAATAAAACATCATCCCCTCAGGAAACTAATTTGTATGCTTAATTGGTTCAGAGGAATAATCTTCAGCAGGATTCCTTAAGGACTTTGCCATAATCTTCCTTTATTTCCCCATGCCTGGTGCTAGGACCTGGAACAGCTCCTGCTGGCTTTGGGGATCCGTGTGTGGCAGCATTCCCATTTTCCTTGGGCTCAAACTGGCCCTGCCCTGTGACTGTGCTCACAGGGGTCTGAGGATGAGGGAGGAGACGAGGGTCTGACTCCATGTTTCAGAAAGCTGATTTATTATTTTATGATATATATTATATTAAAACTCTACCAAAAGAATAGAAGAAAGGATTTCATCAGAAGGCTGGCTAAGAATAGAATAGGAAGGAATGATAACAAAGGTTTGTGGCTCAGCTCTCTGTCCGAGCCAGCTGGGCTGTGATTGGCCATTAATTAGAAACAACCACATGAGACCAATCCCAGATCCCCCTCAGAGATCAGAACCCTCCTGAAAGTGGCTGCAGCCCGCCCAGGCTGGGCTCTCCCTGTGCATAAACCCAGCCTGGTGAAATTGCAGAGCTCTGGATAAACCCACCCTGGTGAAATTCCAGAGGCCCATTTTGGCCCAATGAACCCACCCTGGTGAAATGCTGAAATTCCAGAGCCCCAGTTTGGCTGGATAAACCCATCCTGGTGAAATTCTTGAGCCCCAGTTTGGCTCAATGAACTCATCCTGGTGAAATTCCAGAGCTCTGGATAAACCACCCTGGTGAAATTGCAGAGCCCCAGTTTGTCTGAGCTGTCCCAGGGAGCAGCAGGTACCAGATCATTCCCAAGGGGTCCATCCCTTCCTTGCTTGGGATTCTGGAGCTCAGATCCTGCCAGAGGAGCCTCTGCTGAGTTCTGGCTTTTCCCAGCTCTTACAGGATGAGTTTTACTTCACGAATTGCTGGAAATGGTGAAACAAAAGCAGATTTTGGTGCAAACTCCACACAGTTCTTTCTGAAGTGGAGCAGATTCAGAAATTATCAATTCTGTTATCAGCAGAGCAGCTCCCTCCTCCTCAGATCCCAGGGTTTCTATTTAGGCTCAGCTTTGTCTCATTCCCTTCTCCAGAACACAGCCCCCCTGCACCTCCATCAGAACAGCAAGTCTGGCTTTTATTAAGTTATATAAAAGCAAGAAGCTTTTAATTTTTTTTTCACATTTTTTAGAGGATTGTTCATAGCCCACACAGCATCTGTTGGAGAGCGAGATGAAGTCACAGAAATTCCCTTTATCACCGGGAAACTGGGTGATGCTCACGGGGGAATGAAAACTCACCCTGAGAAAAGAGACTGAAAAAAGCTGTT
Source organism: Calcarius lapponicus (assembly GCA_039654755.1). Lineage (NCBI taxonomy): Eukaryota > Metazoa > Chordata > Aves > Passeriformes > Fringillidae > Calcarius > Calcarius lapponicus. The sequence continues at coordinate 20,548,274 of JBBFKN010000012.1, read as the reverse complement.
CCTGGATTCCTGCTCTGCTGGAACCACAGCAAGGGCTGCTGGGTTTGAGGGAATCCTTTGTGACAGCAAACACCAGCTCTGACAGACCTGGAGTTCCTGCAGCTCCTCACCTGCTCACATCAGATTTCAGCTCCTAAAAAAGAAAAGGTGGAAAAGGGAGCAGAGAAACCAAAGCTGATTCCAGCTGCCAGGATCTGGGAGAGAATCCCAGAGCATGCAGGACACGTTTCATCTGCACCACAGCTGGCCTCTTTCTCCTATTTATAGGTCAAGAAAATAACATTTTGGAATCCAGGAGTTGCGGCAGTTGCCAGGGGAAACTCGATATTCTAGAGGGAAAATTGTTCTTACATTTGCAAAACTTGGGGGTTTCTGTAACAACCAAATGTAAACCAAATGTGACATAAGGAGGAGGAGGAGGAGGAAAGAGTGGGTGGAAGAATGGGGAGATGAAGCAGAAAGCCAGCTCAGGGTTTGGTGTGAAGTCCTGGAGTGGGTTTTGTCCCTTTCCAGGGGGAATTCTGCACCCTGAGCTCTCAGAGCACGCTGGCAGCTCTGTGCTGCAGGGCTCCAGGGCAGGGACTCTGCCTTGGTGTGCTGCAGGAATGACAAAACCACAGCAAGGCTGAGGAATGGGGCTGTTTCAGGGCGAAGTTCTCCAGCTGGGCTGGGTTTCTGAGCACCCAGGGCTCATTTGCAGGCAGCTCTGCAGGCAGACGTGAGCCCAGGCTGCTGCTGCAGAGCCTGCACACACCGAGCAGCCAAATTCAGGGGTGCAGAGCTCACCCCAGCCTCCCTCCCGGGCAGCTCCGTCCTGAACCCAGCTCAGGAAATGCTGGCACTGCTCTTCATAACATCACTTCTTTGGGGCTTGTTGGGTTTTTGGGGTTTTTCTGACTTCCAAACAGAAGAAAATGGGTTTTTCACAAAGAACAGATGAAAACCAGACAATGCTTGTGCACCCACACACAGCACACAGGCACTGAGCTGCTCTGGACAGGGAGAGGAGTGGAAAATCCATCTAAAGGCACAACAACTGGCTGCTCTTTGCAGGTGTGTGCCAGACCCCAGCAAGGCAGGAGGGATGGCTTCAGTGGCCACCCAGGAGCTCCACAGGCTGCCCCAGCCCTGCCTGGCTCCCTTTGAAACAGCAGCAGCAGCAGCCCAGGTGTGGCTCTGCAGGACCAAAACCTGGCCAGAGCTGTTCCCGTGTCCCAGAGCTGTTCTGTTCTGTGCCCCAGAGCTGTCCCTGTGTCCCAGAACTGTCCCTGTGTTCCAGAGCTATTCCTGTATCCCAGAACTGTTCTGTTCTGTATCCCAGAGCTGTTCCTGTGTCCCAGAACTGTTCTGTCCCTGTGTCCCAGAACTGTCCCTGTGTCCCAGAGCTGTCCCTGTATCCCAGAGCTATTCCTGTATCCCAGAACTGTTCTGTTCCCATGTCCCAGAGCTGTCCCCGTGGCCCAGAGCTGTCCCCATGTCCCAGAGCTGTTCCTGTGTCCCAGAGCTGTCCCCATGGCTCAGAGCTGTCCCTGTATCCCAGAGCTATTCCTGTATCCCAGAGCTGTCCCCATGTGCCAGAGCTGTCCCCCTGGCTCAGAGCCCGGGGCTGGCACAGCCTCTGCCCGAGGCAGGACAGGATTTTCCATTCTGTCCGCAGTGTCCATCGATCCCTGCCAGCTCTGGGTTGTTGTTGGCTGCAGGGGGATTGGGATTGATCAGGAGCAGGAGGATGGGCAGGGGTCAGGTGCTGCCATCCCCCGCTCTGCCCCAGCCCTGCTGGCGTGGGCTGGGAGCTGTGCCCTGTTTGAGCCAGGGCTGGGCTGTCACTGCCACCTCCCTGGCAGGGGACAGTCCCCACGGCTCTGACGGCGCCTGGGCACAGGCTTTGGCTGATGCCGGAGCTTTTCTGCTTTTCTGCTTTTCCGATTCTGCATTCTGAGCCGTTTTCTGGTTTCTGCTTCTCAGGTTCTGTGCTCCATTCTGAGCAGTGTTCTGGTTTCTGTTTTCCAGGTTCTGTGCTCCATTCTGAGCAGTGTTCTGGTTTCTGTTTTCGAGGTTCTGTGCTCCATTCTGAGCAGTGTTCTGGTTTCTGCTTCTCAGGTTCTGTGCTCCATTCTGAGCAGTGTTCTGGTTTCTGTTTTCCAGGTTCTGTACTGCATTCTGAGCTCTGTTAGAATGCTGCTTAGCTCTCCTCACGTTTTGGGCAGAATCAATCCTTCTGGGTCTGGGAACAAGGTCATCATCACAGCCCGGGCCCAGAAAGGACAAACAAAAGTGAATCAGAGGGAGAGGCAAACGGGGCAATGGGACTTCATTACTTGAAGCTGTAATTGGACAATTAACCCCTGATATGCAAATAGACCTGTGACCATGTTCACAGGGGTCTGAGGATGAGAGAAGAGATGAGGATCTGACTCCATGTTTCAGAAGGCTGATTTATTATTTTATGATATATATTATATTAAACTATACTAAAAGAATAGAAGAAAGGATTTCATCAGAAGGCTGGCTAAGAATAGAAAAAGAAAGAATGATAACAAAGGTTTGTGGCGCGGCTCTCTGTCCGAGCCAGCTGGGCTGTGATTGGTCATTCATTAGAAACAACCACATGAGACCAATCCCAGATCCCCCTGTTGCATCCCACAGCAGCAGAAAACCATTGTTTGCATTTTGTTCTTGAGGCCTCTCAGCTTCTCAGGAGGAAAAAATCCCAAGGAAAGGATTTTTCAGAAAATGTGTCTGTGACCTAGCTTAGATCTGCCCCAAAATCTCGTGGCTGTGTCCCTCATGGGCAGGCATTAATTCTGGCAGGTTTGTGGGGACACAGCCCCCCAGGAGCTGCTGCTGCGCCCTCAGCTGCTCCTCAGGCACGGAGACCTTGAGGTTTTTCCCATTTCACTCTCAATAAACGCTCCCCTGCCTGCTGGAATTGATGTGTTGTAGGAATTGGTGTCAATTCTGACAACATTCCCCATCCTCACCACGGGGGGTGAAGTGCCTTCAGTGTCAAAACATCCTGTTGTGATGTTTGCAGAGCACTTGGAGGGGCTCCTTTCAGGAGGCTGTCTCAAAATGGGATTTGTTTTCTCAGCATCACAATCATCTGAAAATTTTTGACAGTCTGGAGATTGTTGTGGTGGATTTTGGAAACTTTTTCACTCCTTTCCTGCACGGAAATGTGAAGGTTTTAATTGCTGCCTTCTAAAGACAGGAAAAATCAGCCTTCCCCACCTCCTTCCCCTCCCATCTAAAGGTAACTGCATCAAAAAACATTTCTTGCTTCAAATTTGTTTGCTGTCCTCTCCTACTAATGACGTTTTCCTCCCCGTGTCTCACACCATTTATGTGAACAAATTAATCCTGGAGCTCCCAAGATGCAAAAAAAAAAAAGGAAAGAAATATTTGACAGCTGGGAAGCCAAGAGATTAAGGGGGAGATTTCGGTACCTAAAGCCAGGTAAGGATGGGATGTTGTTTATAAGGCGCCAAGGTCACAAAGATTGCATCTTCAGGCATCAAAAGAGCTCTGAAATCTGCCTGTGACTTGCACAGAAATCCGCAATAAGGCTGAAAGCAGATCTTTCAAAAATCTTCAGAGGTGGAACCGCCTCTGCTCGTGGCAGCTGAATAAAACATTTCCCCTTGGAGTCAGGAGAGCAGGGAGCAGAGCCTGGGATGTCTGGAGTCCTTCCCACGGGGCTTCCATCCCCCCCAGACCCTGCACACGCTGTCAGGGGCCTTTGGTGACGCTGATCAACATTTGGGATAGGAAATCCCAGCTTGAGCCCCTCACTCGCTCCAGCAGCTGAGCTCAAACCATCCCATGTTTAGGAAAATCCCCTCTGAGCCCCTTTTTGGAGGGGCCAGGATTGCCTGGATTTAATCTGTTCCCAGATTTTGCCTGGGCAGTAACTTGTCCCCAGAGAGCCCCAGTGCCACAGCCTGGGCCCAAGGTCAGCTCTCAGAGCCCAGCCCTGACTGTGCAGCACCCCAGACAAACCCACTCCTGTGCAGGGAACACCAAAACCTCGCTGGACAAGGACACTGTAAAACTATAGCTAAAAATAAAGCAACAGCTAAAAATAAACCAAAAAATCCCATAAAGTTTCGGTGGTTTTGATACCCTAGCAAATTTAAAAAATGATCGACTGCTTGCAGCACAAAGAAATGAATGCAGGGTTTTAAGTAAGAAATACAGGTTGGGTGATGCTGCCCCATGAACATCTGAGCTGGGCACAGGCAGAGCTTTAATTCTGGCAGTTCTCCAGGCCTCAGGACAGGCAGGGAGCTGCCGGAGCTGTGTGTGATGAAATCTGACGGCGGCGGAGAGAGAATTGCTGCCCATCCACCGGGGCTGGTTTCTGGGCAGCCCTGGCACAGGAGCTGCCCTGGAGCAGGGCCCAGCTCAGTTTGTGTGCTGGGTGCTGTTCCCAGTTCATACATTTGGGATTTCAGGCCCTGGAGCTGCTCCCACCGAGGTGAGTTCACCTCCAGGGCCTGAGCAGAGGAGGTGGCACAGCCGGCAGGGATATTTATGCTTTTGACCCAATCCTTAAATATTATATATGAAATATATCTTGACCCAATCCTTAACAATTATATATGAAATATATCTTGACCCAATCCTTAAATATTATATATGAAATATATCTTGACCCACTCCTCAAAAATTATATATATTTGACCCAATCCTTAAATATTATATATGAAAAGCATTTTGACCCAATCCTTAAACATTATATATTAAATACTATATATTAAAATATTTTGTCTCAATCCCTAAATATTATATATTAAATATATTTTGACCCAATCCTTAACAATTATATATTAAATATATCTTGACCCAACCCTTAAATATTGCATATTATTTTGTCCCAATCCTTAAAAAATATATATAAAATATATTTTGTCCCAATCCTTAACAATTACATATTAAATATATTTTGACCCAACCCTTAAATAATTAAATCCTTAATCCTGGAGGTCCCAGCTGAGTTTCTCAACCCAGAAGGATTCACAGGAGGGAGGAACACACAAACTGTGCTGCCAAAGAGGGAGGAGGGAGCGTTACTTTGCAGGGAGAGGCTTCCCCTGCTCCCCTTCCCCGGAGCTGCTGGGTGGCTCAGCGAGCAGAAAATAACTCGGAGCAGCTTGTGGAAGGCTCCCGGGGAAGGGGAGCAATGTTTTCCTGCCTGCTGCCAGGCAGGGAGGGCTGTGCCTGGCACCCGCAGGGGTCAGGCAGGCTCCGTTCACACCTCAGCCCCAGCCAGACGCAGCATTTGGAGCAGCAGCACCATTTATTGCTGCAAGGCTTGGGCTGAACCTCCCCAGAAATCCTGCTGGCAAGCTGCTTCCTGCCTGGCAGCAGAGTGCTGCTGAACCTGGGGCTCCGCTGGCCTTGCCTGCCTCTGCTCTGGGGCAGAGCTGGGCTCACCTGGCCAGGTGAGGCTCCAGGGAGCGGCCCACAGAATGGCTTTGGTGCCCTTCTCCCACGGAAAGGAGAGGAATCAGGAGGTGGAGCTGGGGTTGGATTTTGAGGAATCAGAAGGTAGAACTGGGGTTGGATTTTGATGCCTTTCTCCCATGGAAAGGAGAGGAATCAGAAGGTGGAGCTGGGGTTGGATTTGATGCCTTTCTCCCATGGAAAGGAGAGGAATCAGAAGGTGGAGCTGGGGTTGGATTTTGATGCCTTTCTCCCATGGAAAGGAGAGGAATCAGGAGGTAGAACTGGGGTTTGATTTTGAGGCTTTTGTGCCCCAGAAAGGAGAGGAATCAGAAGGTGGAGCTGGGGTTTGATTTTGAGGCTTTTGTGCCCCAGAAAGGAGAGGAATCAGAAGGTGGAGCTGGGGTTTGATTTTGAGGCTTTTGTGCCCCAGAAAGGAGAGGAATCAGAAGGTGGAGCTGGGGGTTTGATTTTGATGCCTTTCTCCCATGGAAGGGAGAGGAATCAGGAGGTAGAACTGGGGTTTGATTTTGATGCCTTTCTGCCCCAGAAAGGAGAGGAATCAAAACGTGGAGCTGGGGTTTGATTTTGATGCCTTTCTGCCTCAGGAAGGAGAGGAATTAGAAGGTGGAGCTGGGGTTTGATTTTGATGCCTTTCTTCCATGGAAAGGAAAGGAATCAGAAGGTGGAGCTGGGGTTTGATTGTGAGAAATCAGAAGGTGGAGCTGGGGCTTGATTTTGAAGCCTTTCTCCCATGGAAAGGAGAGGAAATAGGAGGTAGAACTGGGGTTTGATCTGGGGAAATGGGGTCACCCCTGCAGGGCCCAGGAGCACCTGGCTGCCCCTGGGGCTGTGTTTGATCCCCTTTCTCTGCAGAAGGGATGCAGGATCCCCACAGAAAGAAGCCATGAAATTGTAAAGAATTCAGCAGGAGAAATCCATCTCCCTCGTGGCAGCATCCCTGCAGCAGGAGCAGCCAGAGCAAGGTTTGGAATGCAGATACTGTTGAGATTTTGAATGGGGATTTCAGGGAGCAGGGAGCACTTTCCCAGGTCACCCTTTCTGGCTGTAAATGAGGATTTCCCTCTTTCAAGGGTCCTCATTTCAATGTGTCTCACTTCCTTCTTTTTTTCCTGGAAGAAAAATTTTCATTGGAGGCCACTGCTGGAAAACCTAGCAGACTGGGGACTTGCACAAATGCCATTTATTTCCCTTTATGCAGAAAACAACAGAGCTGCTGTGGGGAGCTGGGTCCCATTACTCAGCTCTCTGCGTGGTGTTGGACTTGATTTAAGTGGCAGAACCCTTAATGAGGGCTCTGAACAGGCCCCTAATGGAGCAGCTGGGGGAGAAACATTTGTCTGATCAAAGCAAACAGAATTGGATTCCTTTCCCTGAGGGAGCAGGGAGGGAAAGGGGATGACAGAGTGAAGACACCGAGTCCAGCAGGACACGGCTGGATTTTCCCTCTGGTGACCTCTCTGTCTTTGAAAACATCTGCCTTGCAAGCTCCAGATGCAGACGAGCAGCTGCAAGGGGGGGTCTGGAGAAGAAATGGAAAAGCTGCATCCAGCCTGGGCTCCTGGTCTCCAAAAGAGCCAAAACAGAAGGGTTGTTTCAGAGAAAAAAAGCTGTGAAAGAACTCAGAGGGAAATCTCAGCAATGACACTATCCTGGTCATTCACAGGGGCCAAATTCTGCAATGTTCAAAGCTTCTGCTTGAAAAGGTCTTTTTGAAAATGGGTATTTCAACACAAGCTGTGAAGCTTTAGTTGACTCTGCATAATAAAACATTGCAGAGGGTCCATGCAGAGGAAAAACTCTCCCTTGCTGCAGTACTGAGGAGAACAAGGTGCAGGCCGTGGAAGGCTTTGGATGCTGAACCCCTCCACGTGGGATGGAGATGAAATTTATGTAAAAAAAATGTTTTATGGGGAAATTGTGTGCTGGGCCCAGCCCCAGTGCCTGGGGACAGGGAAAATCACAGCTGAGGGCAATGGGGGCATTTAGTGATGCATTTCCAGGAGGTATCATGGTGATCATCCCCCAAAATCAGCGTCCTCTACTCCTGGTGGAACTTCGTTCCCTGCAGCCACACAGTTTGTGCTTCAGCTGTGGGAAGGGACAATCCCAGGGCTGAAGGCATCTCAGTGTCTGCCTCTAGAGCTGCTGAAAATTTGGGTTTTTTTTTAACCCCAAAGAGCCTTTGAAGCACAGGTTTGGTGTAAATTGCAGTGTGAGCAATGCCAGAGGGAGCTGGGGGCACAGGGCAGCCGCCAGAGCTGGGACATCACTGGAATTAGTGGGAAAAGGCCTGGTTGTGTTCCTGAAAGTTCTGTGCGAAGCTGTTGTGAGCAGAGGAGAGCAGCGTGTCTGATGGATGTCCCCAGGAGCCCAGGTAACAATGTCAACAGCCCTGTTTGCTTTGCCAGGGCCTGTACACAGCAAATTAAAATCAAATATTGGTTCTGCAGCAGGGACTCTGAAGGGGAGAGGGGGTTTTCTGCTTGATAAATAGCTGGCTTGGTGTGGGGATTCATATCAGGCTCCACACAAACAAACCCAAACTCAATATTTGCCCATCGGGGGTGGGCTGACCCTGGCTGGGGGAGATCCCTCCCCATTTGCTGTCATGGGCAAAACAGCCTCCACTTGGGGGAAATTAATTTAATTCATGACCAATCCCATCAGAATAAATAAAACCCCATCCTAAAACACCTTCCCTCCCTTCCAGGCTCAGTTTTACTCCCTTTTTCTGAACCTCCTCTCCCCCAGCAGCCTGGGGGGACAGAGAATGGGCTTGGGCTCAGTTTTTCCCACCTTGCTTCTTTAAAAATCCCTGTTTTCCTTTTCTCTACGTGAATAAATGCACCCAACCCAACAAATACCCAGAAAAATGGAAGGTCTGCAAAGAAACGGGGTGGAATTTAACAACAAGATCTTGGAAAGGGAATCTGCTGCCCTAAAAGTGAATTCCTGCTTTTCCCTTCCCAAAATCCCAACGATCCCTCCCTGGGGCTCCCTCCTCCCACTCGTCACCCCCTGCACACGGACACACAGACACAAAATCTCCTTTTTCAGCTGCCTTTGGAACACAAACTCTGCCAATTAGCCAAAGTTTCGTGGGGGAAACAGAAAGTCAAAATATTCCTGCAGATCCACATATGGCCAGCTCCTCGCCGGGTGTCAACGCTCGCAGTTTTGTTGGAGCTGGGCCACCCTTTCCTCCTGCTCTGCCTCAGTGGAGCTGAGCTGATTTTGGCTTTTCTAAGATGCAGATCTGGGCCATTGTTGGGACAAATGACTGGAAAAATCTGCAGCGGGGGTGTTGTTCTGGTGAACAGCCCCGTGCTGGAGCATCCCTCATTCCCTCAAACCCCCATGTGAAAAACGCCAATCGCTTGTTTTTAAAATTTTAAAAGTTTAATAGCAATAAAATGGTTATAGAAATAGTAATACACTTAGAGTAATAACAATTTGGACTAATTGAATTAGGGACAATATGAGACAATAAACACAAAGAGTTATGGACGGTCCTGGGTACCTTTTCTGGGCAAAATAGGCCCGAAAAAGGACCCCTATTAACAAAGGATTAACCCTCAAAAACAATAACCTGTTGCATATTCATACACCTCATACGTGAGGCATAAATTCCATTCAAACACAGGATTCTGGCTGGTCATCATCAACTTTTTCCTCTGAATCCTGACAGCGCCTTTGAGGTGAGAAGAAGTTCGTTTCTTCTGATAATGGAGCAATCAATTCTTTTTCTCTGAAAGATTCAGGTGTCCAGAGAATTAATACAGTATTGTTTTCTAACACAACACATACAATATTCATTTGTATATTTGCGAATCATAAAATACATCCATTTTTCACACCCAGGAGCAGAGGGAGCAGGGCCTGCTCAGCCTCCCCACGTGGTTTTGGGACCAATAATGCTCATTTCAGACTGGATTTAACACATGCCTGAAAGTTGCCCCCTTGCCCCCCAGCCAGAAAATTGCACTTGGGAGCTCTGGCTCCTGCCAGGGCTGGATTCAGAGTGGACTCTGAAATGGGAAGCCTGGAATGGGAGTTGTTCCCAAATATTTGAGGTTTCCTCACAACAGAGGTCAGGGAAGTGTGGACAGAGGAAATTCTGCTCCATATTCACTGAGAAATGAAAAATCACCCTCCAAATTGTGCCATGGCTGGATAAAAATAGGAGTTTAATGGAAGATTAAATCCATGGAAGCTGAGATTTGAATGCAGCAAACTTTAAAACCCCTCCCATGTCAATTAAAACATAAAATAAAATATATTTCTTTAAAAAGAACTCTCTCAAGGCAGCACAATTTACACAGAGCTTGTGCTGGAACATGAAGTGGAAGTTTTCCTGCCTGGTTTGTCAATCGGAGGAATAAATGGAGTTGAACACTAACAGAACTCTCCAAAGGGCATTTTAAAAGCACGAGGGGAGGGGAAATGGAACAGAAACCCACAAACAGGAGGAGAAACAGGGAAAATGGCAGTGAAGCTTGAGCAGCCACACGGTGAGAGGGGATCCTTGGGAAAAATACCCCAAATATTTAAAATGAGAATGCTGGTGACCTGTTTCTAGCAATTTCTCCATGAGAAAATTCACATCCTCTCATGAGCTGAGTGAGCCCCTTGTACTATCCTGGAACCACTAATTCAAGGGGAATTAAAAGTTCTGGATGGTGAATTTTGCTCTCTCTCAGGAGGTCCCTTGGATGTGTGATGGCTTTCAAATATTGAAATAAATGTGCCCTTTGGAAATCAAAAAATTACTCTCTGTCTGTCGAGTTAATCATCAGCTATCTCTCAAAATTAATCAACTTTTTATTTTATCCTTGTGCAGAGGCACAATCTGGAAAGCGCTTGGGGAAAATCAGAGTTGCGTGAGGGGGAAAAGGAGTAAATCAGTAAATCCATGTGGATCCCTGAGTGCAGGGAACCCAGGCATAACTTATGCCAATGCATGAATGCACCGTTTGTAATGGAAATAAAACCCCCTGTAAATAAAAAAAAATGAATGTGCAAAGCATTGAAAAGTCAGGTTTTTGTGAAGTCCCACTCTGCCATTATTTGGAAAGCCCAACATGAGGTTGCACACAATGTGTCGTTTATTGGGATGATTTTTCCTGATGGAAAGGAGCAAAAATGATGTGGGGATGAGAGCTAGAGGCAGCTTGGAGAGGGGAAAATGAGACAAACACCCTTTTCTCCTCACCCCTCTGCTGAGCTGGGCAGTGCAACTCCTCTTTTTGCCCAAATTTTGGGACTGTAAATCCGCTAAAAGTCTGTGCTATAATTTCATGACCCAGGTGGGGCAGAAAATGGAGTTGTTTTTGCTCGGAAAGCCTCTGCCCAACTCTTTGTGTGGGCTCAGGCACGAGAGAGGCTCTGCCTGCAGCTCTGCATATGCAGATTTATTGTTATTAATTATTTATAGGTCACCAGGAGTGTACATGGAGCGTCAGACACACAAAAAACAGGCTGGCACCTCCTGTGAGTTGCTTCCCATCCAAGTCTTCAAGCAGGAAATTTGGAAACCCAGCATTTTCAGGGCAAATGTGCTGATCCAAAAGGAATAACTCGTTTTCCATTGAAATTGGCACAGGCTGGCAGGGAGCAGCTTTAAGGAGGGAGGATTCCGCCCGAGTTTTTCATTCAAGGAAAGCTTTTCTGCCATTCTCTGCCCTTTTTCCTGTCCATGGAATGGTTTCTTTATGCTGTCAAAGGTGTTGAGTCACCAAAGGCAGAGCTGGATTCCTGCAGAGCCACATCCCAAAGGTGCAGAGCGTTTATCCTGCATTTCAGTTCCCGCTGATTGAGTTCCCCAGGTGTCCCTGGGCGTCCTGTGCCACACTTTGGCTGCAATCTGAGCCAGGCATTCCCAGCTGAAGAGTGGGAGAACCTTTGCTAAAGCCACGGGACTCCCAGGAGGAGATTCCTGCTGGGGATGCTACAGGAATTACACAAACCACCAGCCTGGGCACTGGGAGGCTCTTCAGACAGATCCTGCTGCAAACCCCGCTTTTATCCCCTGAAAACTCTGCCTGGAAGTCTGAGACGGGCTGGGAATGGGAGAATCCAGCCCCTGGGGCTGCTGGGGGTGCCCAGAGCTCAGCTGGAAAAGGAGAGAAACGGGCACTGGTGGGTTTGTTCCTGCAGCGTTTTGGGGATGTTTCAGCAGCAGAGCACCAGAGGAAGCTCCAGGAGATTCCAGCCCCAGAACCGGGAGAAAAGGGATTTCCAGAGCATCCCTGGCAATTCCTGCCTTGACACAAGAGGAACAAACAGGGGCCAAAACTCCACAACTCCTGACTGGTGGCACTGGCGCTGCTTTAGTGTCCCCAGCTCTGCTGCTGGGCTGCTGCAGCTGCTCCCTGGGGTCAGAAAGGCATCAAAAGAGTGGCCTTCATCACTGATGCTGCTTAATTACGTGCCCCTGCTCTATCCCTGGGGCTGGAAATAAATATTTTTCCGTGCCTGGCGAAGCTAAACATAGCATTGTGCTCCATTCCCAGCTGATTCCATTTCCATTTCCCCTTCAGCACTGCTCTGCTCTCTTATCTGCCTGTGAACACTTCAGATGCTTCTGGTGGGGATGTTTCCTGGTGTTGGAAGGACTTTCCTTTCCTTTCCTTTCCTTTCCTTTCCTTTCCTTTCCTTTCCTTTCCTTTCCTTTCCTTTCCTTTCCTTTCCTTTCCTTTCCTTTCCTTTCCTTTCCTTTCCTTTCCTTTCCTTTCCTTTCCTTTCCTTTCCTTTCCTTTCCTTTCCTTCCCTTCCCTTCCCTTCCCTTCCCTTCCCTTCCCTTCCCTTCCCTTCCCTTCTCCCTTCCCTTCCCTTCCCCTTCCCTTCCCTTCCCTTCCCTTCCCTTCCCCTTCCCTTCCCTTCCCTTCCCTTCCCTTCCCTTCCCTTCCCTTCCCTTCCCCTTCCCTTCCCTTCCCTTCCCTCCCTTCCCCTTATGCCCATACAGAGCCCAGACCTAATTAGGAGACAATTTAATAAGTTAAGATCAGCTCTGAGAGCTCATCAAGTGCTGCAGGCACCGTGCAGCTGCAGAAGGTTCAGGTCAGGTTTGGGGTTAGGGTTGGGGTTAGGGTTACACCCATTTTTAGGGTTTTTAGCCCACAAATCCCAGCACTCCAGGCACACTGCAGCAATTGCAGCTGAGGGCCATCCCCTCCTGAGTGGCTGAACTGAAGCAAATGTCCCTGTGTGTCCCCATGGTGCCATTCCCCGGCCAGGTGTCCCAGGGCCACCCAGAGCTGCCCAGCTGGCCCCTGTCCTGCTCCCACCCTCCTGCTTCGTTCTCCTGGGAGCACATTTTATCGATGGAGGGTGTTAAAAGCCACGGAATCCCTGCAGGGGCTCAGCTCCAGCTCCAGCAGAGGCGGAGAGGAGGAATTTCCATCTGCTGCCAGTGGACGCAGCAGAGGCCATGAGAGGCCTGCCTCCGAAACCTTTGTGAAGCTGGGCCTCGGTTTTACAAAATAAAAGCCAAGGCTGGGTCGCTTCCAGGGCAGCACGGGAGTGAGAGGAGGTTACAGCAGCGTTTATGCCTTTGCCCTGCATTTCCATTTTCACATCTCAGCCTCTGCAGAACTCATCTGAGGGGCTGCAGCGGCTGGAAGGGGAATCAGGAGCACTCCCAGAAATACCAAACAGCCTGGCTGGGAAAGAGCAGAGCACGAAATGCAGGAGGTTTCCTGTGCCCAGGATGAACACAAATCACTTGGGCCACCCTCTGGTTTCCCTGTGAGGACCTGAAGTGACCCAGGCCAGGCTGGACAGGGCTTGGAGCAGGAGAGGCTGAGGGGGCTGAGCCTGGCAGAGAAGGCTCAGGGGATGCTGAGTGAGGGTTCATTGCTGTGAGGGTTTATTCCTGTGAGTGAGGGTTATCCTGTGAGTGAGGGTTTGTGCTGTGACTGAGGGTTCATTGCTGTGAGTGAGGGTTCATTGCTGTGAGGGTTTATTCCTGTGAGTGAGGGTTTATCCTGTGAGTGAGGGTTTATCCTGTGAGTGAGGATTCATTGCTGTGAGTGAGGGTTCATTGCTGTGAGGGTTTATTCCTGTGAGTGAGGGTTTGTGCTGTGAGTGAGGGTTCATTGCTGTCAGTGAGGGTTCATTGCTGTGAGGGTTTATTCATGTGAGTGAGGGTTATCCTGTGAGTGAGGGTTTATCCTGTGAGTGAGGGTTATCCTGTGAGTGAGGGTTTATTGCTGTGAGTGAGGGTTTATCCTGTGAGTGAGGGTTATCCTGTCAGTGAGGGTTCATTGCTGTGAGTGAGGGTTATCCTGTGAGTGAGGGTTTATTGCTGTGAGTGAGGGTTTATCCTGTGAGTGAGGGCTTTCCTGTGAGTGAGGGTTTATTGCTGTGAGTGAGGGTTTATCCTGTGAGTGAGGGTTATCCTGTCAGTGAGGGTTTATCCTGTGAGTGAGGGTTTATTGCTGTGAGGGTTTATTCCTGTGAGTGAGGGTTTATTCCTGTGAGTGAGGGTTTATTGATGCTCCCAGTGTGGGGATTCCCTCCAGCCCTGCCTTCACCCCCCACACCAGGTGTTTGCCCACATTCTGACACCGTATTGCAGAGTTTTCCATGGGCTGGGAGGGGCTCAGTAGGGCTGCAGAATGGGTTTTCCATGGGCTGTGAGGAGAATGGGTTTTTCCATGGGCTCTGAGGGGCTCAGCAGGGCTCAGCAGGGCTGCAGAATGGTGGCACCTGGGCTGGAGCCCTCCCTCTCCCCCTGCCCATCACTTGGGCATTTCCATCCCTCCTCATCTCTGTTGGCAGGCAGGAGCCGCTGTGACTCCAGGGCCTTTTAAATCACATTTTCACCGGTTTGAATTGCCCAAGCCCAGCCTCCTTCCAGCGGCTCCCTCCAGTGGCAGGCTCCAGGAGCTGTTTCCTGCTAAACCCCGTCATTTTTGGCAGGGCTGTGTTTGTGACTGTGTGATAAACATCAAACCCGGGCACACCTGGGCATTGCCGAGGTGCAGCTTGCCAGGAAACAAAAGCCCCGAGGATGAGAGCTCGGGGAAGCAGCAGGGAGTGGAGCTGTTTAAATTGAGCCTCTGAGGGCTGAAATGGGAAGGGGAAAGTGCTGCAAGACAAGAGGATTTCTCACCAGAAAGCTGAGATGGGAACATTAATGGAAATATTAACGGTGCCACTATCAACCCACCTCAATATCTGTCAGCCTGGATTAAAGTCCCT
>JBBFKN010000012.1:19732504-19820300 GCA_039654755.1 Calcarius lapponicus | reverse complement strand
GTGTTCCTGCCGGAGCTCTTACAGGATGGATTTATGGCCCTCATTCCCGTGCCCGTGCTGATGGATGGGGCTCCCGATGGCATTTCCCCCTGGACAGGGCTGCTCAGAGGGGGAAGGCTCGTCCCTTCCGAGTGGGCTGAGGGTCAGGGCTCCTGCCCATGCTCCAGGCGCTTCCCAAGCACGGGGAGTGCAGGTGAGGGATGGGAAGGGGGAGCTCTGGGAGTGCAGGTGAGGGATGGGAAGGGGAGCTCTGGGAGTGCAGGTGAGGGATGGAAGGGGAGCTCTGGGAGCTGCAGGCGAGGGATGGAAGGGGAGCTCCGGGAGCTGCAGGCGAGGGATGGGAAGGGGAGCTCTGGGAGCTGCAGGTAAGGATGGGAAAAGGAGCTCTGGGAGTGCAGGTGAGGGATGGAAGGGAAACTCTGGGAGTGCAGGTGAGGGATGGAAATGGGAGCTCTGGGAGTGCAGGTAAGGATGGGAAGGGGAGCTCTGGGAGTGCAGGTGAGGGATGGAAGGGGGAGCTCTGGGAGTGCAGGTGAGGGATGGAAGGGGAGCTCTGCGAGTGCAGGTGAGGATGGAAGGGGAGCTCTGGGAGTGCAGGTGAGGGATGGAAGGGGAGCTCTGGGAGTGCAGGTGAGGGATGGAAGGGGAGCTCTGGGAGTGCAGGTGAGGATGGGAAGGGGAGCTCTGGGAGTGCAGGTGAGGGATGGAAGGGGAGCTCTGGGAGCTGCAGGTGCTGTTCCTTGCTGGACAGGGAGCTCAGCCCTTCCTCCTCTCTGCCTCTGCTCCCCCCGTGGCCACGGCAGCATTTGTATTTGTCAGCCTATGGCAATGCTCTGCATATGGAACACATTTGCTCTGGGTGTTTGCCATTAACATTTTCATTTCTGTTTAGCGTCAGGAGTTTTCAATTACCAGCCTCGCTCGAGCTGTTGTGTTCATGCTCTCTTTGTTTTCATTTCCACATCCCAGTCAGTGAATTACAGGACGGGAGCCCTGCCCCGGGGCTGGTGGGGAGAAATCCAGTCCCTGCTCTGGGTTTGGTGCTGGCTGCTCTCACCCAGCCCTTGGGGCTGGCAGGGCTGGCTCCACCTGGGAGCACTGGGATGCTGAGATGCTGAGCAGTACCTCACGGTGCTGAGGTGAGCAGGGGCTTGGCACAGCCCTGTCCCCTCTGTCGCCCCTCTGGGGTGTGCCCTGTTCCTTGTGGCGCATGCAGGAAGGGGCTGAGCGCTCAGAGCAGCTCGGAACCCTTGAGAGCCCAGCCTGGCAGGGCCCAAAATCTGCCTCCTCTCGCTTATCCTTATCCCAGTTTTACTCTGCTGTGACTTTACACCTCCACTTTATAACTTAATTCCACGGAGAGGATAAAACCGCTTTAGCCAGTAAAGAAATGAGGGGCAGGTAATGCACATCCCGGCTGAAACAGCAAACTCTGCATTTCCGAAGTGCCGCCTTCCTAAAGTCTGAGTGAGCCATAATGTTTAGAAGGGGCCATTGAAAGAGCAATAAAAGGCTGTCGGGTCGGGCGATCAGCAGTGTTAGCAGAGCTGGGCAGCCGAGCTGCTGCTGCCGGTGATTGCAGCGCTGCTGGGATGCCCCTGGGGACCGGGGAGCTGGTGGCGGTCCCCATGGGGACATGGGCTCTGGACAAACAGATAGGGAGGTTCCCCTTGTCATCCTGTGAGTAGTCAATCCCACCGTGATCCAGAATAACGCTCTTTTCCTGGGGTCTTAGAGCAGGGAACAAAAACTGCTGCACATCTGGCATCAGCCTGGAGCCCCATGATCCACCTGCAGCACCCCCAGGTCCCCCGAAGTGCTGCCTGTCCTTTTAGCTGCCTCCAAGGGGGCTGACAGCATTCCAAGGGATGGTGCTGACAGCATTCCAAGGGGATGCTGCTGACAGAATTCCAAGGGGATGCTGCAAGCTGCTGAGCCTCAGGAGTTTTGCAAGTGTCCCGAGTGCTGTTAACCTCAGATTCAAAACCCGGGTTTCCTTTGATTTAAAGTGATTTTAAAGATTCCAGCACTCCCGCAGTGTAATTATCCCAAAGATTTCTGGGAGCCTTCTTTTCTGCCCCTTTGTTCCTAAGGCGGCTCCAGGAGAATGCCACGAGGTTACAGCCATTATGGAGTGTAATGCAAACAGGGCCATTTATTGCCTTTTTATGAGGGTAATGCTGCACCACCCCAATAAATTCTGCAAGAAGGATTTGATGGAGAAAAGGCTGAGATTCAGCCACAGCAGGGTCAGCCAACGGGAGTTCTAATTTCACAGGGAAGCAGTTAAGGGGGCAAAAGGCGTATTTTTCACTCTCTTTGGAAATAGTGGGGAAGGATGGGAGCTGAGGGAAAGCAGAGAAGAGAGCAGGTAAAAAGGCATTAACAAAGAGGAGGAGAAGGTCCCAAGCTTGAGAGATGCTGAAAAGATTGGCCTTTCTCCATGTGTGTGCCCTCCAGAGGTCTGAGAGGGCTGGATCCTGCTCGGAATGTGCTGCCAGAAGAAGCACGAGTTTGGTGGGAGACAGGGGCAGAAAGCCCCTGATACTTGTGTAGGCTGTACCTAAACTTGAGGCTGGCACCCAAACCTGAGGCTGGTACCCTCGCGTGGCCAGGGAGCCCCACAGTGACTCGTGCCCACCTGGGGACCCTGGCAGTGCCTGGCCAGAGCCACGGGCCGAGAGGCATCAGCTGTGCCTGCCTTAATCAGCTCATTCCGGCGAGCAGGGAATCAATGGAAGCAGGGGATCGATCACAAATTCATAACTGAGAACTGCGCTGCCGCTCCCGGCTCATTTCTCCCGTGGCAGAGATGGATCTGTCCCTGCCCTGCCGCTGGAATCCCGTCCAGAGCGCTGTGTGACCGCTCCCGGTGCTGGCATCCAGCCCGTGCCTGGCCCAGGGCTGGTTCCGGCTCGGTGGCTTGGCCAGAGCCATTGGAGCCCGTTCATCCCGCCCGGTCCATCCCAGCTGTGCAGAGCTGTGTCCGGCCAGATGTGCGCAGCCTCTGGATGCATTCCTGGCTCCCGCCTGGCCCTGCCACAGCCCAGCCCGACTGCAGATGCCGGCTGACAGCCGAGCTGCTCTTTCATGCTTCCCTTGTTCTCCCCGCTCGCAATTGATAGATCAAAATTCCCCGCAAACGAGCGGTTTCATGGGCCGTTTCCTCTGCTGTCAATACAGGAGCTGAGAACTGTCAGCGCCGTCCCTCCCCGTCAAAGAAAAAATTCAATTATTTATCGCTGCCTCTTAGAAAACTAATTGTATTGCTAATTGTTCTTTTCCTGTGAGGAATGTTACATTTTTTTTCAGGTGAATGGCTTTAGGCAGTTTAAGGGTTTGTAAAGAGTCTTTCATCAAACACGTGATTCAGGATGAACTCACTGAGATGACATTTCCCTTCCAATTTTCTGTTTATGTTTTTGAGCGGGAGCATTGCTGGGAGCCCAGGGCTGTAGCTGCTAACCTGATTCATTCCCTGCATGGGCACGGGACTTGGTGCAGATGAATTTTACCGAAATTGGCTGTGTTTATGTGTAATGGTGACAATAATGCACTTTATCTATCTCCTGTTGAAGTACAGCAGAGTTTTCCCAGGAAGTTTGACAGAAAGAGGATCAAGTTGCTGCTTAAATTTCTCCTTGGAGGACCTCAGGGTAATTTTCTTCTAGCACTTCAGATACTGAGAAGGGTTGGGAGCAGCCGCTGGATCCTCGTGCATCCCTCACCCAAAGGAAGATGCCAGGGAGGAAGGGGAAGGGATGAGAGGGGCACTATTCTGATAGTCCAAGGCACAGCAATATCAAATACATCTTGCATGAACACTTCAGGGTTTAAATGGTCTCCTTTTTCCAGCAGGCACGAGCTCTCCTGTCACATCTTTTGCCTTTTCAGGACCATGATAAATCTTCTCTCTAACATACCCTGGAGAATAACAGCATCAATCATTTGTTACTGGCACAAGTTCTCAGGATCTCCTGACCCCTTCCATGCTCAGAGATGAGACAGGGAGCCTTGGCACTGCCTGTGCACGGGCTCCATCTCCAGCACATCCTGGCACTGCCCGTCCCTCCCCACAGGGAGCTGGAGCCTCATGGCAGCTCTGGGAAGGGCTGAGCTCTTCGGGGCCAAAGGAGCCCTTTTCCAGACTGGAAGGAGCAGCAGGGACGTGGTTCCATTCTCACTTTCCACAGTGCCGGGACAAGTCCCTTCCCTGATTGTGCAGGATGAAATGCAGCAGCGAGGGAGACATAACCCTTCAGTGCAGCAGCGATTTACAGTCTGCTCCTCCTTTAATGGGGCCCATGCACCTGAACATGGCAGCGGGCTGTAAAAACAAACAAACAAACAAACAAACAAACACAGTTTATCCCCCAGTCCCTGTGCTCCAGGGCATCCCAGAGCCTGAGGGCAGTGTCACAGGACAAGGACAAGGCCCGTTCCCCTCCAAGGGTCAGCTCTGCTGATTCAGCCTAAGGCACAATCACAGACCCCTCCATCTTGAATCCCTCACCCTTCTCCCCCTCCAGTGCACTGGGTGCCTGCCTGGGCTCTGCCAGCCCAAGAGGAGCTTCTGTGAGTGGGAGCACCTTGGCTTGCTTTTAAAAGATGATATTAAATATAGGAATATATTCCCTTATGCACTTTTTCCCTAGGATATAAAATGGTCATTCCCCCTAAACAGTAACACAGTGCCCTGCAATGCAGAGCACTGCTGGAATGGGCTCTACAGTAAAACTAAGCTTCAAATTTTAATCTCTCTCTGAGCCACATCCTGGTTTTTTTCCTCGGTCCCAGTCGGTCTGTGAAGTGACGTTCATTGCCAAAGTTTGGGTGTGGACCGTTCAGGGACCGGGGTTTTCGTCAGGCAGGAGGATTTTTTGGAGGCTCCCGGGAACCATGTTCCCAAGGACCAATGATAGCTGGGGTGTAATTTGTGTGTAAGCTGAAGGGGGTGTTAATGGTAGATGAGTGTTGTTTTCTGTGTGCTTTGTTGTTTTGGGTTTCCTGTAACAATGAATCAACATGTAATGAAAATAGAAGAAGGTTATCATCTTGTGTTAATATGTATTTTGTGTTGTATTGCTCTGTATTGCAGGGTGAGCACAGGGTGAACTCTCTCCTCCTTGCTGTGACACCAGGACTGGCAGGGATGACAGAGTGACGTCGGCCAGCCAAAGCTGCCTGTGCCATCACCTGGCACTGATGAAAATCCTTTTGCTGGGATGTTTCTCCTGAGAAGCCTCAGAACAGAAATGGAACCAATAACAAACTGCTGGCTGTGGAGTGTGGGCTGGGGATGGTTTAGCAACAGGGGCAGCTTGGTTTGGTCTCCTGTGCATTGTTTCTACTTGATGACCAATCATGGTCCAGCTGTGTCGGGGCTGTGAGCAGTCCAAGTGTTTTTATTATTCATTCCTTTCCAGCTTTCTGATGTCTCCTTCCTCTTTTAGCATAGCTCTAATATCTCATTTTCTTTTATTATAATAGAGATGATAAAATAATAAATCAGCCTTCTGAAAGATGGAGTCAGATTCTCATCACTTCCCTCATCTTGGGGACACCACAAACACCATCACAATCACCAGCTTGAGCTGGTCTGGGCAGCGTTAAATAAAATAAAATAAAAAGCTTAAAAAATAAAGAAATTAAAAACAAAAATTAAATAAAAAATAACTATAATAAAGTGAAGTGCCGTAAAGTGCTGGAAAAGTTCCAGAAAAAGAAGTGCTGTAAAGCACAACTGTTGTAAAGTGCGACTGTTGCAAAAGATGCCGTAAAGCGCGACTGTTGCAAAACTGCCGTAAAGCGCGACTGTCGTAAAAGGCGTCGTAAAGCGCGACTGTCGTAAAACTGCCGTAAAGCGCGACTGTCGTAAAAGGTGCCGTAAAGCGCGACTGTCGTAAAAACTGCCGTAAAGCGCGACTGTCGTAAAAGGTGTCGTAAAGTGCGACTGTCGTAAAACGTGCCGTAAAGCGCGACTGTCGTAAAACTGCCGTAAAGCGCGACTGTCGTAAAAGGTGCCGTAAAGCGCGACTGTCGTAAAACTGCCATAAAGCGCGACTGTCGTAAAAGGTGCCGTAAAGCGCGACTGTCGTAAAAGGTGCCGTAAAGCGCGACTGTCGTAAAAACTGCCAGTAAAGCGCGACTGTCGTAAAAGGTGCCGTAAAGCGCGACTGTCGTAAAACTGCCGTAAAGCGCGACTGTCGCAAAAGGTGCCGTAAAGCGCGACTGTCGTAAAAAGGTGCCGTAAAGCGCGACTGTCGCAAAACTGCCGTAAAAGCTGCGACTGTCGTAAAAGGTGCCGTAAAGCGCGACTGTCGTAAAAACTGCCGTAAAGCGCGACTGTCGCAAAAACTGCAGTAAAGCGCGACTGTCGTAAAAGGTGCCGTAAAGCGCGACTGTCGCAAAAGGTGCCGTAAAGCGCGACTTTCGTAAAAAGGTGCCGTAAGCGCGACTGTCGCAAAACTGCCGTAAAGCGCGACTGTCGTAAAAGGTGCCGTAAAGCGCGACTGTCGTAAAACTGCCGTAAAGCGCGACTGTCGTAAAAGGTGCCGTAAAAGCGCGACTGTCGCAAAACTGCCGTAAAGCGCGACTGTCGCAAAACAGACCGTAAAGCGCGACTGTCGTAAAAGGTGCCGTAAAGCGCGACTGTCGTAAAGGTGCCGTAAAGCGCGACATGTCGATGAAAGGTGCCGTAAAGCACGACTGTCACAAAACTGCCGTAAAGCGCGACTGTCGTAAAAGAGCGTCGTAAAGCGCGACTGTCGTAAAAGGCGTCGTAAAAGCGCGCGACTGTCGTAAAAGGTGCAGTAAAAGCACGACTGTCACAAAACTGCCAGTAAATCGCGACTGACGTAAAAGGTGCCGTAAAGCGGGACTGTCGCAAAACTGCCGTAAAGCGCGACTGTCGTAAATACTGCCGTAAAGCGCGACTGTCGTAAAAGGCGTAGTAAAGCGCGACTGTCCGTAAAAAGGTGCAGTAAATCGCGACCTGTCGCAAAACTCGCCGTTAAAGCGCGACTGTCGTAAAAAGGCGTCGTAAAGCGCGACTGTCGTAAAAGGTGCCGTAAAGCGCGACTGTCGCCAAAACTGCCGTATAAGCGCGACTGTCGTAAAATGTGCTGTAAAGCGCGACTGTCGCAAAAGGTGCCATAAAGCGCGACTGTTGTAAAGGGACTTTTGCGACACAGTGGTAATTAAGCTCTTTAACATTATCCCCTGCCGGGACATGGCTTCCGTGGGTTGGTCCCAGCTTGCAGGGCGCTGCTTGAGATCTTTGCTGCAGCAGCTGCCCCGCTGAGCTCCGCTCCTGCCGCGAGTTTCCACCTCCCCGTCGGACCCCACGGCTCCGGTACCCCGCAGCACTGCTCTCCCCTTGCCGCCCCACCCCCACCCCTCGTGGTCCCGTCTTCCCCATCTCCAGCCACCCCCCGTCCCCCACGCCTCCCGCCACCCTCACCTTTGCCAGCCCATTGGTCCCTGCTGTCCCGGCTACCGCGGTTTCCTGCCGCCATCCTCTTGGCCCCGCCCCTCAATTCCGCCTCTCCTAGCCCGCCCATGGCATCACCACGGTGCCCACCCCCCCCCGAGCCCGCCGCTTTTCCCCGCTACCCCACGAGTGCAGCCACCCCAGCCCAGCCTGTGAACTCCCAGCGGCTGCACACCATGGCTGCATGCCCCCGCTTGCCATGGCCCCCTGCAGCAGCCTCCCGCCGCCCCCACCGCCACTCCTCCCGCCTCCCGCAAATCATCTCCCGCTGATGGGGCTGCCCCGCCGCCACTGCAAGGTGGGCCGAGCCGTGCCTTCTCCACCGCGGTCCCCTGCTTCAGAGCTGCTGGGTGGCGTGGCTCTGCCACCTCCTGCAACCACGGGCATCCCACCATTCCCTTCCATGGCCACAGTCGCAGCCCCAGCTCCCGTTTGCGCAGCTCCACCACCTCCCGCACCCCCGAGCCGACCGCCGCCATCATGGCTCCCCCACGCGGACCTAGTGACGCATGGCGCAGTTGCTACACTGCCGCCAACCAGCGATATTCCTCCGTGCCAACTGAACCACAGTGCTGCTTCCCGGGACCAGCCACACACATGCGCAGTTCCCTCTTCCACGGCCCACAACTCTCATAAAAAGAACATTCAAGTGTGGAAAAACAATAGCAGAGAGATCCTGAGTAAAACTTGCTCTATTCAGCCCTTTCTTTTCTGTCCCAGGAAATATCACTGCGCAGCAGCCTGATCCCACGTCTTACAGTAAATCAATGAAACTTCCGTGCCTTGACAAGCCCTTGCCACTTAAATAGACAAGAAACAGGTAGGGATGGATGCTGCAGGTTCCTCCAGATCATGAGGCATAAATCTCAAGAGAACAGCAGCGGAAAGATAAAACACTGCTGGAAGCACAGAACAGGATTTAGGATTTGTTTAGAGGTTGTCATTTTGACAGTAAGGAAAATAACATTTTTCCTGCCCAGGGGTTAGCAATTAGTGTGGCTGCAGGGAAAGGTAACGCGGTGATGAGCACGGCAAAAGCCCTCGCTACAGGTGCCTTGATGGCAGGCTGCTCTGCTAAAGATGATAATTTCTAAAATCTTTGAATCGTTTAGGTCTGAAAAGACCTTTAAGATCATTGAATTCAACCATTAGCCTAATGCCTGTGGAAAAGCTGATAGGATCTGGTGATGGTACGCAGCAGTGGTTAGAGGGCATTGGATGCTGAGGTGGTGAGCTTGGTGTAATCAGCCCTGATGGACAGGGAGGGAGATAGAGAAGTGTAAATGGGAATTAATAAATTCAACAAGGCAGATTAGCTCCCATTATTTCGCAGCTCCCGCTGACCCGGCTCTCCAGCTGGGAGTGATCTGTGCCAGCGAGCTCCCCACAAAGCCGCAGGGCAGAGGCAGCCGGCAGAAGAACAAACCCGGCTTGTTTGAGAACAAATGCTGGAGCCATCGCGTCCCTCTCCTCGCCCTTACGAGGGGAGCCGGGCTGCGTTGCTGGGAGTTGAAAATGCCATCTCTGAAATGTAATTTGGCTGGAGCATGCAGCAGGACAGCAGCAGCTGCAGAGGCAAATCCAAAATAACGCTCACGGCACTGTAATTGCATATGTAAAAACGGGGAAGAGGAGAGCGAGAGGAAAGCGGCCTCCTCTGCTCTGCTGGGTAATACAGATGTAGCTGTCAGCCTCCTTCCCTGCCGCAGCGGTTGTAGGTGTTCAGCCCTGGTACTCCGCTGGGTGTTGTACAGAGATTTGGAATATCATTTCCAAGGTACAGAGGTCAAGCCAAGAGGCTGTTTTGGGCGCCTCGTGCTCCAACAAGGACTTACCCAGCTCAGAGCTTGATCAGTCCCTCTGGGGGGCAGAGGAGCAGGAGTGGAGCTGCTGCTGGGCAGGGTAGGGTGGGCCACGGGGAGCTCAGCACCCCTGGCAGAGCTCAGCACCCCCACCTGCCCAGAAGCTGCTTCCCCAGCTTGCCAGCATGGTGGGATCACCCTGCTCGTGGTCCTGCACTGCCTGCCTGAGCTGCTGGGGACAGATCCCTGGGGATGCTGGGGGCCAGGCTCCCTCCTGCCCCCTGCTCCTCCCTATGGGAGGGATGGAGGGATGGATGGATGGTGTATGGATGGATGGATGGATGATGGATGGATGATGGATGGATGGATGGATGGATGGATGGATGGATGGATGGATGGATGGATGGGTGGATGGATGGATGTGCAGATCCATCCTCATACCCACTGACCTTCCAAAATAACCCGTGTCCTGTCCCTGGTGTGCTGTCCTGACTGGGTCCCCTCTGAGTCACTGGCACTTGCTCTATGCCAAAGTTCCCTGTGAGATCCCTCAAGGTGCAGCAAGAAATACAGTATTGTTTGTGTCCTAAATGAGGTTCTCACTTCATACAGACATTGATCAATATGTAAAGGAGACACCAGTAGGGAGGACAGATTCTTTGCCTTCAGGTGAACTCTTTGCCCTCTTACAGCCCAGACTGTGAAAACTGAAATCAGTTATCAATCTAATTTTCTGTTCACAATTAATGTTTTTATTTTTCAGTTTGCTCTAATCATGAAGAAGAGCTAAACAGAGCAGTTCCTCTGTGAACTATCCGTGTCCTCTTCCCAGTTTGCCTGGTTCCATGGCACACTGTTCAGGGTAGGGATGAGCTCTGCCAGGTGGGACGCAGAACTGCTGTTCCCCTCGTGCTATGGATTGTTAGAGATCGTGTGGTATCCTCCTTGTGAGGCTGAGTTATCCTGCTCCTGATTTCATCCAGCTTCCCCTAAATTATTCATCTTTTTCAATAGGCCACAGGAGCCTTCTGCTCCTTCTCCTAAATTGTTTTGCAGCAAACAGAGCTGCTGCAGAGGCAGCAGTGGCTCTGCAGTGAGGGAAGATCTCCACAGATCTCCTTCACCACGGGGAGTGCTGTGGGCTCAGATAAGTCCCACATGCACCCAGAGCCTCCCAGAGGACCAGGCTGTGTTGGGAATGGTGAAGTTTTCCTCTGAGGAACTGAACATTTCCTTCCCAAGGCATTTGCCAGACAATCCCCGACGGCTCCACGTGGCTCCAGAGCTGGCTTGCTTCAGGTTGTAAATGTTTTCTATTTCTTCCAAGCTGTGAGTCTGATGAAAACGTGGCAAAGGCAGGGCCCAGCAGCAGAGCAGGCACACTGTGCAGCACGGCGTTGTGCTCCTATAGGGTGTCTTCAGTGTGGCGGGGTAATGATGCGGCAGCTGTGAATCCATACACCGGCAGCGCAGCTCCGAAGGGCTGTAATTATTAATCTGCTAACGCAGACACAACGCACTCAGCCTGCTCTCAGCCTCTCCCAGGAATGGGAAATAATGCTGCAGTGGCAATTACCTTAATGCAATTATCTCAAATGTGAGATTCCACGATGGCACTTCGTGTCCTGGCTTGTGGAGGACGGAGGGGAAGGGAGGATCCCCCCTGGGCCCCCACTCCTGGTGCAGCAGCACCTTGTGCCCCTTGTCACCTGTGCTGCTTGAAGCCCTCATGCACACCCACAAATCAGGAGAGAAAATGCTCCACAGTTTGATTCAGGATGGACCTGGAGACTGTTCCAGTGTTCTCGTCTCTCAGGGAAGGAATGAACTAATTGCAAAGGATTTTTAAAAGGAAGATTGTAACTGGCCCACAAGCAGTAAATGGATTTATCTTCCTCTGCTCTGATAAATATTTAATTACTGAGTGTAATGCAGGGATTGGGTTTGGTTCTTCTTGCTTGTTTTGATGAGCTTTTGTTTGTTTTTACACATATATTTATTTATATGACTGTACTCTCCATTGCAACCTGCCATCCACTCAATGTGCCTTCTCCACAGTGGTAACTCTTAAAATTAAATTGAATTGTCCTTTCCACTCCTCTAATCCACACTGCCTTAGTGTCTAGAGCCTGTCTCTGGGAGCAGCAGTCCAAAAATGAGCCACCACTGCAGAGCCTGATGTGTCCCTCACCTGCTGCCCTGGCAGCCAACTGGTTGGGGTTGGGTTTGCTTTTCCCTCTTGCTTTCTAGTGCCATCCTGCACAATCCTTGTCATTTACTTTTCTTAAAAAAATCTCATCCAATAATGTAATCGCTTGAAAAGTCTTATTTACTTAAGGGACTCTTTTAGCGAAAACTCCAGGCTCTTGACTACTAATATCATGCATTTACGTAATTGTGTAATTACAGCTCAAATGACAAATGTTTCTTCAGGCTCCATTTCTCTCCAGGGCCTATTCCAAGGGCAGGACGAGGGTGTCCAGCTGCTCCCTGTGCCACGGCCCTGCTCGCAGCACGGCCTGGCAAGTGCCCACACTTCAGCTCTGCCTGGCCTGTACTCCAGGCTGATGAGTTATTGCTCATCGCAAAAATCTCATTAGAACCATGGAGAACGTGCCCAGATGCAGCCCCCCAGGGCCTGGCAGGCCAGTGCTGCTCTGCTGGCTGGAGCTGTGTCCCCAGCCCTGCGCTGGTC
This sequence comes from Calcarius lapponicus, assembly GCA_039654755.1. Taxonomy (NCBI): domain Eukaryota; kingdom Metazoa; phylum Chordata; class Aves; order Passeriformes; family Fringillidae; genus Calcarius; species Calcarius lapponicus. The sequence goes on along the minus strand of JBBFKN010000012.1, from coordinate 19,808,311 downwards.
CCGCTGCCCTGGCTGACCCTGCTCTGTCCCACGGAATGCGCTTCCCACATCTCCTTCCTGCAGCAGGGCTGGCAGCACCACAGCTCATAAATAATGATCCCAATGGGATGCTGTGCTGCTGTCAGGCTATTAACGCTTGTGGATTTCTCTTCATAACGTTCAAGTGCTTTATTTATGCCAAAAGGGCTGGGCTGTCTTTGTGAGGAGCGGTCAGACGGCGGCTGCTGCCGGGTTTGGTAGCTCTGGGCCAGGTTCTGGTGGGGTTTTGGTAGCTCTGGACCAGGTTTGGTGGGGTTGTAGGTGCTCTGGGCCAGCTTTGCTGGGTTCTTTGCAGCTCTGGGTTTCCATTGCAGAGGTCGTTACTGCCAAGGGTCCCTTTGTGTTCCCAGCTGGGAACATTTCTGCTTTGCTCTCAGGTTGTTCCTGCAGGGGTGACTCTGTCCCCACATGTCCACAGCACCCACAGCATTCCCCCCTCGGTGCTCAGAGTATTCCCAAAGCCCAGCTACAATAAACCTCCAGCCTCAGCTCCAGCTTCTCCAGGCATAAAGGTCTCTGTGTGTGGCGTTTGATGGCCTTGGCTGTAAAAGGAGCCATAAAAAGGTAAGGGCAGCTCCACCTGGAGGGGATGGCCCTCAGCCTGTCCCTGACGCGGGTGGAGCATTGCTGAGTGTCAGCAGCCACCCCTGGTGGGGCAGGAACCAGAAGCCAGTTGTACAGGAGGGGATTGAAAGGGCTTCTCCTCTGTGCTCTTCACTGGAAGCCACTGTGCTGAAAAGCAGCATCCCGCTGCAGCACTCAGGTGGCTGAGCATGGGGTTTCCGCAGTGGAACGGCTTTGGAGACACTGCTCAGCACTGCCAAAGGGGTGAAAGGCTTTGGAGACACTGCTCAGCAACTGCCCAGGTGCCCATTCCACACCGAGAGCAGGAGGAGAGGCAGCTCCTGGGTTCCAAACACGCTGCGTCCGCAGGGAGCCACAGGAGAGCCCTAAAATTGGAGGGTACGTTCCATGTCAGCTTTCATTGCTTCACAGATCCCACTGAACTCCACATCCATCAGCGAGAGACTTCAAAGTGCAGGGGAATAAAACTCCTCACGGATAACATCCCAAAAAATGCCTTTTGGCAGCTTTATTGCCTGGCACAAAGGCACAGAGGAAAAAGAGCAGAGATGCACTTTCAGAACCAGAAAGAACTCGGATAATTCCTTCATGGCCACCCCAAGGCAAGGTGAGGGGAGCTTTGCTTTCCCCACAGAAGGGAGAGCAACCCGGGCTGCTGGCCTCTCCAGAAGAGAGGTTCTCAGGCTGGCTTGGGTCCCCACACTGGTGCTGGTGGGAGCCCAGCGAGTCCAGAGAGCTCTGCACCAGCTGGGGAAACTGTTCCCACACGTTCCATGCCCAGAAATCTCCAGAGTGGGTGTGCAGGCCTGCTAGGGTGCAGACCCCCCTGACCCCGGGGGCTGCCAGCCCCAGCTCCAGCAGCGCCCACGTCCCCCTGTCCAGCAGCGAGGCCATTCCAGCAGATGGGCCTCCAGGTACCCAGATGTTGTCACTGCGAGACAGTCTCTGTCAGGGGTTACTGGCCGGGGTCTCATTCTCGCCTGTCAGACTTGACATCTTCAGCGTATAATTAAATGCCAGGACGCGAGCAGCAGAGCAGGTGCATGCTAATGAGGAGATCAATTTTAATTATGATTTTAATTAAACACCCAATCACGGTAGGAAATATGACAAGCAGGCTAGAAATGCAAAATTTATACTGGGGGAAAACAACAGCGAGAGACAGAGAGGATGGAACTGAGATGTGTGTGTGCCTGGCAGCCCAGGCCTGGGTGGGAGGGAGGATGGATGGGTCGGCTGTGAGCCCAGGGTGGGCATGGAGCGGCATCCTCTGATTCTTCTCATTGCCATAATTTGATGAGGAAAGTTCACAAAAAACACACGTTCACCGTTCTAGTTATTTTCCCAAACTCTCAGTTTTTGCTCTCTGCCAGTGTTCCAGAGCTCTTGTAGACCACGGGGTGTGCAGCCACACGGTAGAAATCAGCTGTAATAGGAAATTACCACTGAACAGAGATATTGGCAAGAGGCTTCTACAGCAGCCCGTGTCGCAGGGGGCTCGTGGTTCTTGGATCATGGATCAGAGGGAACCTTCGGGATCCCTCTGTGCTCAAGCCCTGTACATTTGGCTGCTTCCAGATTAACTCCTGCGTGAACTCCAGCAGGCTTCAAAGGAACAAATCCCTCCCCGGGTTTCCAGAACAGGAAGCCCTCCATCACTCCTGCCAACGCATCGCTCGCACCTCCTGACTCATCAAACTTGTCTGGCTCAGCTCTGGAGCTTTGCCACAGCTGCAGGATGTCTTTCGACAGGGACACTGCTGAGCCACTTCCACCGGCTTCGTCTCTTCCCGGCACCCGGCGGACCCCAGGAGGCTCTGCCCCATCTGCCCTGTCCCGTGTGAGCCCCGGCCCCTCGGGATGCGCGGGGGCAGCCCGGGCACCGCGTTCCCCGCCTGTGAGGGAGGAGCTGCCGGTGGCACAGCCCCGCGGGGGAAGAGCTAGCCTGGGATGCGCCGGGAGCAGCCGAATGGAATGCTGCCGAGCAGGGACGGAGCAGGGACGGAGCAGGGATGGAGCTGGGATGGAGCAGGGATGGAGCAGGGACGGAGCAGGGACGGAGCAGGGACGGAGCAGGGACGGAGCAGGGACGGAGCAGGGACGGAGCAGGGATGGAGCAGGGATGGAGCAGGGACGGAGCTGGGATGGAGCTGGGATGGAGCAGGGATGGAGCAGGGACGGAGCAGGGACGGAGCAGGGACGGAGCAGGGACGGAGCAGGGATGGAGCAGGGATGGAGCAGGGACGGAGCAGGGACGGAGCAGGGACGGAGCAGGGACGGAGCACGGACGGAGCAGGGATGAGAGCAGGGATGGAGCAGGGACGGAGCTGGGATGGAGCTGGGATGGAGCAGGGATGGAGCAGGGATGGAGCAGGGATGGAGCACAGAGGCCCATGCCGGGAACGGGGGTTTAAACTCATCGCTCACCTGAACTCACACCCTGGGCCCCCTCCCTCCCCGCCAGCCTACCCTGACCCTGCAGAATTATTGATTTTGCTGGGTTTTCACTTTTCCATATCATAAATTGACTTTGGCCACCCTTTTCCCTCCCTAATGAGGCCATTGGCGGTGGGGGCGGGCGGGCAGCTCACAGATCAATGGGACACGGGGATGTGTCCGTGCCGACCCCCACAGACATGGGGGGCACCCCCTCCATCCCCCGGGATGGGGTCACAGAGCACAGAGACAGGGGAGCAGCATCCAGAGGAGCCGGGAGGGGCAGAACCCAGCAGAGCAGAGGGGGGCAGAACCCAGCAGAGCCAAGGGGAGCAGGACCCAGCAGAACCAAGAGGGGCAGGACCCCAGCAGAGTCAAGGGGCAGCAGGACCAGCAGAACCAAGGGGAGCAGGACCCAGCAGAACCAAGGGGAGCAGGACCCAGCACAGAACCAAGGGAGACAGGACCCAGCAGAACAAAGGGGAGCAGCGACCCAGCAGAGCTGGGCCGCACTGTGGGAATTGCTCCGCTCGCCCCTGCAGCCCTGCCACCAGAGCCCTTTTTCCCTGCGGTTTGGCTCCCGGCCTCGGCGCTGCGAGTTCGGGGATAATTAAGGGGCTGCAGATGGTGACGCCAAGCCCCGCTCCCCGGCTTTTCCCCCAAAAAGGAGGCTCAGAGGAGAAAAAGGGGTGTCCTTCCCGCAGCCCCCCGCTCCCTGCCAGCCTGGGCTTTGGTTTGCTGGCTGGAGTTTCTCTGCGGCTTCGCCCCCTCCCGTTTAATTAGCTGCTCCGAGAGCTCCGGCGGCAGCCGCAAACCCCGGGCTGGGGTTTTATAGAGCGCGTTTTTACCTTTCACCCTGGGGAAAATGTCAGAGCAGCGGGGAAGCCGCGCCGCTTTGCTGCCCCCGCTGTTTTAATAACTTGATGGCTCGCAGTGCCCTGCTGCCCACCTGCCTCTGGAGGAGCGGCCCCGGGGGGATCAGAGCCCCGGGAGCCGCTGTCCCTCACCCCGGCGCGAGGGTCACCGCATCCCGGCAGCGCCCGAGCTGCGCCCACTAAATCATCCTGGCCAGATAAAAGGGAAGGCAGCCCTGGTTACTTCTCCGGGGCTCGGTTTGAAAAGCCGGGAGCTGGGGAGAGGGGAGAGGCTGGGGGCAGCTCCGCTCACCTCCGTTGTTACAGCGGAGGCACCCTCGGGCTGCAGGAAGCAATTTGTCTCCCGGAGGCTGACAGGAGCTCCTTTCTTCTCCCACTTACTCCTTGCTCAGAAATAAAAGGGGCATCCGCTCACAATGAAAGCGGGGAAGGCCTCCAGGTTTCCCTTGTGAGGTCTCTCCCGAGCTGGCACGGACGGGCAATTTGTACAAATGACACTTCCCTGGGAGGGAGAGAAAGAAGGAGAAGAAGAAAGAGCCACCCCGGCTTCCAATGTGTGCCGCAGCAGTCCTGCTCCAGCTCCTCCTCGCCCCGGCTTTCAACCTCCTCTTCGCTGCTCTGGCTCTGCTCCCCGGCCCCGAGAGTGGCATCCCGAGGTCCGGTGGCCATCCCGAGGTCCAGTGGCCATCCTCGAGGTCCGGTGGCCATCCCGAGGTCCAGTGGCCATCCCGAGGTCCAGTGGCCACAGAGGGGACAGCCAGGGGTCAGTGGCCATCCCGAGGTCCATCCCGAGGTCCAGTGGCCGCAGAGGGGGGCAGCCAGGGGTCAGTGGCCATCCCGAGGTCCATCCCGAGGTCCAGTGGCCGCAGAGGGGGCCAGCCAGGGGTCAGTGGCCATCCCGAGGTCCATCCCGAGGTCCGGTGGCCGCAGGAGGGGGGCAGCCAGGGGTCAGTGGCCATCCTGAGATACCAGTGGCCATGGTCCGGTGGCCATCCCGAGGTCCATCCTGAGGTCCGGTGGCCGCAGAGGGGACAGCCAGGGGTCAGTGCCCACTCTCCCCAGTGCTCTCCCTGCCCACAGCAGCCCCTTGGAGCCAGCTCCCGGCAGCCCAGCCTCGCTGAGTGCCTGGCCAATGTGTCCCGAGTCACCTCTCAAAGGGGAGCAGTTAAACTTCCACAGACTCCTCGGTGGGGCGTTTTTGTCAGTATTAGAGTGGTTCTAATTCGATTTATCTTAATTCACTTGCATTTGCTTATAATTACACTAACAGTGAACCAAGGGAGCTGATTTACCCGGCGCACTGAAATCTGATGAGGATTGTGAATCAGCCACCTCAGTTCACTGCACAGTGTATTAATATAAATTGAAGTCAATGGTGGTTTATATTAATGCTTCTTGAATGTCCCTATATGTGCAGGTCTGGGGGAGAGCAGAGAAAACGTTTGGTTTTGGGAGAAAACACCATCTCTTGTGCTTTGTGTTTGTCCCGGGCACTTAGGGCCAGGACAAGAACCAGGACTGTCACCCTGCCCCGTCCAATCACAGGATAACAGAATCGTTTCCAAAGTACTGGACAGAAGAGGTAAGGGAGGATGTATTCCCCCAAAAGCCCCCCTACACGGCCTGGCACCTGACAAAAGGGGTCGTTATCGCCAGATAATGGACCTTGCCAACATTAAGCTCTCTAAGCCAATCCCACAGTCAATTATCTCCCTAATCAGGGCCGTTTTGTCAGAGGTTATTGCCCTAAGGACTCAATTAGGTTATATCCACGTCATTAATATTTTATGGAAAAATCATTCACATGGAAGTGTTAAACACCTTCGCCAACTTCCTTCCCCCCACCCCGGGGAAAAAGGGATTTGCTGCTGAGGGAGGCAGGGGAAGCTGCTGCGCTGCCCTCCACACCCAGAAGGGACCTGTTGGAGCTGTTCTCCGAACCCTGTCAGCTCCCTCTGCGTGTGCTCTGCAGTTATTTTCAAGCTCTCAGTTATATTTAACTCGAGGTATAACAGTTGCCACACCGAAACCTCTGTTTCATTAAGCCAGGCGTTCGGGTACTCACAAGTAGAGCTGCTTGGAAAATGGAGAAAATTGCAGAGAAAGCCATTTCTTCTGATTACCATTTATTTCCAGGAAAAAAATAATAAAAAAAAAAGGTTCCTTGCCCTTCATCCAGGACATCTGATGGCCAGGACGGGAGTGGTGGGGGCAGAGGCTGCAGCTTATGGGCATCGCCTGGGGAATGGGGCTGTGGAATGGTAACGGCTTCAATGTGGCCCTTGGGGAGCTGATAAAATAACTGTAATGATGGTCCAGGGTGCCAAATGTTCCTCAGCATCCCAGAGTTCAGCCCTCGAGAAACACTCATTGAAGTTAATGAATGAAAGCCTTTGGAAGGCTTTTTCCAAAGGTTTCTTTGGTGGGCTCACACTGCTGCTGTTCTCTCGGGTGGATTTTCATGCTGGCAAAAACACAATGAAAAGAATAAACTCAGCAGAGCAAAAACATGTACCAAAAGCCAGTAATGGTACAAAATGTGATATTGCTGCACCTCTGAGATTTCCCAGTGTAAGTACAGAGCCTGGCTTGCCTCCCTCCCTCCAGCAGGTTTGTTGGGAGCTCCTGGATGAAACGGAGCCGCTCCCAGAGCAGGGATGGGTCTGGGGGTGTCAGAGGGCCCGCGATGGCAGCAGGCAGAGCTTTTCCCAGGCTGGGAGCAGCAGAGATTCCCTGCAGTGATCCGTGTCTCCGGCATGCCAGGCAAGTGTTTCCCGTTAATGGGGATTGACACGGAGTAGGGCTGGTTTAAAAAAAAAAAAAAAAAAGTTCTCCTCCTTCCCTAGGCAGTTTTGATGTGAATATTAATATTAATATAATTTCATGATGATTAGAGAACACAATTAGGGGCTATTAATAATGACACAAATAATGACATTTAAGTCCTCGTTTTCCTGTGAGTAACACTCTGTCTGGTGGTATTTAAACAGCTCTGTCTGGCACAATCACTGCCGCGCCAAGGTGAAGCCACATCATTGTCACAGCGGTGTCAATCAGTGCCCTGCCTGGCAGAGCCCGCCCCCGCGGCGGGGAGAGGGAGAGGAGAGGGAGAGGGAGAGGAGAGGGAGAGGGAGAGGGAGAGAGGGAGAGGGAGAGGAGGGAGAGGGAGAGGGAGAGGGAGAGGGAGAGGGAGAGGGAGAGGGAGAGGGAGAGGAGAGGGAAAGGGAGAGGGGAGAGGAGAGGGAGAGGGAGAGGGAGAGGGAGAGAGGGAGAGGGAGAGAGGGAGAGGGAGAGGGAGAGGGAGAGGGAGAGGGAGAGGGAGAGGGAGAGGGAGAGGGAGAGGGAAAGGGAAAGGGAGAGAGGGAGAGGGAGAGGGAGAGGGAGAGGGAGAGGGAGAGGGAAAGGGAGAGGGAGAGGGAAAGGGAAAAGGAAAGAGAGAAGGAGAAGGGAAAGGAAAGGGAGAAGGAAAGGGAAAGAGAGAGAGAGGGAGAAGGAGAAGGAGAAGGAGAAGGAGAAGGAGAAGGAGAAGGAGAAGGAGAAGGAGAAGGAGAAGGAGAAGGAGAAGGAGAAGGAGAAGGAAAGGCCTGCCATGAGCGGGGATGCTGCTGCAGATGCTGGAGCCATGGGCACGCTCAGGAAGAGACTGAAGGCTGTTCAGGATCTGACCCCACTGCAGGGCACACTCCAGCCAGGACCTCCTCTCCTCAGGCCTGGGGTTCTCCAGACAGGAGGAGAAACCCGTGCAGTGCCAGCAGAGCCCCATCCCAGCGCCAGGCTGGCCCTCCCTCCCCAGAGGCCAGCTCCCATGCCCCGCTGTAAAAGCAGCTTAATGGGGCTGTTGCAGCCCAATTCCACCGAAGTCAGGCCTTGCAAAGACCCCATTTCTTTTCCAACACATTCACTGCCAAGCTCAGCCCTTGGAAGAGGCCGTGCTGTGCTAATGTCACTTAATGGAAACCTCGGAATCAATTTTTTGCTCCCTGAAGAAAATCCCCCTGGTTTATGCAGCAAAAGCTGTAATACTGGAAATGGCTTCAGATTTTTTTTTTTGTGAAAAAAAGAGGGAGGGGAAGAGAAGAAAGGTTCGCTGTAGCTGCACAAAAAGGAGGTCAAGTGAAAGGCTGCCAGTTTGGTGCCTGGTCCAGCCGTGCTGCCCTGGGGGAGGTGCAGGGCTGTGCCAGGCTGTCCCCAGGGCTCTGTGGGCCCTGTGGTAGCACCCACGCTCCCAATTCCCAATTCCCATTTCTCTGGAACACCCCAAAACGTGGCAGGCTCCCTCATGCCATGGAGAGGGGGTGGGAAGCTTGGAGGACGGTGTTATCCCCCACTGGGACAGGGGCAGGGACAGGGATGGGGACAGGGGCAGGGACAGGGACAGGGACAGGGACAGGGACAGGGACAGGGACAGGGACAGGGACAGGGACAGGGACAGAGGCAGGAACTGGGACAGGGACAGAGACAGAGACAGGGACAGGGATGGGGACAGGGACAGGGGCAGAGACAGGGACAGGGACAGGGGCAGGGGCAGGGACAGGGACAGGGGCAGGGGCAGGGACAGGGACAGGGGCAGGGACAGGGACAGGGACAGGGGCAGGGACAGGGGCAGTGCCAGCCTGCAAAGGACATCCGAGGGCACCTCGGGGTGCACAGAACAGCCTCCCATTCCCGGGATTCAGGCACTCAGGGCAGGAGGGCGACTGCAGAGCCCGAGCCCGGAGCCACAAGAGGGAGGGTCGCGGTCCCCAGGAGCGGCTCCGGTGGCCCGGAAGGAGCTCAGGCTGAGCCTCAGCGGAGCCCTCCGTGCCGGGTGTGCCAGCAGAGCCCCGGCGGGGATGCCCGAGGGAGCAGCGTTTGCTCGGCAGCACCCGCACCTGCAGGCACAGAGCTCACGCTGCGATAAACAAAGCCTTTCATTACATTCCGGAGACAAACAGCTCCGGGCATTCCTCATTTCAATGCACACACACCTCGGCAGAGCCTGCTCGTTCAGCTGGAGCTTCCCGGAGAGCGTTTCCATGCACGGGAGCGGGGATGCGATCCCAGCCCGGCTCCCGAGGAGCTCCGGCTCAGCACGGGCAGGGACAGGACTTGGCTGCCGGGCTTCCAGGTCACAGAAACCGGGATTGTCCAGCGCTGGAAACCGGGAATGTCCCATGCTGGAAACCTGGAATGTCCCGTGCTGGAAACCTGGATTGTCCAGCGCTGGAAACCTGGAATGTCCAGCGCTGGAAACCTGGAATGTCCCGTGCTGGAAACCAGGAATGTCCAGCGCTGGAAACCTGGAATGTCCCGTGCTGGAAACCTGGAATGTCCCGTGCTGGAAACCTGGATTGTCCCAGGCTGGAAACCAGGAATGTCCAGCGCTGGAAACCAGGAATGTCCAGCGCTGGAAACCTGGAATGTCCAGCGCTGGAAACCTGGAATGTCCCGTGCTGGAAACCAGGAATGTCCAGCGCTGGAAACCAGGAATGTCCAGCGCTGGAAACCTGGAATGTCCAGCGCTGGAAACCAGGAATGTCCCGTGCTGGAAACCAGGAATGTCCAGCGCTGGAAACCAGGAATGTCCCGTGCTGGAAACCTAGAACCTCCCGTGCTGGAAATCTGGAATCTCCCGTGTTGGAAGGGACCCACCAGGATCATCCAGTCCATCTCCTGTCCCTGCCCAGGCCCCCCAACACTCCCACCCTGGGCATCCCTGGCAGCGCTGTCCAAGCTCTCGTGGAGCTCTGGCAGCCTCGGGACTGTGCCCATTCCCTGGGGAGCCTGGGCAGTGCCAGCACCCTCAGGGGAAGAACCTTGTCCTGATTTCCACTCTGCAAACCAACCCGGCCACCTCCTACCCCACAGCCCCCCTAAGCCACCAGAGCTGCCGGTGGGATGGACCAGACTCCAGGAAAAGCCACCCAATCAGTTATTAAATTTTAATCAAACGATGCAGAGGGCTACAAAGATCACAGTAAAATGTAATGAGCCGGGCTTGTTGTGAAGCACATTACAGTAAAAGTGTGGCTCCTGACTTCCAGGTATTACCCACAAACCCTCCCCACTCCCTGCTCACCGCGAGAAACCAGGCGTGAAGTGGTTCCTTATGGCTGCTTAAATGAGGGTTTGTTTTTGCCCTTCCTCCAGACACCAATTTCTTTTCTTTCACCATCTCATCTTGCCACAATTTATTTATTCTGGAATTTTGACTCTTCAGAGCACACAGGCAGAAAGGCCTCTCAGGAAGCTGCTCTTCTTCAAATAACAGGGATGTTGAGTGGGTTGAGCACCCGTCCTCAGCCTGCAGTGATCTGTGCTCTGGGGTCACTGTGCTTCCTCCTTCGGGACCAGCAGAAAGGAAACCCCAGCCCCAGCCTGGTTTTGTTTGTCTCACAGGCTCCAGTTCCCAGCTTAGGATGCAGGCAGCATTGCATCTAGAACTGCACAGCTGCATGCAGCAATTCAAAAATTGTCTTGTTGGACTACAATGTGCCAATTTTTCACATTTACAGCCATTTTCAGTATTACAGCCTGTGGCACTGAAGCCAGGGGGCTTTTCTTCGGGGAGCAGCAGCTGCTGCAGAGGTGACCATTAGCACACGCTGCCTCTCCTCGGCCCCGGCAGGGTGGGGAAGGCTCGGGGAGGCGGCAGGGCCGGGATCCATCAGCCCTGGCAGCCCCTGGGGCTCCGGGAGCGCCGCAGACGCGCCGGGCCCGAGCCCCGTCTAGACCAGGGGCTGGCAGCGGCTCCCGCCCGCTTTAATGTGAGCCTGGGTGAGCTCCAGCTCGGGAGAGAAAATGAGGGCTTGGGCTGGAGCCAGGGCTGTGCAGTGCCCGTGCTCTGGGAACCAGGGCTGTGCTGTGCCCGTGATCTGGGAACCAGGGCTGTGCTGTGCCCGTGCCCCAGGAGCCAGGGCTGTGCTGTGCCCGTGCTCTGGGAACCAGGGCTGTGCTGTGCCTGTGCTCCTGAAACCAGGGCTGTGCTGTGCCCGTGCTCCTGAAACCAGGGCTGTGCTGTGCCCGTGCTCTGGGAACCGGGGCTGTGCTGTGCCCCAGCTCCATCCAGGAGCCAGGGCTGTGCTGTGCCCGTGCTCTGGGAACCAGGGCTGTGCTGTGCCCGTGCTCTGGGAACCAGGGCTGTGCTGTGCCCGTGCTCTGGGAACCACGTCTGTGCTGTGCCCATGCCCCAGGAGCCAGGGCTGTGCTGTGCCCGTGCTCTGGGAACCAGGGCTGTGCTGTGCCCGTGCTCCTGAACCCAGGGCTGTGCTGTGCCCATGCCCCAGGAGCCACGGCTGTGCTGTGCCCGTGCCCCAGGAGCCAGGGCTGTGCTGTGCCCGTGCTCCGGGAACGCAGCGGGCTGAGGGAACGGTGGCAGGGCTGCCCTGGGCAGGGGTGACAGTGGGGTGGGATCTGGGGTGACATTGGGGTGGACCCCAGGGTGACAATGGGGTGAGTCCAAGGCTAACAGTGGGGTGGGTCCCAGTGTGAAAATCGGGTGAGTCTCAGGGTGACAGTGGGGTGGGATCCGGGGTGACAGTGGGGTGGACCCCAGTGTGAAAATCGGGTGAGTCTCAGGGTGACAATGGGGTGGATCACAGGGTGACAGTGGGGTGGGATCCGGGGTGACAGTGGGGTGAGTCTCAGGGTGACAGTGGGGTGGGATCCGGGGTGACAATGGGGTGGATCCCAGGGTGACAGTGGGGTGGGATCCGGGGTGACAGTGGGGTGGGATCCGGGGTGACAGTGGGGTGGACCCCAGGGTGACAATAGGGTGGGATCCGGGGTGACAATGGGGTGGATCCCAGGGTGACAGCAGGGTGGGTCCCAGGGTGACAATGGGGTGAGTCCAAGGCTAACAGTGGGGTGGATCCCAGGGTGACAGCAGGGTGGGTCCCAGGGTGAAAATCGGGTGGGTCCCAGGGTGACAGTGAGGTGGGTCCCAGGGTGACAGTGAGGTGGGATCCGGGGTGACAATGGGGTGGATCCCAGGGTGACAGTGGGGTGGGATCCGGGGGTGACAATGGGGTGAGTCTCAGGGTGACAGTGGGGTGGGATCCGGGGGTGACAATGGGGTGGGATCCGGGGTGACAGTGGGGTGGGATCCGGGTTGACAATGGGGTGAGCCTCAGGGTGACAGCAGGGTGGGTCTCAGGGCACGCACCACTCACAGGGGGTTTGGGAGCACCCACACATGCACAGCTCCCTCCCAGCCTGCTGTGGGTTTGTTTATGCAGGAGGAAAATGCCATTCATTGCTAGGGCAGGCTTTCCCACACTCCCCCGGGAGAGCCTTTCCAGGCTGTAGCCAGGCTGCTCCAAGCTCTGCCATTCCCAGCAAAGCCCACCACAGCTCTGGGCTGTGTCTGGCAGGGAACAGCACCGTGGCAGCACTTTCACTGCTGGGCTGCAGGACCTGCAGCTCCAGTGGGGGCCCCTCCTGCACCTCCATTCCCTTTGTCATTAATTCATTAATTATTATTTCTTTTAATTTGCAAACTTTATCAATATTCCTGAAAAAAAACCCAGGTTTTACTCTCCTTTTACAGTACTTTTGGGGGATGCTGGGCCAGGTGGGGCAGACTGGACAGCTCTTTCCCTGGAGCTGAGGTCATGGATTGCTGCTGAAGCCACCCTGAGTCCGTTGTGTCTGGGCTTGGAGGGGGTTTGTACTGCTAAGTGCTGACAGGACGTCGCTGTCAACACAATGTTCCGCCTTGGAGAACCTTCATCTAGGAAGATACTTAATGAATTAGTTAATTAATGAGTGGAGTTTGATTGATGGATCATAGGGAGCTCTCAGCAGGGTGAGCCTGACCCTGGGATATTGCTGCTGTTGCTTAAATGCATCCCCTCGCTGGTCCGAGGCTCTCGGTGTTCTGGCAATTTGCATGCATTAAATGTAGCTCCTTAATAGGATGTAATGTTAGTGAAAAGCCAAAAGCATAGCAGCTGTAACTTAAAAGACAGCCCCATTACTGCAAGCCTTATAATTAGGGTAAGAGGGAGACTCGCGCTGCCATATGTTAAACTCTTTTGAGGTTAATAGCTCTGTAAGATTTTGCAATTTAAAAAAATTAGTCTTGAGGAACGATGACAAGGCTCGTCAATGAGGCTGCTCCAGGGGGGCCGGGACGCTGTGCCCTGCACAGCCAGGCGTGGGGGACAGGGCCAACCCTGCCCAGCCCTGCCCTGCCCTGCCCTGCCTGCTCTGGGCCAGCCCTTGGCGGAACCTCCCCTGTGCCCCGCGGCACCCAGGGGTGCTCTGGCCGGCGGGACACGCAGCAGGCGCTGGGCAGGAGCAGCTCCTCCCCTGCCCTGCTCTTTGGGGGCCTGTGCAAATTACACACAGCAGCAGCTGCTGCCTCCAGGTCCCCAGCCCGGTGTTCGGCTGATGCAGGAACAAATAACCCTTGTGCAGCGGTTGTTTGTTAAAGCCCTTTTCCCGTGTAATCGCTGCACAGAGGCCTCTGCTCGTGTCTCAGGCTCTCAGCACGGGGGCTCCGTGAGCATCCCGAGTGTTCCGAGTGCTCAGGAGCGCTCCGAGCTCCCGGGCTGCACCCAAGAGGGGCTGGGTGGTCTGAGCTCAGCCCTGGCAGGGAGGCAGCTCCTGGGGGCTCCTCTTGGCGGGGGTTCAGAGACAGCCCCTGTGTTTTTCCTTCCAGCCTTTCTTCCTTTCCTCTGTTGTGCGGGCAAATCATTCCACTTCCCAGCCTCAATTTCCTCATCCATAAAACTGAGACTAAAAATGTACTTGTTAAGGGTGTCACAGGGCCTTCTGAGTCTGCCAGGGCTTTGATGTCCTCTTGTTAACGTGCCGTGGCAGTGCAGGCGTTTATTGTCATCCCTACGTGAGGTGGGTGGCTATCGGGCAGCAGCGTGGGCTGGGACCCTCTGTGACACCTGAGCTCTGGCCACCTGGCTTTGCTGCCAAGGGAGGGCATCATTTGGGCATTGCCCTGGCTTTTCTCCCTGCCAAACGATGGGCAAACAGTGCCTGGGGGCAGCCAGTGGGGAACAGTAGGGTTGGTTGGTCTGGGGAAGGTTCTGTGCTGCCCTGAGCTCTGTGAGGTGATGGGTGCTGGTGCTGGTTGTCACCCAGGCTTGCTAAATAGGAACTTTCTCAGCCACAATAGTGGAAGATTTTAAGGTCATCCTGAGCTTGCTTTAATTGTTTCCTTCCTGCACCCCCCTCACCTTATTAAAGTGTTTAATTGCTTTCTCATTTAAGTGCATCAAGATTTCCTGATAGGCTGGTCCATTTGGCTCACTTGTTCTCTTTGGGGAAGCTGGGGGAATGGAAAAGAGAAAATTATTTTGAAGTTTCAGGTTATTGGGGAGAGATCCGAGATTGTTAAACCCTCTCCATTGGTGTTTGGGTATCATGAAGCTCAGGGGCTGTTTTGATATGGAGCTGGGGTTCAGCTTTGTAAATTCAGGATTTGTTCTGCTGCTGCTTGGAGAACGAGGCCTCCGCTGCACTGCCCAGTCACTGCTGGGATGGTTGTCAGGTGCCTTCCAAAAAGCCTGAGGCTGTGGCTGAGGAGCAGGAGATGCCATTTCAGGGGTGCAGACCCTCAAGGGGGGCATGATTGCTCCCAGCCCTGCGTGGCTCTCGTGTTCCAGAGCCTGGCTGTGCTGTGGGTACCTGTGAGCAGCAGCTCAGGGTGCTCAGGAGCCTCCCCCTTGGACACAAGCTGCCTTTTTCCTTTTCCCGTTGGTGCTCCAATGTCAAAGGCAAAACCCCCATCTTCAGATCGATCTCAAAGCCATTAAAGCACATCTTCAATTTCTGCAGGTGCCGCTGCCGCGATCGGCGCTGCGCTGCCTTCAGAGCGAGTTCACATCTTCGAGCAGAGGGAAACGCTCCCGTGCCCTGGCCTCTCCTGCAGGCTGGCCAGCAGCGAGGTGCTCGATCCTCTAGCAGGGAAAAGAGGGTTACAGAGGCTTTGGAGCAGGCTTCCCAGGAGCAGGGGGAGCTGCCAGCACCCAGCTCGCGCGGATGCTCGGGGCAGGAGCAGTGCGGAACAGGCAGAGCTGGCTTAGGCTCCTGCAGCTCCAGGGGACTCAGGCATTCACAAGCACATTGTGCAGCGTGACCCTCCTGCAGGGGAGCCTGAGAAGCTCTCTGGAGCCCTTCATCCCCCCTGAGCCTGTCACGCTTTCCCGGAGGGAGCTGGCAGGGCTGGGCAGCCTCTGATCCCTTTAGCACCGCTCTGCCCCCGCTCCTCGCCCAGGGTTTGTCACTTGGTGATGCAGAGTGTCTGTCAGAAGGGGCCTGGGGCATTCCTGGCTTTAGTGCCGTGGTGCTGGGCCGTTTTTCAGCACTGGATTGAGAGCTTCTGAGTAGATGTAAACCCTCTCCATCTTTCTCCTCTGTGTGGAGGGGGCAGGTGAGGATTCTCTGATGCAGCACTCCCCCTTGTCTCCTCTGGCTGGGAACAAAGCTGACCCAGCAGCTCATTTGAGTTTCCATCTGCTGCTTCCACGCTGGAGGAGAATGGTGTCTTAGTTGTCTGAGGAGAGACTGCTTTTTAATCATGTCTGCACTGCCTGGGGTTTGGGCCTCAGTGCCAGCCAGTAGGAAAAATCAATGTTTAAACTGTTCGATGAAGAGCACTGGCTGCCAGTTCCTCCTGCTCTGACGGCTCCTGGGGGAGACATGTCTGTGCCATGTGTGCCTGCGGGGCTCTGGGCAGCTCTGCCCCTTCCTGGGGGCAGTTCGTGCCCCAGCTTCCTCTGATAAGGAGCTTTTGAGGCGTTGGGTGTGAGCTGAGCTTCCCTTTGGACTGGTGAAAGGCCCTGGAGCTGAGGGGCAGGGTACCCACCCTCTGCTGTGTCCCTCTGCTGCCCTTTGGGGTCTGGGGATTTGGATCTTCCCTGACCCTGCTGTGACAGATGGGAGAGCTCGCTCGGGCAGGCTGGACTTGCTGTGATGAGTGAGGATGGGGAGCAGAACGGGAGGAAGCAAAACGGAAATCCATCTTCTGGCACCGTTAAATGATGGTGCTGCTGCTCGGACAGCAAAGAAATATCCTTTGGATAGCATGACAGAAAACCTTATGGGTGCTGTCAGACGTGGCCTCAGCTCCTCTGAGCACATCGTTCTCTGTGAGGGGAGACAAATCACCCCTGGTGCAGACAAATCACCCTGGTGCAGACAAATCACCCCTGGTGCAGGTGCAGCAGCCCCTCCCTCCCTCCCTGGGCCAGGTGGGACTTGCAGAATTCCTGCTGGGAAGGGAATGCCCCAGGCCAGAGGGGCCCTGAGCAGCTGCTGGGGCTCGTGTTGCAGGGATGGGGGTGGCCATCCCAGCTGTCCCCATGCCCCCGACCCACCACAGGCTCCTCGGTCCCCTCCCTGCTCCCCCCTGGGGCACTTGGCTGAGCTGCCCAAAGGGACAGACAGACGTGGCAGGGATGGTGGCCCTTCCTCCCATGGGCTTGGGGGTTGTCAGGCTGTCAGGAGGGTGACAGGTGGCACAGGGCCTTCCCAGCTCCTAATAACCCTCACTTGCTGATTTGCCTTCATTGCTGAACGCTGATGAGGTGCAAATCCTGGGCTGACCTCAAATTCCATCTGCATTTCCTCAGATTTGCCATTTCAAGCAGTGGTTTAGCTCTCAATCCCCCCGGCAGGCTGGGAGGGGGGGCTGGATAATGCTTTGCACTATCTTACACCTCTGCACCTGGAGGTTCCGGAGCCCTTTGCAGAGGTTCAGGAAGGTGGCAGGTGGGATCAGGGAGTGTTTAAAGGTGGGCACAAACCCACACCTACGCTGAAGTGAATCCAGGGCTGGGAGTCAGGGTGAGGGCTCTGCAGCCCGCACCTTTGCCCGGTTACAAGCTCCTGCTCCACTGGCACTGGGTTTTTGGGAAGCATATTGCCCGCTGTAAGTTGTTATCAGGAGCTGCCGCTCGGGGTCTCGGAGTCCTCCTGGCTCCAGGAGCAAAGCACCGGGACAGAGACTCCTCAGCACAGAACAACCTGTCATGTTGTGTTTCCCGAGGCTTCATTTCACTTTTTAAATGATTTAATTGATGAGCCCTTTCTTTTTATACATCACATTCAGCTGGTTTCCACAGTAACAACCAAACCTGGAACCCGGAGCTTGGAGTCCTTTCTGAGTAAATAATGCCAAACCAAATCCTCGAATATTTAATTAAATTCGCTGTCATGCCCCTTTTATCTTTGTTCTGTGGCTCTTCCATAGCAGATTTCATGGGAACATGGAGCCCAAAGGAGACAGCAGAGGACAGCCTTCAGGGGAGCTGCCCTGGCCAGGAGCAGAGCCTTGGTGGCCTCGACGACAGCAATTTGGGGACAGTGCAGCTCCTCCTGCCCTGTGCAGTGTGCCAGTGGCTGCTTCCTGCTGGGCTGCTGCTCACTCCTGGCCACTTTGTGACCATCAGGAGCCCCAGGTGCCTCTGGGTTTTTCTGGCAGCGCCCTAAAAGTTCCTGGGCTTCCCTGGATGACATTTCCAGTGTCAGGGTCATTATCCATCCTGCCCTGACCTGATGTGCCGCCACATCTGCGAATCTCATCCTTCTGTTGCCTCCTTTTGGTCCTGAGTGCAAAGCCTGGGGAGCATGGAGATGTTGTGGGGCACAGCCACAGCCACCAAGTGGATTATTTATTATTTGTTCAGACGAATGTGGGGGTGGATTCAGCTCAGGGCTGGCACTGACCAGGGACAGGACTTGGGCTGGTTTTGTTTGCCCCCAAACACTGCTGCAAGAGCCTGAGCTCTGCTGGCCGTGCCACTGGCACATCAATTATCCCCGTGCCAGGGAGTGTGACACAGACACCCAGTGGTGCTGCTTTGCTTACAATGGCTCCTTGGTGCTTTTCATGGCAACACAACACATCTTCATCAGATGGTGAGTGGGCTTAATTAGCCCAAGTATAGGTTTTATTTTTGATTTCTATGACTACTTAATCTAATGGCAACACATTATCTGCTCTGAGGTCTGCAGTTTTCCATTGGTAATTATTGCTGCTCTTAATTGATGGTGCATCAGGGGTTGTGGCTGCAATATGGGAGTTGGAACGAGTCGGTTTTCTTAAGCACAGATCCCAAAATGTTCCTGTGAAGGTCCCCGAGCCTTGGTGTGCTGCAGCCCAGGTTTGAGCTGCTGGCTACCTGGCTCTAGTCAGAGGAAGGAGGAAATTCCTTGGAATGATGAAATCTTTGGTGTCTGTCACACCAGAGCTGTGTATTGTGAAGTTTGTGCCATTTCTGGTGGAGTTGAGGGAATTAAAATGCCTGGATACCGTAGCTGGAAGCCGTTCAGGTAATGGAAGCAAAACAGCTTATAAATTTCCAAAACGAGGCCTGGCATTTATGACTAAAACCTCGCATTTCAGGACATGCAGATGGTGAGGCAGGAACAGCTTGGAGGGATGGGCTAATACAGAATTATTAATTGCAGTGGCTCTGGCATCCTTTCCCCAGGAAGGTGCCTGCCTGATGGGTGGTGGTTTGATGTGGGCCCTGGGAAGGGGTGGGTGGCCCAGGAGCCTCGCTCTGTGCTGGGCAGCCACGCTGGCCGTTCCATGGGCTCGCAGGGATGCAGCTTGCTGGGCTCTGGGCTGTCCTGTGGGCAGTTCCCAGCGAGCAGCCCATGTGCCATGGGCAGGGATGCAATGCAGATGCTTGTAGGTGCTTCTTGCAAGTCCCAACATCTTCCTGAGGCTTTTGGGTGTTGCCTTTTCCAGCTTCTGCCAGCAGAGGGAATGCACAGAGATGTGCCAATTTCATTTTCTCCTGCTCAGAGGCCCCTGCTCAGCTGGGAGCAGCAGACACAGAGCCCTGGTGCTGTCCCTTGTCCCAGGCTGTGCCATCCTGTGCCCGAGACCTGGCAAGGGCCTCCCTGTGCGCATGGGGAGGCTGCTTAACACAAGATTTTCAGAGATTCCCTTGCTCCCAGCCTGCTCTGGTGCCAGGGAGAAGCCTCAGCCTCTTCCCCAGCCTCTCTCTCGCAGGGTGACCGATCAGATAATGTTCTCTAAGCAAATGCACAAATAACACGAATTGGGGTTGGCACCGAGCAGTGAGGTGTAAAAAAAGCAATTTGAGGTGTTCTAAGCAAATGCCAGAGCCTCTGTGCTGTGATTGCCTGTGGGAAAGCCGTGCCCAGGGTGCAGAGCTGCAGGGACACCAGGGAGAGCAGGAGGGTGAGCTGCTGGGGCGGCAGCCTGGGGACAGCATTCAGATTCCCTCTGTGATCCCGAGCCCATCCTGTAATCTGCCTTGGCTCCGGCAATTTGCTGCACGCTGGGAAGTGCTGAGGGCTGGGAGAGCCCTTGGTGCAGCCCCAGTGTGGTGGGAAAGCTGCTCCAGCAGGTCCAGGGGATGCCAGTGGCTGGGCCAATGCTGGAGCTCTGCGTCGGCACAGGGCGAACACAAAGTTCAGGATCATTCTGGTTTTCAGTCCCAGATGTGACTGGAAATGGATTCCTCTGTGCATGGCAGTGATGTGGGCACAGCTCTGAGGCTGGCACGTGTCCCTCAGCTGTGCCCACCCTGGCCAGGTCCCCCTTTGGCCCCAGCTCCCGTGGGTGCTGTGCCGTGGCTCTGTGGGAGCCCGTCTGGAGGGAGGCAGACGATATCTGAGATGGCAGCCTTGCATTTCTGCTCCATTTCCCTCCAGCCTCTCCTCCTGTGACATTCATTAGCTGCAGAGAGGCCAGGCTGTGTGCAGCCTCTGAGTAACCCCTGTGCTGCAGCCCCTGCTCTGCACCCCGCCGGCTCCTGGGGAGGAACCAGCCCTCAGCTCCCAGCCCAGAGCACCAGTGTGCCTCCTCAGTGGGGCACAGCCAACATCTGTCCCCTTCACGGGGTCTGCTTACAGTGGGGACACTTCTGAGGGAAGCTCCGTGCTGCTGGAGATGAAAGCAGGGTTATGAGAGACCTGGGAATTCCATCTCATTTGGAAACCACACATCTTTCCAGTTTAACAGATCACCTGCCGGCAGCCTTCGAGGTGTCAGGGCCACTGGATGGCCACGGGTGTGGGTGGATCTGCTGCGTGGGGAGCCCTGGGTGTTCTGGGACAGCCTGCCTGCTCCTCAGAGCCCTCACAGGCCCAGGAGGGTGGCACAGCTCGGGGGTGACAAGAGGAGGATTGATGGTCAGAACCCTGCTCTTGCTGGCCGGTTTGAGTGGCTGGTGCAGCTGCTGCCTGACCCCAGCCCTAACCCTATCCCTAACCCCAATTCTGACCTTAACCCTAACCCTAACCCTAACCCTCTCCTCTGCTGGGAGGCTTTGCTCTCGGGATGCTGCAGCTGTCCTGGGGGTGAAACCAGAGGGGGCTCAGGTGAGCAGCTGCAGCGCTGCTGCTCCTCCATCCCCTTCTGGACCCTCCCGGTGCTCGCCTTGCGTGTCCCTTCTGCTGTGCGAGCCCAGTGCCAGGGCAGCACTGAACTACTCTGGCAGATAAGGATGTGAGGGAGTTATCTGGAAGCCTGCAGATCCTGTTGTGAGGAGGAAGGTCACCGGAGAGAGGGGGGTGGAGGAGATGGAGATTAGGTGATTTGGAGATGGCTTGAGGGATTTAGTGGAGAGGCAGAGCTCCTGCGGAGCATGAATGGGCAGCAGCACCTCTGATGGATTACAGGGAGCCTTGTTCAGCGGCGCTCTGCGCTGCTGCACAGACCAGCGGGGAAGAGACGGGGAAATGTTGCATGGAGAGGAGGCTGCAGAGCGGGCTGTCAATGGGTGGCTCGGTGCATCCCCGGGGCACAAGGGTGGCCAGGGCAGGGAATAAAAGGCCTTTTCTGAGGCTAAGACATCGTGGTGGGGCTGCTCCCACGGCAAGGTCCGTGCAGGGCAATCCCTGCCTGTCCTGCAGAGCTCTCTGCCCCGCGTCCATCTCCAGGCACCCGGTGGGAGCTCATCCCGGCTCCGCGGACAGCAGGCAGCTCCTCACCTCCTCCTGCTTCTCTGCATTTGGGATTTGCCCCTCTCTATCCTATTCCAAACGCTGTTCTCCGAGCGAAAGCAGGGTTTACAGCTTTGTCCCTTCGGGTAATGCCTGTCTTACACTGTACCGGGGCTTTTCCCTTGGCTGCCGCAGAAAATCCGCGGCCGCTGATGCCGCAGCCGCTGTCAGGGATGTGAACCCCGGCCCGGCAGCCAGATCCTATCTCTGCGGCTGGCCCTGATCCCTGCACCGCAGCCGGGGAACTACACCAGCCTTTATCCCCTATTGTCACGGACAAAGCGCAGGGATTTGTGTCCCAGGCTTAAGCTTTCGCAAATCTCCGAGTATATTCCCCAGACGATTTCCTGGCTGTTTCCTGAGCGCCTTTTTCTCCCTGTCGCCTTTGTTTCCGATGGCTGCCGCAATTTGCAGTAGGTGTTTGGTAAATATCGCCGTTATTCACTGGAAATTGGCAGCCCTGTTTCTCCGAGGCTTCCCGGGGATGCGGAGCCTGTCCGGGAGCCTCGGGCCCCTCGGACCGGCCCCGCCGCTGCCGCCTCACCCCCGAGCCTGATGGGCAGGAGGTGCCTGCATCCCGGAGAGCGCGTTAACATTTAAATCAGCGCCGTGGCCTGGGAATAGCAGCGGCTTAAAAGGACCTTTCCTGAAAAGAGCACAGCGGGGACTTGGCTGAAGAGTTCTCTCAGCCCTTCAAGCACGCACGGCTGCTCGGATTTCATCAGCGCCAGCGTCACGCTGCTCCATTAGGGCCTGATTGAGCGGCTCTGGGGCTGGGCAGGAGGGGAGGAAGGGCAGGAGCTGCCCCTTCCCCGGCCGGGGGGCTGAGAGCTGCTGGCCCCTTCCCCTTCCACCGTCGGGGTCCATCCCGAGCGGTTCCAGCAGGGTTTGTGCTGCTCTCACAGTCGCTTCTGTCACAGAACTTGAGGTCGAATTAATAAATGTGTAATTATCTGCCCCGTGCACGAGGCTTCATCCCGGCCTCTCTGTAGTCCGAGGTGCTCTTCAGCATTAGAGGTGAGGTTTGAAACGCTCCTCAGAATCATTTCACCGTGTGTTTCAAGGAGCCTGGGTGCTCTGGTAGCTGTGTGATCACAGAGCCCCTCCAGAGCCCTGCTCGGCTCCTGTCCTTATTTTCTCTGGCAATAACTTCAGCAACTTCATTACTGTGCTGTAGAAGTTCTTCCTTTTATCTGCTTGGACATTCTTCCTGTCTGATTTTATTGAAAGCCCCAGTTCTTGTGTGTTATGAGACAGCACAGAAGTCCCACTCTACCCCTTACGGACCATCCATTGCCTTTTTATTGCCTCCTCTTAGCAGCTGCCATTCCAAAGCCTGAGTCTCATTTTTTAGGAGCTGTCAGGCTCCTGGACGCCTCTGAGATAAGGGCACTTCCCTCAGATCACCCTGCCTGTCTGGGCAGTGCTGTGTGGTGGCAGAGCCGGTGGGTGATGGGTGAGGCCCTGGGGTGCAGGATCCATCCCAGCAGCAGTGCCAGCAGCTGCAGGAGCCTCCCTGCCCTTCACGGCGGAGCAGGAGCTTTCAGCGAGCTGTCTGTAATGTTGGCAGCCCCGTTAGCTGAGCTGACAGGATTAATTTAAAATCCCATATGGTGCAAGGCTTGGCTTTTCCCTCCCAGGCTGCTCCCTGGGAGGATAGGGAGCTGCATTTGGTGTCCTGCTGCCTCCTCACCCCCGTCCTGCTGAGCCCGGGGCAGCCCTGGGCAGCTGCTGTCCTGCCCACGTGCTGGTGCCACTCTCGCCTCTCCCAGGGCAGTAAAGCTCATCAAAGCCTGTAACTGGATGCTCGGGGCCATATGGACTTTCAAGGTCCTCTCTGGAGCACTGGGAGTGATTTAGGGGGTTTGGGGGAAGGGGGAAGTGCCCACCTTTGACCCTAGATCTGACACAGCAGCTGAAAAAACAAATAATCCAGTTGCTGGGTAAAACATGCAGGGGAATGGTCCCTCCTGAGCAGGGCAGGGTGTCCTGGCCGTGCCCTGGAGTGTCTGGGGTAGGAAAACCAGAGTGCCAGCACAGGAACAGCTTTGGCAACCACAGGGCAGCCAAAACACAGGCGCTGCTCATGAGTTCGGTTTGATTTAATAAAACTTCAGGCAGGTGAATTATTCTTTCTGCACTTGTTACTTCTGCAGCTCCCAGCACTGAGGTTTTGTTGGTTAGTGTTTGTAAAGCCTTTTGAAATGTGGCTGCTGGCATGTGGGTCCAACAAAGGGAAGCAATTGTGAACAATGAAAGAATATTTTCCAAAATACAGTGTAGTAAAAGCAGCTGAGATAAGGTCTGCTCTCATTAATTTAAAAAATGATATTTTCCCTTCTTCTTTCAATAAAAACTGTCTGCATGATAAACTGACATCTTTAACAATTGTTTAAGCTGCACAGGTTTAAATATATACTTCCTGCATAGGCTGCTGATGAGTCACTAGTCAAAATTATTTATCAGCAGCGATGGCTCTGTGCTAGACAGCGTTAGACAGAGCTCTTTGTTCTCTGGCCAGAGCTACGTGGTTACCGAGGGCTGTTACCGGGGCCCTACAGCTCTGCCTGTGATAAACGAATCTGAGCCAACTTTACCATCCTTGGGAAGCTGGAGCAGTTTTGGGAAAGGGCAGGTAGGGTGCTGAGGACGCAGTATTGTCCCCAGTGTGAGGGCAGAGGCGAGGCTGGAGCCAGGGAATGCTGTTAGAAATGCATTTGGGTGTCTCGGTGCTCTGAGCTCCGCTGTCAATTTTTGAACACTTACGCTCCCATTTCTTTTGATTGCAAACACACAAACACTCTCCAGCCAGAGTGAGAGAAAACTCACCATGCAGAGAAAAGAGCAGATAGGCTACACCGAGGGCTGAGGGTGCGAAAAGGGATTTAATGAATGTGTATGGACACACACAACAAGCTTTTAGTAGTGTGTCATAGGATGGCATGTAGCAAGTACAAGCATTTTAAGGAAGGTTTGCCAGGTACCCCCAAAAGCCAGCTCTGAGGCATTGCTGTGCTGATTTAGAAGCTGTTGCATTTGTGATTTGGCTTCCCCAGGGCTGATATTTGTCATTCCTGTGAGTCTGGAGGGTGTTGGCCTCACAGGCTCTGCAGAGGGAAGGGCACTGGGGCACCTGGAAATGGGAAGGGAGCACAAAGAGGATGGAAATCCCTGCTGAGGGTGTTGGGCTGAGCCCAGAGAGGAGCCCCGGTGCTGTGGGGATGCTGAGGCCAGCATGGCGGGTTTGGGGGGCTGAGCCTGCCCTGCTGGCCCCTGACCAGGTCCATCCCTGTGATGCTCTGCTGCCTCTTGTCTCCGGGACCTGGTGCCAGTGAGCACCGTACCAGCCCCGTGCCCTTGGCTGCTGGAGGACGGGGGCTCGTTCTCCTGGTCTTGGCAGGGCTGGTCTCCCGCACAAAACACCTTTATTTCCTTTTAATCAAATTGTCACCAGGAGACGCGGCTGTTCCCGCTCGCCTCGCTGCTTTCAGCAGGGTGAGGACGGGGCCGTCCTTTGGAGCGGTGGATGCGGATGCAAAACACCTCAGCCAGGCAGGGCAGGGGGTATCAAAGCGCTGCCTGAAGAGGTGGGATGCCGGGATTTGCATACGCGATTGCCAGCTGAAATGCAAACAGCAGAGATGTGAAAATCAGAGGGAAGGGTGAGCATGAAAAGCAGGGGCAGGCTGGGGAGGGGGGAGCCAGGGCAGGTGGGGAGAGAAGCAGCGAGATATGAAAGAGGAGGAAAACGAACACACAGAATATTTTAACTAACAGAAAAGTTTCTTGTACGGCAGACAGATGATGAAAGGGAGACAGTGAGGAATTATTAGGACAGAAGATAAGGAAACAGCAGAGATAGGAAATAATTATTTTGTATCTGTCTTTATAAATGAAAATGAAGGGCATTAACTTAAATAGGATTTAGATTTTCAGGGACAGAAGGGGATGAATTAGGAAGTGTTCAGATAGCAGCAGAAACCATTATTAAAGGTCGGGGGCTCTTGAAACGGGCGCTGTGGCTGTGCAGAGGCCGCCGGGGTGTCCCAGGCAGGGAGGGGACACCTTGGGGTGCCCAAATCCCCTGTGTGACTGAGGGGTGCTCAGTGCTGCTGGGTCTGGCTGGCCCCCACACTCACCCCAAGCTGAAAAAACCTGCACGGGGCTGTTTTCTCTCTCAAAACACTCCTGGCTTAAGGCACACGTTTCCCCATTAAAGATGCTTCTGTTTAGGATAATGATAATTAGGAACACTTCCTAATATTGCTGTGGGGGGTAAATACAGAAATCCACCCCCAGTAAGAACTTCCTTAAGGCGTGTTTTTATCCCCCTTACATACAAGTAGAATGAATTCAGCAAGTCAAGCATTTTTATTACATTCTAAAGCCAAACAGCCCTCGGCCCTGTTACATTTTCATGCACTTAAAGAGCACTTGCAAAATTCTTTTCATTTGCACTTAGTTTAATTTCAGATGATGTTTTCATCACTGTGCCCCCACTTTGCACGCACAGCCTCCTACCTGTGGTTATCCAGGAGAATAGAACCTCATCTGCATACCCAGAAATGTTTATTTCCCTGGTTTGATGTACAAACGGGCAGGTTGGAGGGAGCTGCTGATGGCAGATGTGGAGGTTTGGGGGAGTGATTAATTTGAAATTATATGTCAAGATTTCCAAACAGACCAGTGACATCGAGTTAAATGTCAGAAATTGAGCTATTTGAGCACAGCCTGACCTTGGGGGCTGCATGTTAATGACATTCCAGAAATACTCTTGGAAGTGCTGCGGTTCAGGCTCTGAACCTCATGAGCCACTTGGGAAAATCCCTTCTTCACCTCTGGCAACCTGATACAAACTTTGAACTTTTGCCCTGATAAACAACATCTAACAGGCTTTAAATAAACCAAATAACAGTAATTTCTCTTAACCTCAGACTCTTAATAACACTTCTCTCTTGTGTCACTCTGATACACTGAACTTTGCTGGTAATGGGTTTGGTGCTGATGAGCTGACTCCTCTCAGCTCATCCCTGCGGTTTCCATAGGGTCCTGCTGATGGATCTGCCCACCTTGTCCCCCCCAGAGGAGCTGGAGGATGGATTTGGGGGTGGCACTGGGCCGGCAGCATCACATAACCCACTGGCACCTCACTCTGCTCCAGCTGGAGAGCCGAGGCTGGTGGGGATGCTGCCACTGGAGCCCCCAAGCCCATTGTACCCAGCTGGGAGCGAGGGGAGACCTCCACGTCCCCCTCCTGCTGAATCCTGCGTGGAGGAGCTGGAGGAGTTGTGTGTCTGCTGCCTGGGAGAGGAGCAGGCTCAGCCTTGTGAGTGGGTGAGTCACTTATTTATAACTCTCCCACTGAGAGCGAGTTTGTTTAATTTCTGGAGCAGCACAGCGCCGGCGAGTGTGGCTGTATAAATTTGCTAACAATAGTGTCTGAGCCTATATATAAACCTGGAGACTCTGCAGTCCGCCGTGCATTCCAATTAACAGGAAGATGCATGATCTGTGGCATGCCAGAGGTGAGCTGGGACCTTACCTTGATGCTGCTCTTATCAGTCCCAAGCTCCCTGGGAGCAGCGCCAGCCTGCCTGCTTTATAGAGCCGTACAGAGCGTTTGCTGGTGCCTGCTTTGTCCTCTGCTCTTGGGATTTGGGGCTCCCCATGTGTTCAGCCCCACACACGAGGGCCCCTGGGGCTTTGGCCGCTGGCCTTGTGCCCCATTTTCTCGTACACCTGGTGGCCAATTGCAGTATCTGTGGGATGGCAGGGGGCTTGGCAGAGCCTCGGTGGGGCTGGTGGCTCGTGGTCCCCAGAGGAGGTGGCAGTGGGGAGGACGGATGCAGGGAGCAGCAGATGACATTGCAGTGGGAAGGGCAGCACATCAGCCAGCAAACAGCTCCGAGCTCTGGAATAGACGTCACTGGAAAGAGGGGCTCTACGAGATGCCCATGACACTGTTAATTGTTAATTGATAAAATCTGACACAGACTAAAGGCCAGAATCTGCATGAGTGAAGCTGAGCTTGTCCTGTAAATTACCCACGCACAGCTCGAGTTTCTGCCTTGGCTATTCTGTCAGCAAGAATAGGGCTATTCACCTGGCAAAGTGGAAAACCATGATTGAAATGAGATTTACAGCACAGTTGTGGGAAATAATCGAAATGAGAGGCTGCCTTTTCAAGCCACCCACTGCCAGCAGAGAGGCAGCCAAGGGGCTGCCATGGCTGGGGCGGTGGCTGCTGTGTGGGGCATCTGGGGACACCAGTGCCACTGCCCTGGGGCTGGGAGCTCAGGGGAAGGCAGGAACTGGGTGCTGGGGGCTCCCTGGGGCAGCTCAGGGTGGATGGACATCCACCAAGCTGCATCTGTAACGTACCTGCAATTGCAATATTGCCCGTTATGGCCTTATATAAATGAACTCATCAATAAGCACTCGAGCAAAGGGAGGTTCCCTCTGGGCAGGGCCATGTGTCTGCTTGCTCCTTGTGGGGGAGCTGGCTTGAAAGGCAGTCTGGGCTCTGGTGAGGATGTGGGAAGGTTCAGAGGAGCAGAGTGGCCTGCTGGGCGGTGCAAGGACGATTTATGCCCTGAGTGAGCTCAGCGGGCACAGGCTCAGCCCCTGCTCAGAGCAGCTGTTTGACATGCAGCAGCCAGAGCACATTCTGCACCGTCTTAATGGAGCCAAGTAAATCCCATCAGCTCCAGAGGCTGCAGACTGGACCTGGGGAGGGGCTGCTCCAGCCTCCCGAGAAACCCAGTTACGATATCACCACTTCATGTCATGCAAGAGAAAAGGTGCAATTTAAAATCCCATCCTTCAGGTGCAGCGAGCAGCCTTTGGTTGTCAAAACTGCATTTCTTTAAGGCAGTGGCCCAGAATAAACTGGTAATGAAGAGTCATTTGACAGCAGGCAAGCTGGAAACATGTCTATGAAAATAATACAAGAGTTTCTAGTTTATCGTGCATTTAGGTGACTTATTTTTTCCCTGTGCAGCTCCTCAGCACCACAGGCAGTTCAGCAGAGCTGTGCCTTGGGGAAGGAGGTGCCTGAGCAAGCTGCAGGTGTGTGTGGAAGGAATGTGCCTCACAGACTGAGCTCTGCCAGGCTCCTTCAGCTCCTCCTGGGCACAAGCAACCCCTCAGTCAATTCTGCTTCAGGGGCAGAGCTTGGGAAGGAGGTTCTGGGAAGGAGGTTCTGGGTACCCAGCTGTGCTGCATTCCAGCTGCTGCAGCACTGACTCCTGCCCCCTTGGCCATGGCATCTCCCAGCGTCCACAGTCAGAAATCACATCTCCTACACAGAGCAGTGAATAGATGCCCATTCCTCGATGTTCACATCATCCCCTCACAGTCTGGAAGCTGTGGCTGACAGGACCTATTATTTTTCCAGTTATCCAAACTGTCTGCATCGTAACAGCTTCCTACTTCAGTCGAGACAGTCTGAAAAGTTTAATATCATTTCAAATCAGAGTGCCAATAAAACTTGACATTATTAATATGATGTCAAGGGGTTTTCCAACTGCTTAGGGAAAAACAACGTGTCCCATTAAACAAAGCTCCCTGCATTGTGAAATATTAAGTGACTTTTCAACGAGTGCCAGCTGGAGCTATTAGTTTTCCTTTGGTGCTGCTGATGTGGAGAGGAGGTCTGGCTGAGAACCTTTTATGAAGACATTAGCTGGATCCATGCAGTCGGAAAGGCTTGTGCTTTCCGAGGGGCCGCGCTCGATCTGGGCTGCGTCTGCCAGGATGAATTATAAAAGGCACTAAATTCGTTTGGAGGGAAGCGCCTCCCCCCGTTGATGCACTGGTTACACTGGGGAGTCTGCAGCCTCTACTGGGACCTGGAGCCGAGATTTCCATAAATGAGCCCAGCCCTGATCTTCTCCCAGCTCTCCCCACGGGAGCTGGGGTGTGGGGAGTGCAGCTGCTGCTGTCATAGAAGGCCTTGGCTTGGAAGGGGCTTTAGAGATGCTTGGTTCTGCCCCCTGATATGGACAGGGACACCTTCCACTATGCCCGGCCGCTCCACGCCCTGTCCAGCCTGGCCTTGAGCATTTCCAGGGATGGGGCAGCTTCTCTGGGCTCCTGTGCCCGGGCTTCAGCCCCTCAGCACAGAACATCCCTCGCTCTGCCCTGGGGCTGGAGGGGCTGCTTGTGCTGGGGGTCACTGCCCAGCACAGCCCTGCCTTGGCTCGGTGCTTGTTTTCCAGCAGGGCTTCCCAGGGTATCCTGCTGCTGCTGCTCTCCAGCCTGGCTGCTTTTCCTGGAGGGTGCTCAGGCAGCTCACAGCCGGTGGGAGGTCTGATGTTCCTGCAATCCTTCCTCTGCCTCCCAGTCATTGTGAAAGAAAATCGCTTCATCTCTTTGTCCAGACTAAACATGTTCTGCACAAAAAAAGTTGAAACAGATTTTTTTTAGCAAGCCTTTGGTACCACGCCCGGGACTGAGCGGGGATTTGTGTGCTCCAGGCTTTGTGCAGCACATGAAAGCCTCAGCTACACACGATGTTTATACCGGGCACGTGTTGGTGCATGTTCTCAAACACACCCCTGAATGCTGGGCTTGGCTCTGCCTCCACCTCTGGTGTCCCCACTGCTACAGTAAGGAGGGCTTTGATGCCTCACAGGGGAAGTGAAGGTATTTAATTTAACTTTTATGAACTTCTTTGACAATGTAAGAGCACTGCATATAAAGCTGGGTTTCAGGGAAGTCGAGGCAGTGATGTCCCACTTTTATCTCTGAGAGAGATCCCACATCTGAGCTCAAACCCTCCAACCCCCAGGGCTCCCAGCCAGCCGTGCTTGTGCCTTCAGGCCATAACTATTTTTGACACTTTTAGCCAATAAAATCTCAACCCCCTGTTCCCATTCTAGTGCAGCAGGACCAACAGCTTTGCTACCTGAGCCATAATGCTGCCAGGAGCCAGGCCAGGGCTGGACAGGAGCCTGCAGCCAGCTCCCTTCCCATGGGAACCACCACCCCAAGGGTAGCACCGTGCCTGGAGCTGGAACCTGCCCCAGCAGCCCAGCCCCTGCCCTGGGGTTGTCCCTCCGGAGTGCCTCTGCTGGCCCTGGGGCTCTGGCCCCAGAGGTGGATGCTGCTTCAGCTCCCCAGCAAGCTCAGCTCCTGGAAGGACAGCAGGCAGTTTTTATGCAGCCTTCAAGGGGGAGGAAGCTTCTTGCTGCCTTTTTCCTGCTGCACAACCTTCCTTCACCTTCCTTCTTTTAATGTCTTAATCAAGAGGCTGATAAAAGAAGTGATCCATGAAAAGGACGGGTATCTTGACAAGGCACAGAGGCTTGTGGCAGCACTTTCCCCACAGATCAGCATCCTCCACGCGACAGAGAGACAAAAAAGGCAGATTTTTGTACCCTTAAGCTTCCACCACTGCAGTTCAAAAGACCAATCTTTACAGAAAATAAATTTAAAGGAGAATTTTTGATGTATATGATGGTCTCTTGTGGTCGACAGGAGTGCTGCTGGCAGTATATGGAGTTATGCAAAGCCAGAGTTGGGATTACTTAAAAGTGTCTGTAGTTCTTTGATTAACCAGTGTGTATTTTATTTTTTATATGGCACAATCACAGCTCTACATTGATAATATCTTGCTATTATTGTTCGATACACCGAACTCCCCCTTTTCCTTCAGCATGAGGCTGCTTTTTAGGGCTCTATTTAAAGAATTCGCTCTCTGCATATTAAATGTGTGGGTTTAGAGGAGGGTTTGTGCTCTGGGGTGTATTTTGGTGCGATGCTGTGCCCGGTGAGGGCTCTGGAGGCAGCGGAAGGGCCGGGCTGTGCTGTGGGAGCCTGGCATGGGAAACGCTGCCAGGGAGGCCCTCAGCATCCTCCTCCCCCTCGCTCAGGGTGGTTCTGGAGCTGCCACAGCAGGAGTGGTGCTGATATCTGGTGCTGTGCCGGCTTTGCCAGCAGGACTGGGGATGCTCTGAGGTGCTACAGTGTTGGGGAAGATGAAACAGGAAAGTCTGATAAATAGGATTGTCTGGCAAAAGATTTTGAGAATATGGAAACTATAAGCAAGATTGAAATGAAAGCAAGCTTTGAGATATCTCAGTTACCGAACAACTGGAAAACAATGGTGTGGCTGGCTGAAGGTGATCCCCTTTTGATGGAACAACACCCTCTGCTTGCAGACAGCCCCAAGGGTCAGAGCAGACCCTACAGCTTGGCAGAGGGGGCCCAAAGAGGAGTTTTGGAAAGAGGAGATATGGGACCTGGTTGTGTGAAATTTGTTCGGTGCTGTTGGATCAGAAACGAGGGGAAAAGGGATGCTCAGCTCTTTCATTATTTGCCTCCTTTTATAATGCTTCCACTTTAAATAAAAATGAAGGTAGAGAGTAAATTTCACATCCAAAGATGGGTGTCTGCTCCTGAATAGGATCGATTTAGGGTCAGCGCTTCAGCGGCGCAGGATTTGGGTTTCAAAGGTTCCCAGCCACTCCTGCAGTCAGGTTTTTCTAAAGGGCCCAGCGTGATGACATTTACAGCCAGGATTTTCAAAAACAGCGTAGTACTTCAGATGCTGAACTCATGAAAAATCCAGTCATTTAATTTGTTAAATGAGAGCGAAGGTCTCTTCAGATAATCTCACAGTCGCTGTGAGAGTGAGGCAGTTCTGTGGGAAATGCAGCCCGTTCCCAACTGCAGCTCCTTTTGGGAGCTGGCCTGGAGTCACTTTGAAGTGTGCTGGAAAGGCAGGGAGTGACCTGAGGAGTGCCAAAGGCTGCTCGACAGCGGTTAGCTGGGATTTGCATGGCTCCTCCTGGGAATTCGGAGGTGTTTGCTCTTGGAGGAGCACACCTGCCCCGTGAAGGAGCCTTGCTGGAGCCCAGGATGGCATTTCCCAGCACCTGGCACGGGGACGGGCACTGCGGAGGCTGCTGGAGTGAGCGATGGCTCTCCCAGGGCAGATAAAACTCTGGTGTGACAACTTGCTCCTAAGATTTCAGGCGCATCTTTTCCTTAAGAGATTCCAGCGGGCTGAGCACTGTCTGGGGATGCACAGCTTGGAATTCATGGCTCCCTGCAGCCACAAACTGCCTGCGATGAGGACAGGGCACTTCATCTGCCTGTCCTGCTCTGCGCTCTGGGGTTGGTGATGCCTGGAGCCATTTGCACTCCTCAGGGCGCAGGAATTCCTGCCCTGACTCCTTGTTTTGGATCTGATCCCAGCTGGGGAGCAGAGTTTCATTGCTTCAGTCCGTGGGCATTGCTCCCTCTGCAGCTGTAATAACCCTGGAATGGGGAAGTAACAGCTCCTTGTTCCCTGGCCCCTGAGCCCAGGATTGGCTCTGAAAGCCAGAGCAGCACATGCAGACACAGGCCTGGCCACAGCGAGGGGCTGTCACCTCCGTGTGTGCCCGGGGCTTTGGGATGGGGCTTCCCTGGACAGCCACTGCAGGTGTGCACTGTGTGCCAGTCCAGCTGAGGAGCTGAACCTGGCACTGGCCTTTAACTGCCTGGGAGCTGATTCTCCTCTCTAATAAATGCCTCCTACAATTAACAGTCAGTTGGTGGTTAATTAATGAAGCAATAGCAGCAGAACAGAGCCCTGGCACAGGGCAATGGGCTCCCACAGCCCTGGTGCTGACCTGTCCCCCCAAACCAGAACCAAGTGTGGTGTGAGGAGGGCAGAGCAGAGCCCTGTCCTGCTCAGGCTGAGCCAAGTTTAACAGCACAGATGGGATGGGTCCTGTCTGCTCCCTTCTCTCCTTCCTCATCCAACCTTCTGCTCTGGCTGGAGAGGGCAGTGGAGTTTGGAGTGACGCCAGAGCTTCCTCAGGGTTTCCTGGGAAGGAGCATGTCAGCTGTGCTGGTGATGAGAACATCCCTTCCCTCGCTGCTCTTCCCTGTCTGCTCCGGGGGCTCTTGTGTTAGAGGTGACTCCAAGCATGTGAACACCAGCTTCCTTCCCTTTTTTACTTTTTTTTTTTTTTTTAAGTCCCATTTTTCTGTCTTGTCAGGTCTATTTAAGCATTTAATGAGGTGAGATAGTACCAATAAATTTAACACAGCACAATAACTCTGATGTGGGCCGCAGCCTAATAAACTCCCATCCTTGGGCCGGGAGGGCCATCCAGATTGCATCTGGAGTGATTGCTTTGCTCAGGTGTTCCCGAGGTTGAGCAAGGACTTTGGAGGCACTGCCACAAAACTGAGGCTGTTCACTGAGAGGTTAGAGCGGGTTTGCTGAGGGCAAAGCTGGTGGTGGTTAATTGGCAGCAGGGGCATAGAGGAGAGGGGTCTTTCTCACATTTCCAGCCCCCCTTTGTCCTGTACCCCTTGCACCATCCTGGGCAGAGAGCTCAGGCTCTGCCCTCCTGATGGCTCTGACGCATTCGCCTCTGATGAAATACTCAGGGATTTTTGCACCATGTTGCACAGTGTGGAGAGATTTGTCCTTTGGCTGCTTCGAATGTCTCCTGAATGAGTAACTTGGCAGATTTTTATTTTTTTTATCCCCTTCACTACTTGCAAATCTGTTTGCAAGCAGCTTGCTTTCTCGGGGGAGGACTTGGAACGATGCGCTGGCTCCTGCATCTCGTTTACTGAAGCATCCCTGGCTTTGGCAGTGCCTTCTCTCGTGCTCAGAGTGGGCTTTTCTGGGCGGAGACAACAGGGAAAGCCGGGCTTAAATTTCATGCAGGGGCATCTGCAAGTTCAAGACTTATTCTGGCACTTTGGCATGTTCATTGTGGCTGAGGCAAAGTTATTTTGGAGTACGAACTAATTGTCTCTGGCTTTGCACACGTTTGAGGATTTTAATTGTGTCTGCAGCCTGATACTGCCCATTCATCAGGGCCAAGCGAAGCGATAGCTGAATTATCCTCCTTCATGCAGTCCTACAGCTCGCAGCAGCAGAGAGCAGGAAATTGAAGGGAGTCTGGGGGAAGTGTGTGTGATCTGGAGCCCAGGGCCCTGGCTTGGCAGAGCTTGGCTCGCCTTCCGGAGCGTGGCTTCCCTAAGCTCCCTTGTGCTGAGCTGCCTTCTCCCGGCCCTGTGCTGAGGGACGTTCTCTGAGAGGTTTATTACAGTTTTCAGTTCAGCTCTGCTGCAGTACAGTAGGAATAACACAATCCTGCCTTGGCTCCATCTGCTCCCGGGGGCTGAGGTGCAGAACAACCTTCAGCTCTGCTGGTGCTCTCACTGCCAGCGCTGGGGAATGGATGGGTGGATGGATGGATGGATGGATGGATGGATGGATGGATGGATGGATGGATGGATGGGTGGATGGATGGATGGATGGATGGATGGATGGATGGATGGATGGATGGATGGATGGATGGATGGATAAATGGATGGATGGATGGATGGATGGATGGATGGATGGATGGATGGATGGATGGATGGATGGATGGATGCTCTGAGTCTCCCTCCCCGCTCCCCTGAGGCTCTGGTGTTGCTGGAGAGGAAATGCTGTGCTTGCCCACCACCCTGCTCAGCTCAGTGCTGGTGTTGGGCTGCAGGCTCCGTGCTGCAGGGAGCACCCTGCCAGAACTGGAACGTGCTCCTGCTGCACAAAACAACCCCGTGCTGCCTGGTAGCTGTAATCTCTGATGCTGCTTCTACCCTGTCATCTCATGGCCATGGGAAATCAGGGGTTGTCCTGAGATTTGAAGCAGAGAAAGGAGCAGTGTGGTGATGGCCGCCCTGGTCACCAGGCTGGGTGGGGGTGGAGTAAGGGACAAGGGCAAGGATGCCAAAATTACCTGCAGGGTATTGGGTATTGTACTCAGAACATCCAAGTGTGAATCCAACACTCAGGTTTATCATCATTATCTGCTCCAAACAAGCCCAGGGATAACTCCCTGCTCAGAGCAGGGAGCCTGGCTGCAGCTCAGTAATGGATTCAGCAGTTCTTTGAACATGGGCTTGAAAGACAAGAATCCCTTCAGGTAAGAGACAACTCAGAACACAGAAATGCCTGAACCACTGGGTTTGGGGGCTGTAGAGGTCATGAACTTTGCTAAATTCTTTCAGCCCCGGGTGCTGGAGCTCCATGAGACAAACCTGGGGGAGAAGGAAAACATTCCTGGTGCCCCTGTGCCTCCACAGAGCGGCAGCAGCAAATGTTTCCAATTACCCTGTGGAGTTTGCATGTGCTGGGTTATTCTGCTCAGTGCCGGAGGGGCTGGATTCCCTCACTGCTGTGGAGAGCCTGCGAGCCAACAGCCACAACCATGGAAAAACACAAAATCCAGCTTGGACTTGCATCACAAAAATAAACTCTGCCATGCAGAGGGAAAGTGAGAGACGTGGAGGGCAGGGAAGGGGACACTGCAGCCCCTCCTGGGTGAGAGGAAGGGTCACTGAGCACTGCACCGTGCAGCCAGGGTGGGTGCAGGGGGTGTTCCAGGAGTATTAAACACCTTGTGGGATTTTCTGCCTTTGAAAGTCAAACAGGATGGAACGGTTCCTTAAACCCAGCTCTGTGCCACGCTGTCTTCCTTGAGAGGATGAAGCAGGGAATGGTGTGTGGTAGGTTTCCATCATATCACTTAAATCCACTGCCACCGGGTGAGGGACGTGTTCGGAGAGACCTTGAGGAAAGGCATGGGGAACAGCTTGAAATATCAGGGAAGCTTTAGCACAGAGATGAAAAGCAGCAGGAGCAAGTGGCCGGTGCCCATGGAGCTGTGCAGATGGACAAGAACAATTTTGTGTGTGAAAAATGAGCTGGCTTTGCCTGGGACACAGCAGAGGTGGGAAAGTCCCCGAGTGCTGGAGCAGAGCAGTCCAATCTCGGGATGGAGCTTGTCTCGACCCTCTGCAGCCCACAGCTACAATTAGGCTGCACCCAGACAGCTTCAGCCCTTCCCTTTCAGGTGCCTGAGTGCAGAGCCATC
The DNA here is from genome assembly GCA_039654755.1 of Calcarius lapponicus. Lineage (NCBI taxonomy): Eukaryota > Metazoa > Chordata > Aves > Passeriformes > Fringillidae > Calcarius > Calcarius lapponicus. The sequence continues at coordinate 19,772,574 of JBBFKN010000012.1, read as the reverse complement.
AGTGGGGAGCACAGATTGCTTCTGGAGAGACAGAGCTCACTGAAGTACCTGGTGGGTGCAGGGGGGTGGGCCTGCAGGTGAGCTGGGAGCCCAAGCGGGTGTCAGATACCCCGAGAGGTGCCCCCTCAGTGCTCCTGAACGCCCTGGCTGTGGGTGAGTGTTTCTTTAAAGCAGCCGCAGTGATCCTTGGCTGCCTGACAACCCAAACGTGGTGGCAATGCCATATGTTTGGGCTTTAACCCTCCACGGAGCGCCTCAGTTGCTCCATGTTTCAATTTCAGGGTGTTTTTGTTAGATCCGGCTCCAGCAGCTCTCCCCTCGGCCATGGTTGCTGGGGAGTGCTCTCTCCTCTCCAGCCCTTTGTTGCTGAAGCAAATCAGGAGCGTCTCAGCTCCCTCGCCTTCCCACACGCTGCCAAGTAAATCCCGCAACTTTCTCGGGTGACGACATAAATTTGCAATGGTGTTGTACAAAAGCTCCCTCCGAACCAGAGCTGCCTGGCATCTGTAACAAGCTTATCAAAGGGTTCCTTTGCAGGGAGATCTGAGCCCTCCAGGTTTTGATTCAGAGCAGGTGAAGGCAGAATGTGCTGGAGCCTGATTGAAATGTGCGAGGTCAACAAAATAGAGCCGAGAGTGCACAATAATTGGGGAAGAAGCGGCAGCCTTGCTTTCTGCATGTGTTCCTGTGATCCCTCGGCTGTAATCTCCCATTTCCAAAGGGAAGCCTGTCTTGCATACTTTATCATGGTGCTCATTTGCACAGGAGGGCTCCTTCTGCAGCAAAGGGAGAAAACCCAAGCTAAAACCATCGCTGGCTTTATTCCCTGCTGTTCTTGTGCAGGGAGACATCCCAAAGGGCTGTGGGGAGAGGAGCAGCACGGTATCCAGCTCTCATTTTCTGGCACCCTGCTTCTTTCAGAGTCTGATCTTTTTTTCTGGGATGCTGAGGAAGGGGTTTCTGTGTTCCCTTGGAAGTTAAAAATCCCTGGAAGGATGAGGCCCCAGGGCTGAAATAGCTGGGCTTTTTGGGGCAAAACTATTTGCCAGCCCAGATTCTTGCCTGGTCTTCTCCCTGGAAGAATTTACAGCTTTGGGGATCTCTGGTCTGGGAAGAGGTAGGAATGGGTTTATTTTAAGTGTGTGCTTTCCCCAAAGGCTGTAACACTTTGTGGGAAATTCTCTGTTCCCGAACATCTGTGCAAATTAAACCTTTCCTCTGCTTTGGAGAGTGCGTTTCAGGGGTTTCCTCTCCTCTGCATTCTGTCTAAGAGGGGAATGGATTAAAAATTAAAAAAAAATACAAAACCAGGGGAGGGGGAAGAAATCTGTCCCCTTCTCCCTCCTTCCCATCTGTTGTTTAATCACCAGCTGTTTGTCCTTAAGCTTGGATTACAACCTCTCCAGCAGCCTGCTCGGTGCGGGGCCCTTGCTCCTCGCATGCAGCATTCCATGCACACTCCTCCGGGGAGGAGGAAAATCCAGGGAGCTGTTGAGCCTGTTGCTTGGTCTGCTGCTGAAACATTAATTTCTTCCCTCTGTGTGCTCCTGTTTGAGATGCCCCTGCTGGAAGTGCCTGTGATGGGGCCCAAGCCAGTGCCTCTCACCCTGGGGTTGCAGGGTTTGAGGTCATTGCTCTCCCTCCCACAGGACGAGCAATGTGAATCGGCCCTGACCCGTGTGTGGTGTCCCCTTGGTCCCTTGCTGCCCTCCCAGGCTGTGGGAGATGAGAGGGCTCTGGGCTGCTCTGGGTGCTTTTGTCCTGCAAGGAGCCGTGGCAGGCACAGGGCTACCAGTGCCCTGTCCAGGGAGTGGGGAGCCAAGAGTGACGCTGGGATTTCAGGATGGGTGCCATCTAGAAGAGCTGGAGAAGTTAGCAGAAAACCAAGGGGTTGCTTAACAAGCTCTTTAGTGCTCCTGAACGTGCTGAGCTCACCCAGGGAGGCCACGGGCGCCACGGACTCAGTGCCGTAGGTCGGGAGCCATCAGCCATCCCTCTGCTCCCCATCCTCCTCTGGGGAAAGGCTCGCTCAGGGAAGAGGCATCGCTGGGCCCCCACCTCCCTTCTCCCTGCTTGCAGCACGTGCAGCTCCGTCCTTGCAGTGTTCCCCACTTGGCCGGGCCGGTGGCAGCGACGCGGACCCAGCTGCACCACAGCTGCCGGAGCCGGGGCTGGAGGAGCCCGGTCATCAGCACACGGGAAGGCTGAGGCCAGCAGGCTGATCAGCAAACATCCCCAGCAGCCCCACGCCTGCACAGAGCCCAGCCCCGCTGCAAAGAGCCGCGGGTTGAAAGCGGCACCGGCTCCCCGGGCGCGCAGCAGCAGCGCCTGCCAGATCATCGCTAATGATGCCCCCATCAGATGTAAACTATTCTTAGACACCTGTGTCAATCGGGGAGGACAAGAAGAAAGCAGAAACCCAGAGCTGCTGAACACAGCATCCAAAATATTTTTATAGATTAGTCCAAGCTCTTTATTTCCGAGCAGGTGAGGTTCAAAGGAAAGCAGGGCATGGCGAGCGGCCCGATGCACAGCGCTGGGAAAGGATTGATTTAGCTCTGAGTTTGTACTCGAACAGAAAACCAAGGGGGGAGATGGGCCTGAGGATTTTGGGGCACAGCTCACAGCAGGGTGTGGCGGGGTTTCTTTCTGGAAAAGCTGGAGATGGGATGGACACTGCTGCTGTGTCCTGCAGGGGAACCCCGGGCAGGTGTTGGACATGGCATTAGGTATGTTTGGGAGTGGGAGGGGAGGAGGAATTGGCTGTCCTGCTTTGAATCACAGCAGAAAGGAGAGTTCAGAGCTGGAGGCCAGGGTGAACACAGGCAAGGCTGGCGAGTGGCCTCAAAAAGGGCTGGCTCTGATCACCTCATCCAGTTCCAGTGCTAAAATCAGTCTCTGGAAGAGGGGACATGCTGTGACCGTGGGGTCACCGGCTTTCCACTCTAGGGGAAGTCTGGGAAATGGCTTTGAAATAGGGCTTTTCATCTCGAATTTCCTGGGAAACCCAAGAATGCAGGAGAGAAGAGCTGCTTGGAGTCAGGAAGGCCATACATTCACTGGTTAATGCCTCACCAGCAAAGAGAGCTTCATTACATGGGGCTAATCATTTACAAGCTGCATTTTTAGATGTGTGGCTTTAAGCTCATTACCTCATGCCCCAAGTATGTGGATCAGCTTCCTGGCTCCAGGGTGGGGTTTCTGGTTGGGTCTTTGTGCCCCTTGACAGCAGAGATTGGTCAGACAGTGAGTGCCAAAGCCAAGCTCGCTCCTTCCTGCCTGGTAACCATCAGTGCCAGACTCTGTCTGGAAAGAAAACTCATTCTGGGAGTGCGGGGATCCCACAGTGCTCGAGCTGCTAACAGCATCTCTCCTCTGGCCTCTGCAGAGGTGGAAAGGGTCTAAACGAGCAGCAACCTCAGCCTTTGCCTTGGAGCTTTTGGGGATGACCCAGGAGAAGCCTTAAATGCTACTTAGAATAACCTAAAATGGATGGTGACTGCCAATGTGCTCCCAACCCACAGACCCCTGGGACTGGCCCTGGGGTGGGTCTGTTTGCCTTGGTGGTGCCACGTGTGGGGATGTTGTGCTTTGGTGCCGCAGTCAGTGAGGGCAGGAGATGTGGGATGAGGAGAGCTCTTCCCTCACACAGCACCATTTTGGTTTTTCTTTCCTGTTACCTGCAAATGAGGAATGCTGCTCTCCCTAGCTCTGCATTATTCCAGCCATTCCAACCCCCAGCTCCCCTCTCCCTGAACTAATAAGGAATTTTGAGTAGGTTCACGGCCTTGTTTGTTTATATCTGGCCTAGAAAATGCTTTTCCTCCCCCTGCCTCTCTTGCTAAAATGTTTTCGGAGATTTATTTGTAAGCCTGTAAATACAGAGTAAATAGCTTTAATTTAATTTACCAGCCTGCTGTAAGGAACTGTATCTGTAAACAGGAATTCCACCAGTCCCTGCTGAGTGAAGAAATGTCTAGGTGCTCCAATATTTTCTGGGGTTCTTTTCCTGTTTGCTCCCCTTCCTAGGGAAGAAGATTTTTCCTCACCTTGTAGACGCTCCAGAGTTTTTGCTTGTGGGATGCTCTGAGCACAGGGCAGATACTTTGTGCAAAGGGGACAAATTCCCTCCGGACCCCTGAGGAGGGAAGGCAGTGAGCTGATCCCAAATGGGGCCAGGGCTGGCCCAGTTTGAGGCACCAGAGCCCCAGAGGGCATCTCCCACCTCCCACCCACCTGCACTCCAGAAGACGTCATTTCCAGATTTTCTCACAACTCTTGGAGTCTTCCTGGTTTCTGGAATGTGCTTGGCAGGCAGGCATGGGAGCCCGGCTCCTTCTATAAACAGTGTCTCTGCGGAGACGCGAGCGAGGCGCGGGGTTTTATGAATGGGGAATGCTGGTGGCATATGGAGGCAGCGCTGAGCCCAAAATGAACGTGAGAAAAGAGGGAGAGGGTGCGAGCTGCTGGAGGAGCCTGGACGGGTGCCCGGGTCCCTGCGGAGCCCGGCAGGAAGGGGCGGCTCTCTGGCACCCGAGCTCTTGGGAAGACGGGGCTGGTGATGGAACCAGTGTGGAACCTTCTCCTCTGCCCCATCCACCTCCCCTCCCTGCCAGCCCTGTGCCTCTGGGGGAAGCTGCTCATTCCCAAGGAGCTCGGGATGCTCAGAGCGTGGCCGGGAGCCTGGAGCAGGATGGGTGGGAACGCAGCAGGGCTGGCAGCCTTGGCACATCGGCCAAGATAAATCCGGGATGAAGGAGGCGCTGACGCAGAGTTTGCTGTGCCCTGTGTCGCCCCTGGAGCTGGGGCTGGCACTCTCCCAGTCCATCCAGTGCCACTCGTGGTGGCAGGGCTGCAATGCTGCTCAGGTCTGCTGCTCCCCGCGGCTGCCTGCCCTGCTCTGAGCTCCCAGCGAAGAGATTTGCCAACTGCGATCTCTTATTCTACATCAATTTGTGAGGAGGTTCCCCCACGCACCTCTCCCACCCGCCGCTGCCTCTGACAGCTTATTTAGAGGGGGCTGGTGCCCAGAGGTAGAATTTGCAAACAAATAACTCTCACCCGACATGACAGTGCGGAACAGGCTGCGACAATCCGCCGGCGCTCGCTGACGTGACAGTGACAAGAGGAGTTCTGTGCTCATTAGTTTTCCCAACATAAAGACTCCAGCTCTGCCCGGCCCTCGCCGCATGTCACCGGGAACAGGCTCCTCCAGCTCCCCCCCAGCTGCTGTGCAGATGCCGTGGCTGCCTGGGGCTGTGGGGCCTCCTTCCCTCCCCAGGGAGCTGTACTGGTGAGCACCAGCCTGGTCTCTGCAGCTGCAGGAGGGTTTTACCCCTGGGTGTGCATTTAGGACATTCATTGGGATGAACCCACCTCTGGTGGACTAAGGGAGAAGGGAAGGCATGAGGCTGCCTGGCCTCTGGTGCTTAGTGCACATCTGAGATGTTGTTCTTGTCTGTGGTCACAGCAACTTCTGCAGTGACTTTCCTTACTTTTAATCTGAAGTATTTGCAGTTGCCATGAGTTGTCTTCTGCAGTGTGATCTCCACTACCTTGTTATGATGGGAGTGTGGGTGGCAGCAGGGGAAGAAAAGGAGTGAATCCTCCCTCCCCTGGAACTGCACTGCTGGCTGGGATTTGTGAAGAGAGTGCAGAGGCTGAACTCCCTGGGTCTGCGAGGGGCTCCCCAGTTTCATCATTTAATATTTTAACTCTTGGGCAGTCTGTCTGACAATGCATCTGCCTGCTTAGGACCACCTGTCTGATGGAAAATCCATTAATTCTGTGATTTCAGTCCTTGGGGGATGGAGGAACCCCTTCTCCACCCTTCCCCTCTCCCAAACTGCAGCAACCAAACACCCCAGGGGCAGCTGCTGAAGGTCCCCAGCCCAAACCCGCCCGTCTCCCCCAGAGCAGCCGCTGAGGACACCTCTCCTGCTGGGGTGCAAGCGGGCTCCCATTTTTCCTAATTAGTCATGATGTCTTGCCCATCACAGGAATAAATAGCAAGCTTTCCCTGAGGGTGTGAGATGAGAAGCACTATTTATCGTTGCTCTCAGAGGAAGCTGACAACATGACAGGTGAAATATCAGGAATAATTAAGAAAAATAAGGCCTTTATGTACTTTATTGCACCACCAGCAGGGATGTATTGCCAGAGACTCGTGCACCCTTTCGTGTGCCCCCATCCTTTTCTGGGCTGCACTGCTGTGTTTGTGCAGTGCCTTGTGCCCAGGGCTCGGTCAGCACCGGCCATCCCCACAGGCTGCCCAGTGCTCCCAGGCTCCAGCTTCAGTGGAGCACAGGCACCAGCTCAGGGGTGGCTTCACCCTGCAGTCAGGGTTGCAGCTCTGAGGTGTGCACGAGCTGGGTCACAGACCTTTGTTTTATAGCTCCTGTTTTCCAGTGAGCTCTTTGGCCAGGAGACAGAAAGGAAAACCGCCAGTAACCTGTGTGTGACTTGGGGGTTTGAGGTGTTTTTTCCCGATTTGTTGGCCTCAGGAAGGGGCTGAGCCCCTGAGGGTGCTGTGCCAGGGCTGCAGCCGGGCTCATGCCCTGCCTGGGCTGCGAGCTGGTGGCTGTGCTGAGGAGAACATTCCCCACTTCCATGGGCAGCTCCACGGCAGGTGATGCACCGGGAAGGGAGCAGCTCTGGTGACCTGGTTTTCCATCACAGCGTTACCCTGCCCCGGGAGGGTCCTGGTCCTCTCAGGCTGGTGCTGGGCTCCGTGGGCTCCTCGGGAATTCAGTGCCAGCTGTGTCCTGCCCGCGCTGGGAGATGTGTTTGGTGATGAGGCCGGACAGCTGGGGAGCTCAGGAACTGTATCTCCTCAAACAATGTGAAAATCTGATTACAGCAAGTGTCACTGGGCATCACTTAACTCTTCCTCTGCAGCCCCAGCCTCGCCTGACAGCCATAATAGATCTCTCGGATGCATCCTACACGGGAATAAAATGCCCAGTCAAAAGCGTTTAAAATCCCTCAAGTTTCGGGTTTGCTGATCACATCTCCTCCTGGCTCGGGTGCTCTCGGGGCCACCCAGCCCACACCCAGCCTCATTAGGGCTCTGCAGACGCATTCCCAGGCGTGGGCAGTGAAATGTGTCTGGTTTTTGGCACTTGGGAGAAGAGCCATTGTGTGCCACAGTCCTCGTCCCCTCTGGCCATGTGCTCCCAGGGCTCGCTGGCTTTCTCTGAGGCTTGTGAAAGGGACCTTTTGTCAGGGGAGTAGAAATCCAGCAGCAAACAACTCTCAAATTGGGAAACACTGCTCTTGGGGCACTTATATTTAGCTCTCTTGCAGCACTGTCCCTTCAATTTATCCTTGTGCTTTTGTCCCTTTAACCACGGGCACCGGGGTCTGAAAGAGAAAGATGCCGGTGAGGAACAGCAGCTGCTTCTTGCAGAGGTGAAGGTATTTTTAACACAATGCCCGAGAAAAACGAGCTTGTTTCCTCCACCCTTCAGTCCAAATCAGCCTGTGAAGAGGCTCTAGAGGAAAGAGAAGCCCGTGTATGTCTCTCCACAAAAGCATCGTGGAGACAAAGCCGCACACAAAGGCTGGAGAGGTGAGTGAGATACACAGGCAGGGCTTTGTCCCAGCTCGGTGGCCTGCTGTGACTCACTGAGAAGCCGAGGTGCTGCCAGGGAGGCAGGAGAGTCATGGATATTAATTTAAAACATGCAGGGTGGCCGGGATCCCAGCCCAGGCAAGGGAGAGGATGAGGGCCGAGTCACAGCGAGCCAGGTCCCTGTCAAACCCAGCCTGGTTTTTGTTCTTTTAAATATTTATGGAGCCCTGTAGCACCTTGTGCTGTGGCCTGCGTTCCCTGAGGCTTTGGAATCAGATGAAATGTCCAGAGCAGGGTTTGCATCTCTGTGAGATGCCACTTCAGAGCCTGCCCGTGACCATTGGTCACTCCCTGCTTTGAGTCTGACACTGAAGGTCCCCCAGAGCCCCTGGGCAGGGTGGGGGTGGCTGCTGGGGCCTCTGCTCCACCTGGAGGATCCTCGTTGGGGTCAGGGTCTGCGAGGAGTGGGACACCCCCATCTCCAGGGGTGCCAGCTTTGTTCCCCTGCTCCCGGAGTCAGACACCCTGCAGGAGCAGCCGCCTCATCTCCTCCTCACTGGGGCCATGGCAAGCTCTGGGGGAATGCCCACAGCTCACCAGTCCTGCTGAGGATAAGCTTTTTCCTCACCCCTTCCCTATCTCTAAAACATTTGTTTTCTTTATCAGTAGCTGGCTGGGAGCAAGTCCAACAAGTCTTGAGTTCAACTGTGCGACCCCTCCACTCGCCAAGCAAATCAGCCCAGATAAGATCTGGACCTCTGAAGCCAATTGTAATTTAATACAGCTTAAATTGCAAGCATCCAATAGTGGCAAAGGAAATATGATCAAAGCCATTGATTTTTTGTAGTGACACAGTGTCTTTTTGACTAATTCCCAATAATGAGAAAATTGAAACCTGTTTGCAGATATTAGAAGCCTAAGTGGTCAAGTAAATAATTAGCAAGCCACTCATTTAAGCTCTGAGTATGAAAGACCATTGAGATCCTTATTTTCAAGTAAAATGCTGAAAGATGCTAAGCATCTTCTTGAAATAAAATGGAGAAAAAAAATCACTTCAGGCAGCAGAAGATGGATTTCTGCTGGGAGAGCAGGATGCTTACTGTAGAGAACAAACAGCTTTTCCCAAACTGCATCAGTGCAGCACTGCTCATTTTCCATTGTGCTCCCTGCATTTCTGGCCCTGGGTTAATGGTGGAGCACTAACGAGCTGGCCTGGCAGGCATTGCAGGGAAGGGCTGAGGTGATGCTGGCAGCAGCCGCAAGCAGGCCGTGTTTGGGGTGCCAGAGGCACACAGGGCTGGGGAAGCAGAGCCCTGAGCTATCCCTCCCCAGGGACAGCATCCTGGGCGAGGCAGATTTGGCCAGTTCCATTCAGGAACGTCTGTGCAGTTGAATGTGTTTGATAAGGGCTGTCTGCGGTGCCACAACAGAGGGGAATTCAGAGCGCTGCTAGAGCCCGGCTGACTCCCCTTTCCATCTGGAAAGGGCAAAGCACACCTGGGAAGAGGTTTCAAGAAATAGAAGCAATTTGCTCCTGCTTCCCTGCGAGAGGAGCTGCTCCCGCCTGCGCCGAGCACGGCATGCCTGGCTCTGCTCCTTCTCTTTGCTGGAGGAGAATCTCTCACCTGGAAACGGGGGCGCAGGGAATCCACCGGCCCCGCGCAGCTCCCGGGGCGCTGCTCTGCGGCGCTGCAGCTGAGGCAGACGCCGGAATTCAGTGCTGTGTTTGGGAATTACGGGCCGGAGGGCACGAAAGTGAGGTGTCTGGTTTCCCCAGCAGACAAAATACCTGGCTGATTGCGGGCCCTGCAAAGGCTCGGAGCCTTGCGGAGCTGCGCTGCCCTGCCAGGCACGTTCGGTGGGAAGCTTGCCAACCCCCCTGCGGAGACAACATTCAGGTTTGTCTGGATTTCCACGCGCTCTCCGCTGTCAGGATTTCTGCTGGAAATCTCAGCTGCCGTTCCGAGCGCAGGAACGGGGTGGCCAGAAAATCGGGATGCAGCAGATAATGGTGCCGGTGCCGGCGGAGCGGCGCTGCCGAGGGCAGAAGCCGCCGATTATTGTTCGTGCCAGCCCCGGGCTCGCAGTGGATGTCCTCAAAACAGCCGCGCTCTTCCCCGGCCCTTCAGCCAGGAATGAAAAGCCTTTCATGTTCTGCGGGGGCGGAGAGCACAATTTAAGCTGACCTGGCTCCGGCTGGGATTCGAAAGGTCACTTTGAGTACGGCGCTATCTGAGCCCATTGATTTAAAAAAAAAAAAAATAAAAAATAAAAAAAAAGAGCCCCGGCGCTGTATGGAGGGGGCAAGCGGGGGAGAGGAAGCGAAAATAGCTCTGGCAACAGTCATTGTTTAAAACCAACAAAGAGGCACTGAAAGGCTCCCCGCTCGCTGCCGTCAATAGCCGCGGCCAGGGCGAGGGCTGGAGAGGCTGCCCCGGCCAGGAGCCCCTGCCCGGCGCCCGCCGAGGGATGGGCAGGGGCAGGGTCGGGGTGATGGGGAGGACTGGCAGGGTAATTCTGCCTGAGGGAGCTGGAAAGGGCTCAGCCTGCAGAAAAGGGGCACCAGGGGGCCCTTCTGGCTCTGCTCCCAGCGACGGAAGGAGAGGGAACGGCCTCAGGGCAGGCTCAGGGTGGGCACAGCAGGAATTTCCCCATGGAAAGGGGGCTCAGGCCTTGGCAGGGGCTGCCCTGGGAGGTTTGGAGTGCCCATCCCTGGAGGTGTCCAAGGAAGGACCAGACGTGGCACTCAGGGCTCTGGGCTGGGGATGGGGCACAGCTGGGACTCCATGGTCCTGGGAGCCTTTTCCAACCTCAGTGATTCCAGGATTCCCTGGAGAGGGCACGGAAGGATTGGCAGCTCCCTGCTGGTGGGCAGGGCAGGTGTTCAGACAAACCCAAAGGGAGTCTGAGGGACCAGCCACGGCTGAATCATTGCCTTGGAAGCATCTGAGGCCAGGAAAGGAACGACTTGCCCTGAAGAGCTCAGCCCACTGTCAGCTGCTTTGTGAGCATTAGTGAATAATAAGGAGCGAGAGCAGCATTAGCCCTGGGTCCGCGCACTCATCTGTCACGTAACAAGGGAAGTATTGGCACACTGTCATGTTTCAAACAGTGCTGATCAATGGGTTTAAAAAAACAAACGCTGCAGCCTGGCCCCTGCGTGCCCGGAAGCAGCGCTGGCTGGGTGGTGGGGCTGGCAGTGCCAAGGCAGCTCCTGCCCACCCACCCGCCCTCCAGCTGGGCAGGGCACAGCCCCTCTGCTCTGCCTGGATGCCCACAAACAGGGAAGGGGACGGTGGTGGAGACCCAGGTGCTGTCTCGGTTTCTGTGGGGCTGAACACATTGGTGCCCAGCTCAGTGCCCTGTGAAACAGGGACAGTGACATCCCAGAGGTGCTCTGGGGTGCTGAGGGGACACCAGGGCACATCACCATGGCTCTGCAGCTGCTCTGGCCTGGGCAGCAGTGAGAGCTGGCAGTGGGAGAAGCCATGCAAGTGCCATGCTCTGCCTGTTTCTCCACCATTCATTGCAGTGTGCAGCCATGGATGTTCCTGTGGCCAAGAGGGAAAAGGGAACACTCAAACTTCTGACTGGATTAGACAGCAGGGAAAAAGAGGATTTTGCCCTGGCTGGTGGTGAGCAAAGGTGGAGGCAGCACCTCCTGGTCTGGGTGTCTGAAAGATGAACAATGAAAGAGCAGAGGAGGCTCTTCCAGAGAGCTCACACTGACAGGTGCTTGAGAAAGTGATATTTTCCTGTTGACTCAGAGGGGGAGAGGAAAAATGGATTGAGGGATGGGAACCCCTCTGCTCCAGACAGAAGCCCAGAGGATGCACCCAAGGAGGCAGAGCTTTGCACCAGCAGGAAGGCGCTCAGCAGAATCCCTTAATGGATTTATTCCTTCAATTTCTCTCAGCTCTTCCAGGCTTTGGATATAAGCAAGGAAAGCAAGTTTAGGCACAGATTATAAAAGTGATGGATCTACAGAAACAGCAGAGGTTTGAAGGGCTGAAATTTACTGCAGAGCCTGGCCCAGAAATGACCCTCTTCCTCCTCCTCGACATTTTTTGTCTCTTGTGCAGAAAAATGCAGCTGGTCAGTGTGACAAGTGGAAGCTGGAGCTTTGTCATTGCTGTGCGATGCTGAAACAATGATGTATGGCTGGCGATAGATCATGTTGGGTTTCCGGAGAGCAGCGAAGACGAAGGCATGAGACTAATTCATGATGCATGAACACATTGATCTTCCTGGCTCTGGAAATACAATGTAATGAACCCCCGCTAACAGATCATTTTTGTGCCACTGCACTTCACTAATATCTAATGATTTCACCTTGCTCTGAGATAAAATATAATTGTATGGGAGTTCCAGCTTTGTTCTTTCATACTCGCATAGAGTTAACGAATTATGTTTTCCTCTGTAGCTGTCGGCAAGTTGAGACAAGCTTACAAAAGCCCCGCAATTACCAGGCTAAGATGCATGTTTAAAGCCCCGTGTGTGTGTGTGTGTGCTGTGTTTATGTATAAGGGCTCCGTGCACGGAGCCTGGTGTGCTGCTGGGGCTGAGCAGGGCAGGAAGGACACGGAGGATGCTGAGCAGAGGGTGGCTGTGCTCAGGGACTCCTGGGTCTCATCCATCCAGCTCAGGGAATGGCAGGAGCCTTGCAATGGCAACCTGCAAATGCTGCTGTTTGCAGCATCCTGGCTGGTGGCCGGCAAGCCCAGCAATCCCATTGGAAAGCAAAGCTCTCCTTTTATCTCCCAAAGTCCATTTGGAGATCAGCCTGCCCCTGTCTGCCCCTCAAATCCCCAGTCAGGCAAAGCCTTTTGCTTAAGAAGATAAGTTTGGGGTCCTTTTGTGAGCACCCCTGTGAGATCTTTGCACACTGAGGTTTCCCCTGCTTATTGTGTGTCTGTGGCAGCCCCTGTGTCTCTCCCAGCCTGTGCTGATGCCCACAGCCTGTCTGGGGTGATGAACAAGAAGGATGCTCCCCAGTGAGGAGGAGGGCAGGTGGGAAGGAGAGGACAGATAAGCACTGAGTCTCAGCAGAGCCTCCTTGTTCTGGTTTGAAGGGTTGGTGACCCTGCTGTGTGTCCTGGGGCAGCACCAAGGATGCTCCTGGGCTGTCAGCTCTGGCCAGCAGCGAGACAGGGCCGGCCACTTCTTCCTCTGACCCTCCGGCAGTGTTTGCCTTGGCCCCTCACCTGCAGTGCTTGTCTCTGCCCCCAGCTTTTCTGGGGCAGGAGGGGTAAACTCCTGTTTGCTGCCCAGCACGTGCTGCAGCTGGGTCCCAGCCCTGGCTGTGCCTCTGGAGCACACGCCAGGAACGAGCTGGAGCGCAGATGGGAGCTGAAGGTGAAGATGTTTGCGAATTCTTCAAAGCGAGCCCGGCTGGTACAAAAGGAGTCAGTGAAAACCTAACTGCTCCTGACAGGGAGAGCTGCAGTAATGCTGAACCTCATTTGAAATTCCCTCTAGGCTAAGTAAGGCTCTTCCTTTCATGTGCGGGGCTTGGATCCCTTCTGGGAGACCTTTCCTCTGCACCGCGCTCCGTACGTGCGGTGTTGACAGATGATTAAGATGTGAAATCTCTGAAATCAGAGGAACAGCCCCAGTTTTGCATTGTGTGCTCAGGTGTTTATTCACACTGGTGTAATCATCTCAGCCTCACTCTCTGGCTCAGGACCTGCTGCCTCTTGCAGGAGTGAGGTACCAGAAGGAAAACCAGTCCTTTACTGGTAGTGCTGTGTTTATAGTGGATGGTCTCACTGGGTTCGCTGGTGTCCTTAGAAGTCACTTCATGAGGCTCACTTCGTCCAGATGAGGAGCAGAATGTTTTAGCAGACCCAAACCCTGCACTGTGATTTGGGGAACCAGTGACTGCTGCTTCTGCACCTTTTGGATGTTTCCTGACCCCAGGGTCAAACAGCACCACTGGGATGGAGCTGGGTTTTTGGGAATTTAGGCGAGGCAGACAACACCCATGAGACATCATGTGGTGGGGAAGATAAGGCCTTTGATGGGATCAAAAGGGGGGATTTTTTTTTCTCCCAGCAGCTTATATAAAACAAACAAACAAAAAACCCCAAATGATTTGCTGTGGTGCCTGTCTGGAGCGTGGGGCTGGGCTGGCAGTGCCAGCGTGTCCCTGGCTGCTCCCAGCAGATGCTGACACTGAAACCTGAGTGCTGGCATGGTGAGAGGAGCTGGGCCCAGCTCTGCTGCAGGACACAGGCTGAGCTCACGAGTGGACTGTGCTGAACCAGTGCTGAGGGGGCTGGAGCCCTCCCCACACAGGGCTGTGGCTTCCCTGGCACTTATTTTGATGTCTTCCTTCCTCCCCTCCCTGTGATCTCAGTGTCTTGACTTTTCCAGGCACTTTTCTCCTATAAGAATATTAAACACACTTAAAAAACACTTAAATGCTAATGTGAAACCTGAAAAGAGGATGTCAAATGTGCGAGGCACTCTGAAGACATGATGTCTCTGTAGAAGGGTTTGACCCCAGTAATCTAATTTGCTTTACATTTAAAATGATACTTCATTCTCCTATTATAAGGCTCTGTGTCATTGGCTCATAAAGATTACCATTTCTTGTCTTCCAATTGTAATAAATCCCATTCAAGCACCCTCTTGATTTGAAATTTGTCACGACAACATGCAGAGGGCACAGTTCCTGCAGTTTATGGCGCGGGTGCATTAGATCCTCATCTGCAGGAAGGATGATGCAAGAGCATAAAATGATTTGTCCTTTTCCTTTCTCAATTAGATACGTGTTTAACAAAAAAAAATTTAAAATCTGAATTATAGCTTACTCCTCATTCTCCAGCAGTAAAAATGGGCTGGCAGGGGAGCCAGGCTGGCTGGATTGGCCCTGCTTTACCCTTACACTGGGGAATAATCTGGTTTCTTTAAAACCATCTGAAAATATTTCATCCTGTTTCAGCAGACTGGGGAGCTTTAACCTTTCTGGTTGTGCTTGTTGGAGATGAGAGGAAAGTGAGTGTCTGGAGCCTACACCTTATCAGGCACTAAATGCCACAGTCGTAGCAGCTCCTTGTGCCAAAACACAAGGCTGGATCTGGGGCAAAAATGAGACTTTTGGGTAAACTCAGGGGTCCCGGGGTGGAAACACCCCTGCCCCATATCAGGGGAGTCAGAGCAGTGTTTCTCACCCCAGCCTGGTATGAGCAGAGCTGGAGCCAACCCACTCCTCTTTAGGGCTGGGACAGCAACACATCAGCCATCAGTGCCATGGAAATGTTCCTTTTTTTGGGAGGTCTTGAATAAATCCATGCAAGAGACTTTGCTCAGGGAGAACTTTTATACTTTTAGTATCTGTTGTTCCTTAGGGTTTGGCTTTTTTTTTTTTTCCCTAACAAAGGTTTTAGTTGAGCAAAGAATCCCATCTGTATGGCTTTTTTATTAAAAGATAAAAAGCTGGAGTTCACAGGAGTTAGCATTAAGTCACAGTCCGCAGCAATCCGAGGTACTCGCTGGCTGGGGACTCTCTCTGTTTATTTCAAATACCCCTTTATCATCCTGTTGAAAGAGCCCTGTGCTCTGTAAAGCTCAGCCAATTGAAAAAAGAATCAGATAATGAAGACTGATGCTGCACTGATGACAGCCCCTCAGATCTTCAATAGGATTGCTCCAAAATCAAAAGACTTTTGCGTTTTATTGTCACACTCATGGCTCAAAAATAATTAAATGGAATCTTTTAGCTCTAGAAACAAAAATGAAAATTTTAAAACAGCCCCCCACACCTGCAGGAAAGGGGCTAATGGGAATATCCAGTGGGTATTGGGCTGGATTCTGTGTGAATTTGCAGATTGTGCAGATTCTGTGTGAAAATCCGGTGATGGCAGCAGGTGCCCAGCACATCTCTGGTGGAACAGAGGTGACGCCGCTGCTCTGGGTGACAGGAATGGCACCAACCCCCAGAGCTCCCAGCTCTGATGGAGCTGGAGAACCCCACGTTCCCCCTGCCCTTGGCACAGCTCTGAGCTTCAGCTTCCCTTTTACCTCTGGAAACTTTGAACAAATTCGTTGCTCATTGCAGTGGAAGGCAGATAAATAAAATATATTGGGAGCGATTTGTGCTGTAACTAAACCCTGAATTTATAGAGGGAGAGCGTGGCCAACGACAACTTTGTCACAGCACATGAAAGCCTGGAAATCAGGCTTTGCACTTTTAGCTGATCTCTAAAGAGGCATCTCCAGACTCCCAGGCTGGGCACAGGGGTGAGGAGCAGCTCTGTGGTCCCACTGGGGGTCCTGCCAGAGGAGGGGACACAGCACACCCAGCCAGATGGATTGTAGGCAAGGCATTAAACCAGAAATGCTATAACTTGATTATTTCTTCTGCAGACTCCCTTTGACAAAACTCCTCCATTTTCAAAGAGTTACACAGGATTTAGCCCCGCGCCGCTTTCATGTGAATTGTGTGGCTAAAGTTCCATGCAGCTCTTTGAAAATTTCAGAGCCAGCGCTTTCCCCAAGATCGACAACTGTTTTATTTCTCTTGACAGAAAATGGTGACAGAACAAACACTGCCAGGGTGGGGGAAGCAGTTTGGTCGTGGGCTCTGCAGCACCTTTAATGTGAGCCTCAAAGAGCCACGCAGGAATGGCAATTCTGCTGTACCTGCACGAGTTCTGTGGGATTGTCCTCTCCTAGGAGGGAAAACTTGGGTGGCTTCGAGTCCTTCTTCCTTTCTTACATGTAGGGATGTAGGGAACAGCACTTTGGGTCCCTTTGTCCATCCGTGAAACCAAGGAAAGGGAACTAATTGATCATTGGTTTTGTAACCCCATCCAAAACCGGCTTCTACCACAAATTCTTCTGCAGTGGATGTAATTGTGTCAGTTATTTGTAATTAGCCACTCTTGGGTGATGCTGTGTCCCCTAAGACCATTCCCAATGGTGGCAGTGGCAGGACTGGCACCAGCTTGCACCAGGATTGCTCCAATCCCTGGCCCAGTGTGCTGGCAGCAGCTGCTGCTCATCCATGGATCTAAGGCTTCATCCTGCTTCCAAATGCCAATCCAAGCATGTCCAAGCCGCTGTCCTGTGCTGTGCCACAGGAGGATAGAGCACAAATCGCCTTGATCCTTCTCCTGCCTTTCTCTCAGTGTCTGAAACTGTGGGGCTTGGCTCTGTCTCTGGAAATATACCACAGATTGGAATTCTCATTTTTAAGTTCATTTCTGCTCTGATTTAAAGGCTGAATTAACAAACAATGGCTTATTTGGTTTAAAATGCAAAAACACCATCTGGTCTTTGAGATGTGCTAAGCCGCAGCGGGGGGAGCCAGAATGACACATGGGAAGGGTCTCCAAGTGGCACGGGTGAGGCTCCCAGGAGGAATTCCTGCTGCTCTTGACCCACGTCAAGGCAAGGAAAGCTGATCTTTGGAGTGGGCACGGCTACAGCTGCAGCTGGTGGCCTGGGGACAGCTCCCTTTCAGGGGATGCAGCGCTTCAGCCTCACTGCTGGCAGCTCAGAGCGGCGTCCTGGGAGCTCTCCTCTGTCCCTGGCTCCTCTCCTCACCCTGATGCAAAGTTCTGGAGAGGCTTCCACAGGCATTGCTGGCCCTTGGCTTTTCCCTGGGCCACAGCCTTAAGCCTTGCTCCAGAGCTGGCACAGGGCTTTCCAGCCCTGGCATCCCTGGCACAAGCGAGTCTCAGGAGCGAGTGCCCACTCGGCCAGCAGGACTCAGGGAGTGACCTCGTCCTGTGAGACCCTCGATTACACCCCCGTGCTCGTGGCTCAGGTCAGTCTCTGTGGTCCTTCGTGCCCCAGCCCTGTGCCATGCTCCCCGTGCCGCTCCCGGCTCCGTGCTTCCCTGGCTGCTGGTGATTTGATTTAATGCAGCTTTCAATCACTGCCAGCGGGCCTCGCGCTGCAGCAGCATCGCTGCTAAACACTCTGTGACAAATAATCTGAGGCTAAGCTTCCAGGACAGAGGAAATCGCTTTCCTCTCGAAATTAGAGTTGATGCATAATGGAAGGCACTAAGACGTCTCCAGCAGGAGCATCGGCAGTTTGAGCCCGTCCCGAGTCCCCGTCCGTCTGCCGACGAGACGCGGGAGGTTAGGGCAGTCATTTCCTAGAGTTCAGGATTTGCAATTTGCATTCTATAATCTCCCGGCCATTTACCAGCGGATAATTTGTCATGGTTTGCTTTAGCTGTTGTGATATTGATATTTATTATGCAAATTGTATTTCCTACTACTTATTGTCCTCACCCTCAGAATCCTTGAATTATTATAAACCTGTTTAGTTAATAGGGGCTGTCTCTCCATTGATGTCTGAGCGCAGCGGGTCGCAGCGTGTGATATCGTGCGCTGGGTATTCAGGGACAGGCACACACATTTAGGGACGCCTGGATATGGGATGGCGCAGCAGCCAGTGGAGCCGCTCTGCTGGGTTTGGTGGGGCTGGAGTCCTCCTGGAGAGGAGGGAATTTGGGGTCCCAGCGTAAAACAGGTGCTTTCTCACTAACTGGGGTGAAGCTGGCTTAGTTATGGGATTGTGATGGTTATGGTGGCACAAAACTACTTGTTGAGTAGGAAACAGATGTTTGGCACAGCTATGGAGCAGAAAGGCTTGTCATCATGGGAGACAGAGAGTGGCATGGGGAGATGGGGACACAGGGAGGAGTGGTGCCCCAAACCAAGTCCCAGGCAGCAGCATTTTGGGTTTTCTCGGGTGTGAAACCAGCTTGGTTTCACATTCCAAAGGGTGAAAGCTCTCTCCAGCCCCACAGTGTGACTCAGTGCTTGCCCTGGGCGGTTTTAACCTCAAGCTTGGCAGAATCTGGGATGATGAAGTTGAGCTGACAATTCACCTGCCTCAGGTTAACTTGGAATAACCTAATTAATAAGGTTGGGAATATTCGACATCCTCTGCGTTTGCTCCATTAACGCTTGCATGGACCCATTGTCAGCGATTGTGTGGTTCCATTCCTGGTGCCGTGGGTGGGGGGAAAGCTTGGACCCTTCCCGGGCAGGATGAATCCCCCGGTGACCCCGGCCGCTCCGTTTGCCGCGTGTTACGGTTCAGCTGAGCACTCGGGGGAACGGCAGGGCGCAGTTCCGGGGCTTTACTTGCGGATCCGCTCAGTTGAAATCCGTTGCGTGGGTGAGAAATCCGCAGAAAAGGTGGCTCGGTTGCCGGGCTGCGGTTACCGAGCCCCGATCGCCGCCGCCGGGGGGCTCGTGGGCTCCGGCCTCTCCGCTCCCCCGGAGCCGCCGAGGCTCAACACCGCCTCCAGCGGCGCGGGGCCCGCTCCGCGGGGAGCGGCACCGGAGGCTGGCCCGGGGGACACGGTCCCACCGGGAGGCTGGGCCGGGGCAGGGGGGACACAGACGCTGCGGGACCGAACGCGGGGCTGCTGGGGGGGGACACGGAGAGCGTTGGCGGGGGTGCCCCGCGGGAGGAAGGGGGCTGGGGTGGTACCCCAGAGGAGGATGCTGTGCGGGGTGGGAGGGGGACACACGACCCTGGCAAGGGAAGGCTGGGAACGGGGTGGAAGCTGCGGGTGCGGTGCGGGCCGGGGGCGGTGCGGGCCGGGGGCGGTGCGGGGCACGGCCCCGCCATGGCGCTCCCCGCCCGCGGCCCCGCTCGGGGGTCGGGCCGGCCGCGCTCGGAGCCGCCCGCGGCCCGCTCGGCGCGGCGCGGGGCGGAGCGTGCCGCCGGTGCCCGCCCCGTGACGCGCCATCTCCCGCGGGCGGCGCGCGGCGGCGGCAGAGCGAGGCAGGTGCCGGCGATGGCGGGTCGCGCCCAGCCCAGCGGCCCCGCGGGCAGCGGCGGCGGCGCCCCGGGGCTCCTCCCGCTCCTGCTGCTGCTCCTGTCCGCCGCCGCCATCATCCCCCGAGGTAGGGAGGACGCGGCCCCGCGCACGGGGCGCCGCGCGGACGGGCGGTACCGGGCGGGCGGCGCGCGGAGGGGGGTTCGCGCTCGGGGACCGCGGCGGCGCTCGGGTGGCCCCGGTGGCGGCGGGTGCGGGGCGAGCCCGCCCGCCCTCCTCCGGCCCGGGCCGTGCCCGGAGCGCTCGGTGGTCCCGGGGAAGCGCCCCCGGCGGCGGGAGCGGCGGGCGGGCTCAGCCGCGCGTGGCGGCGCGGGCAGCCGCTGCCGGTTTCCATGGAAGCGGCTTCTCCGCTGCCCCGGGGGGTCATCGGCGGCCCCGCAATTAAAAACTAATTGCTTCGCGCGCCCCCTCTATCTCCCCCCTCTCCGCCCCCCCCGGTGTTTGCGGCGGCGCGGGGATGCTGCGCCCCTGCGGGAGCGGGGAACCTGTTGGAATCTGAGTGGAACTTGCGCGACGCTTCGCTCTCCCTCTTCCTCTGTCTCTCCGTCTTCCTCGCTTCCCACCCTTCTCTGTCCTTTCTCTCCTCTCTCCCCCGGTGCCCCCTGCCGCAGCCGCGCCCCCCGCCCGGCTGGGCGCGCTCGGGGCGATCGCCCGGCTCGGGCGCTGCGGCTGGAACGGGCGCTGGTTCAGTGTGGCTAACGAGGCCCCCCGAGCGGGGCCGGTTGGGTTCTCTCCGCGGCGCCCTCGGGGTGCGGGGCCCCCCGTGCGTTGGGCGATCCCCCCACCCCGCCTGGCTTCGCTCCCCGCCGAGCCCGGAGCCGCAGCAGCGACCTGCGCTCGTGTCCGGCGGCTTCGGTTCGAGCATCCCCCGTTAACGCCGCTCACGTTTCCAGTGTGTCCGTGGGGCGGCACGGTGCCACACGGCCGTAGGAGCGGGTGCTGTGTCCGGGATGTTTGGGAAGAACAAGAGGCCATTGAACGATCTGTTGAATCCCGCTCGTAGGAAAGGGGGGACGAAGGGGCCGCCAGCCCGGCGAACAAAGAGCTTTATTCACAGCCTGTGTACATGTCCATGCCTTCCCCGCTCTTCCCGGGCGGCCTTTTTGGTGGGATGCTGGTGGGGGGAGAGCGCCGGGGTCGTTTTCAGCCCGTTCTCCCTGCGAGCGGGGCCGGGGCCGGTGCCCGCCCCGGGGCTGCGCCTCCCGGCTGCGCTGGGCAGCCCCGAAGGGCGGCTCTGCCCCGAGAGCCCGTGCCGGGGAGCCGGGGCGAGGGGAAGGAGCCACCGCCGGCTCTTTGCGCTGCGAGCCGGGGAGACGCCGCGCTCCGGCTCCGCGCCCGGGCTTCCTGCGGGCGCTGCGCCTCGGTGTCTCGTCCCAAGGTGCTGTTGGTGTGCTCGGTGCTTGTCGCTGCCTGGTGAGCCTCCCGCCGCTGGGACCGGGGGACTCTGGTGCTGAGAGACGCCCAGGTTGGGAATACGAGCCCGGCTCCTGCACGGCCGCGTTCGTCCTTTGTTTTGCTGTCTTGCCCACCTCCAATTCTCTAAGTGCGGTTTTTAACTGGAGGCCAGAGTGATCCCCTGTTCTCCGCTGCCCAGCCAACGGGTGGAACTGTGATTTGGGGTCGCAGAGCTGCTGAAGGGAAACAAAAGCAGGGCTGGATGCTGGCTCGCAGTGGCTGTGCCTGACCCGAGCACCGGGGTGAGAAGCACCGCGCGCTGAGGTTGTGGTAAGACAGATGTTTTGTGGTTGCGGTGCTGTGTTGTGAATCGCAGGATAAAATCCCAGACTGTCTGCGTTTAGGCAAAATTTCCTTACAGTTGAGCACCTTTTTATCCCCTTTTCCCTCCCATTCTCCTCCTTTTCCAAGCTAACAGTGTTAGCTTCAGTGTTCTGCGAAGAGAGAATTAGTGTGAGGCAGCAGCATCAGCGCAGAGTGCTGTGGCTGTGTCTCCCGCACGGCTGCCACCCAAGGCACAGCGGTGCCAGCGCTGTGTCACCGCCGTGGTGGCACCCCGTGATGCGGAGCGTGGCTCAGGGTTCTGCTGCCTCCTCTCACCGAGGCGACTGGAACAGCAGTAGGCAGCAGCGAGGCTCGGTCTGGGACGAGCCCGTGCGATCGGGTGGATTCCGTGCGTGTCCGTGGTTCCTCTCCAGCCGCTCTCGATGCTCTGCGGTTCGTGGAGCTCCTGATGCCCCTGTGCAGCAGGGCGCGGGCTGAGGAGCGCTCTCGGCTCACTCTGGGGCACCTGGGCAGCGCTGGGCTGGAACTCGGAGTCTGTCTGCGCTGGCACTCGGCACTTCAGGGAGAGCAACTTTCCAGCAGAAGCCTCAGGAGGTGTTTGGAGACGGCGTTGGCGTGGAGCCGTGACCTGGCCGTGGCACGGAGCTGCGAGGAGCTGGCCAGGGCTGCTTGTGGCTGCGGCTCCGTGTCTGCCGACACCAAAGCGGCCCGGGAGAAGCCCCCATGAAGGCAGGGAGCGCTCCCAGCGCGGCTGCGCTGAGCCAGGCTCCTTTGTAAACACAGAGTGAGTTTCCAAGGAGCCTTTGTATGCAAGCGAGGCGAGGCTGCTCGTCCCTGGCCTTCAGCAACACGCGCTGCGCTCTGCATGCGACGCAAACACCGGCGGGGAAGGGGCTGGGGAATAAAGTGATCCATCTGGGTTGCAGCTTGGGCTCATTTGTCTTGCGTGTAGGCAGTTGAGCCCAGGTTTATAAGCACGACAATCTGGTTTGAAACCACTGCCAAGGAGGCTCCTGAGGATGGCAAGGCAAGGAGATGGCTCCGCTCCGTGCGTGCTCGGCTCTGAGGAGGGGGCGGCCGTCAGCTCCTTCTGCAGGATGGACGTCCCCAGGGATGCCGTTGGATGGACGCCGCCGGGACGGGCGCTGCCGGTGTCCCTCGGCACGGGTGGCCGCGGTTGGTGGCAGAGGTGGCTGTGGTGACAGGAGGCCGGAGAAGAGCCGCGCTCCCCGGGGACCCCTGGCCGTGCTGCTGATGCTGCGCTGCCGTCGCCTTTGTTTGCCTTGCGCTGTCTTTCCTGGTGTGTAAATAAAGAAGGCTTTGTAATCAAACAGCGCTGGCTCCGTCAGCCGGGCGCTTGGTGAGCCTTGCCCCGGCCCTGCCAGCAGCACCGGTGGGGCCGTGCCTGTGCCATCATCGGTGAGCTCTCTGCCCTATTGCTGGCTGGAAAATGGGTCAGCTCCTTAACCCTGCGTCTGCCTGAGGCCACCCGGAGGGAAACCTGTGTTCCGGCCTGGATACATCCTCTGCCTGAATGGACCATCCAAGTGCTCCGCAAAACACCTTTGCTCATAAAAGGCAAAGCCACCTTCCTGCATGTAGGCAGAGTTTTCTGGATGTTTCTCTTGAATGGCTGTTTTTTAGAGATTATTGTCAGACTTTGCATAGGGGTTTTGACAACCTGTTCCTCTTCTGGGTGTTGGTGGTACTTCTGTCAGGAAAGCAGGGGCTCCCTCCTGTATCCAAACATTTCGGTTCCTGTCTGCGGCTCCAGATCTGAGCAGGCTCCAGGAGAGGAGCGTGAGGCTGCAGCCTTCCCTGGAGCTGAGCCAGGGAGTGAATACTTAACACAGTGCATTGAGAGCACACGCAAAGCTGGACACACAACCAGTGTCTACTGAGAAATTGGATGCTACATGTTAAAAAAAATAAGTTGTGCTTGTTCCTCCGGGGGACATTGTGAGGTGCAAACCCACCGGCGCTAAATAAAGGGACGCTGTGGAAACCTGCCACGAAGGAGAGACCCTAGGTGGAATGTTGTAATTAGGAGTGGTATGTACTTGTTTAAATTCCATAAATCAGTCTCTTTCCCGGGCTGTAATTGCAGGCTGCAGAGAGCAGCTGCTGCTGCGGTTCCCGGGGAGCTCCGCCGCAAAGGCTTTGAAGGCGGCCCAGCGTGGGCTCGGCGCTCCGGGGCGGCGTGCTGGGGAAAGGGTGGGTTTGGCTCTGTGGCTTGGAAGGGAAGCGCCACGAGGCTCCACTCGCTCTCAGCCCTGTTAATTGGGAACACAGGGAGCTGCCCTGCCCCCCGAGATGCGCCGGCGTTTGTGGTTCAGCCACGAGCTGCATTTAGTTATTGCAGTTTTTAATTTGCGATGCTGTGGCTGCGGGCGACTCCTCTGATGGCCCGGCCCATGTGTGACCACCAGCCGCCTGCTGTCAGCCTTTTTTGCTGTGGAAACAGTTTTTCTTCTTCCCGGTGTCCTCGTTACCTGTTGAGCCTCTCGGTTTTCCTGCTGTGTTGCACATCAGGCTCTCACCTCTTCGCAGGGTGTTGGGGAGCCCTGCAAACCACTGTATGCTGCTGGATGAGGCTCTGAAAACCCGAGTTTCGTGTCAGTGTTGTTCACCCATCCCAGATTCCAGCAAGGAGTGCAGATCCCCAAGGAGATTTGCTTCTCGGGGTTTCTCAGAGCCATGGCTGAGCCCACACCGCACACTCACCCGCAGTGCGTGGCTGGTGGCTGCTTGCATTTAGAACACTTGGCTGGGATGTACCAGGGACATTTGCTGCCCTCCACTCCTGGTTATTTTAGACCAACAATGTCCCTCCGTAGGGCTGGGCTGGCTATTTTTACCCTGTGGTGTGGTTTTAATTTACTGTGTTCTTCTGTGGTTTAAAAACTTGAGCATTACAAAGACTCTGCCCTTACCAAATTCTCAAGGTGAATCAGTAGAATATTTGATACCCCATTAAGTTCCAGTCTGAAGGATCAAAGAGATACTTAGGCACATCTCTTTGCTCATAGATAGAAAACTTTTGTGGGCTGTAGCTTAACTGGAAAATGTCTTTAGTTTTGCTTTGTTAGGTGTTTTTTTTTTGTCCCTGGAAGTGCTGGAGCTCCTTGGTGGTGTTGGTTTGCTGACAGTCTCATAGTCAGGTCTGTGGTGGGTTTGCTTTGGTCCTGCCCAAATGACACAGCCCAGGTCCCCCCTCTCCTCTTAGTGGCAGTTCAGTCAGGTGCCAGCATTGGAGGGGGAATAGTCTCTTTGCAGTGAACAACTGCCAATAGGTTTTAAAGCCCAGGTGTGCATTTGGCAGTGGGAAAAAGTTGTGTTGGAAACTCTCCTCCTCTGCCAATCCCAGCTGTGAAGTTTGCCCTCGGCAGTTACACTCCTGGCTGAGCCTTCCCTAGGAAATGTCCCATCTTCTGGAGCCCTTGGCTGAGCAGTGGCAGCCGTGGGGGATGGAGATGTCTTTCTGCAAATCAGGGAGATGCCAATGAGCCATCAGAGCCAAGGCTGCCTACAGGGTCACGCTGCCTCTTAAAGCTGTGCTCAGACTGGAGGAGTTGGGTGTATAAACCCCTGGGTTCAGGTTACGTCTGGAATAAACTGCTCTGATCTCGTGGTGTCCTCTTTTAGCAGTTAGTGAGCCTGTATCTGATTTATGATCTCCTCCAAGGTCTGCTTCCAGAATGGAAATGTCATTGCATTCCCCTCGCTGTCAGCAGGGCTCTGGCTGGACCTCTGCAGTGGGACCTTCCCTTCACAGGGATGCCCTTGGGTGCTGGTAACTCTTGGACCTCAACATCTGGTACAGGAATAGAGCAGTAATGCTTTTATAGAGATGAATTCCTCATGGAGGGCATGAGACCATACTGGGGCCAGCTCCAGCAAGGCTGGTCTGGGAGTGCTGTACTGTGACTGGGGGCCCACTGGGGTCCTGTCACACTGGCCTGGGGGGACACCTCATCTGCCAGGTGGGTGCAGCCCAGACCCCGCTCCCACCCAGCTCCCGCAGTGTATATCCGCTCTCCAGAGTGTGACAGGAAGAGAGAAATATGAAGCAGCAAAGTGACATTCCCTCCCTCCCCTTCTCCCCCCGTGCAGCCATAGAAATACGAGTCTGAGTCTGCAGCGTCAAAAGAGAGATCAGAGTAATCGGATCAAGCATGAGGAACTGCTTGTTGCTGCTTCCCTGTTTTTAAATGAGGCTGCCTGGCAGCTTCCCTGGCAGAGCACTTTCAACATTACTCGTGTTCAGCTTTGGAGCTGGGGTTGCAGCAAAGTCGGGCTCCGTGAGAATTGGGCTGGAAAGGGAACTTTCTGCGTAGCCTCTGGGCTAACACACAGAAATAAAGGCTCCCTGTGCCCCCACGGCCCTGGTTTTGTAGCCGAGCAGAGGCACATCTGTCCCCAGTTCTGCAGGGAGAGCGCTCTCACTTCATGCATTTATCACAGCGATGCTGCTCTGGGGTGTGCTCCGTGCTGCCGGTACATCCCTGACCTTGGAAAAGCACAGTGACTGTCTCCAAAGCCATTTCTGCCTCGCTGCCCTGCTGCGGCACGGGATGACTCTGGGCAGCAGCTGCCCTCTGTCTAGGGAGAGGTGTTGCAATGGTCCAGCTGGGTCAAACCAGGGGAAAGAGCTGCTGGCTCAGCTGCAAGGGCTTCTCTTCATGCAGTGTCTGTGTGCGAGTGGATGTCCACCCATCCACCCATCCATCCGTCATCCATCCACCCATCCACCCATCCACCCATCCACCCATCCATCCACCCACCCATCCATCCGTCATCCATCCATCCATCCATCCATCCATCCACCCCAGTGTTTAATGCTGGCGCTGCTCCAGAGCACCTGGATTCTCACCTGCACTGCTGCAGTGCCTGTGCTCACAGAAACCCTGCATTGCTCCCTGGACTCTGCTTGTGAGGTTGTTCTGCTAACCCTGACTGGTTTCACAGTAATGAGAACCTGAAATATCCACACGTAGAGAGCTGTTGCTGTAGCTGGGTTTGTTTTGCATTCCCATTCTGAGCTATTTTGCTTGGAAACATGGTTGGACCCCTTTGTCTGTGCTCCCGTTGCCTCTTTGATGTCTTCATTCCCATTGGCTAGGGCAGACATGGTGTTGGAAGCCTGGTGGAAGCAGGGAAGCTCCCAAGGGTTACTGCTGCTGCTTTTCCCACTCTGTTTGGAATTAGGTGCTGTTTTCAGCTGTTGAGGACAGGCCTTGCCATGCACTCACAGGCTCTTTGAGCAGAAAGCTCGCTGTGCTGGTTTGGTGTCAGCAGCTCTCACACAGCCTTTGTGCCAGATCTCTGCCTGCCTTGCTGGGGAGGGCTGTGGCTGATGGGGCACCGTGAGATCCCAGCGATGCTGTCCCTGCTGTGGCTCCCTGTGACAGCCTGGCTGGGCTCCTGGTGCTGGGGCACCGTGAGATCCCAGCGATGCTGTCCCTGCTCTGGCTCCCTGTGACAGCCTGGGCTGCGCTGGGGAAGCTGCTGACAACCATCAAAGCCCTCAACGCTTGTCATCATCATCCCTCAGCTCTGTCAGGCGGAGCTGCTGGGGACGCTTGGTTTGTCAGGACTCCTCGGAGCCAGGCAGCCTTTCCAGGGTGGGCTCAGCAGGAAGGAACGAAGCCAAAGCCCTGCCTGCCTTGGGAAGAGTTGTCTTGGTGTTGGCTTGACAGCAGCTCTGGTTCTGCAGGCAGATGCCCCTGTTTGTGCAGGCTGGAGGAGCAGTGCGTGGTTCCCCAGGTTTGCAGGAGGATTCCTGTCCTGGAGGGCGAGAGGCAGAGCAGATCCCTGTCTGGATCAGCGCTCTGTGACAGCCCTGTGCCATCCAGGGCTTGTGGGGACTCGTGCTGGGATGGAGCAGAACCCGTGTAACCTGCTCCTGCTTCTCGTCCGTAGTCGCTGTTCAGGGTGGATGCACGGGGGTTTCTCTTGGTGCACAAAATGTGAGTCTGATTTCTCCTTTGGCGCTTTTCTGCTCTTCATTTACTGTGGTTTTACAGACTGCTTGGGATGGAGACTGGCACCACTCAGAGTCTGTGTCTGCAGGGTCAGGGCACGCAGTGGCTCTTCTGCCCTGCCACAGTCCCAGCCCAGCTTTCCTCAGCTCCTGGTCTGTGGGTGGCTCCAGAGGAGACGTTACTCATCCCTGAGTAGGCAGAACCACCGAGAGCGAGTCCCACGCTGAGGTTGCTGAGCTCTGTCCACACAAACAGCTTTTCCTTCGATTTAAAGGTCTTACAGCCTTAATCGTTCCCTGGAATCTTTACCAGAAGGCGCGGGTTTAATCAACTCCCCGAATCCATAACTGCCAGGTATTGCTTCCTCAGCACGAGGAGCAGAGCCGTGCCGCTCCCTGGGAAGGGTGAAGATTAAAGTGGGATAGACGGGAGATTAACAGTGTTCCCTTCAGACACCGCCAGGGAAAGGGGAGATGCTCCGAGAGGAGGAATAAAGGAAATTCTTGGAGGCAAATCACTTACTGCTCTGTAGGAATCCGTGGAGCCTTGTAAACAGGCTTTATAGCAAACCCAGTGCTCTGGCTCTTAAATCACTCTGGGAGAATTTTGGATGAACAGTTAAAGGATGACTCGCTCCTCCAGGCTCTCATTAACAAATTGGATCAAAAATTTTCATGTTAACACAACATGATGTGTGTGGAACGCAGCTCAGGAAGGTCGGTCCAGCTGTCGGGTCTGGGATACTCTGTTTTGTGTTGAGGTTGGGTGGGTCTATTGATCTCGCTCCTGTTTTAAAGGAGGAGGTTTAGTGAGAGTCCCATTAAATGGGATTTCAGTGTTTCCTTCAGAATAACTCATTCTGAGTTCCTACAAGAGTAAATGTCTTGTGGACAACCTGCTGTATTCACAAGCCACTGCTTCTTCCTCTCCTTCCCCTCGTGTACTGCATCCCTCTGAATCTGACTTCTCTGGACAAGGCAGGATAAGGAAATGAAAATAGCTCTCCATGGGTGATGGGGCCCGTGGGGGTGTAAAAATCCTGTCTGAAGGTAGGGAGTGGCTGAAATGATCCTGCAGGAAACAAATGAGGATTAATAAGCTATTTTCAGCCTGGTCATTTGCTTCTTCCCAGGGAGAGCTCAGTGGAGTGACCAATCCAGTGGGTGTCCTGAGGGAGAGGGGATTTTGTGCTGGAATAATTAATGTGGATGTTGGTGGGTGTGCATGCACAGTGAGGATATTGGAGGAAAGTGGTGGGATCCTCCTCCTCCTGGATTTCACTGCCCAAAGAGCAAATCTTGCTGAAAACTGTCCCTGAATCCTCTGGGAAACCTTTGGAAATGCAGCCCCTCGTTGCTTTATGTAAAATGTCTTTGTAGCAGTTGAGGATGCTGGCGTCCATTAAAGACACAATCCAAAGCCATGTGAGAGCTTTAATAACTTGGTATTTTTGTTGTGCCAAAAAATCCAATTACATACGGAATCACTTTTCCTTTGTAAAGGTCTGGGAAAGTGTTTGCCTGAACTGCTGTGGAAGCGGCATTTCAGTGAACGAGCTGAAAAGTCACTTTTGTCAGTTTAATGGGTGTAATAAAATGGTCCGTCTTGGGGGAGTGAGGGAGGGGGACAGAAAAGCCTCTCTGAAATTGGGATCTTTTAATTTTAAATTGGTTCCTCGGATTTGTAAGGATTTCAAAGGCAGATGGAGAGGGAAGAGCTCTGGGTAGCTGTTGGAGCAGCTCGTCCCTGTTTTTCTGAGAAATACACAGATCCCACAGGCGGAGTGTTTACGAAATGGACACGAAACACACACGTCTGTACAGAAAGTGCACAAAGCCAAGCACAGGGAGGCGTTGTGGGTGGCTGGGGGCTCGTGGCTGTGGCAGGCAGGGTGGCCCTGGGGCTCTGCCCTCGTGTCCCCAGTGCTGTCAGTGATCCTGGAGTTCCATCACTGCGTGTTTCCCACCCAACGTGGTTCTGTTTGTCTGGTGGCTTTTTCCAGCCTTCATTTGTCCAGATTATCAGCATGCAGAGGAGAGCTGCCTGCTATTTACATGATTTAGTTGTAAATATGGTTAAGTGTTGATAGATATTGTTGTCATAAGTGCTTACAGCTCCTGGACTGATTACTGAATTTCTTATGTGGAAATCTGAACAAGCTCGGCGTGCGAGCAGCTTCCCAAGGGAAGTGTGAGGAAGGAGCTTGTGGTTTCCGTGTGGAAATCAAAGCCCAGATGTGGCTGGAGTGGGTGAATTTATGGGGGAAGCACTGTCGGGTTTGGCTGGCAACAACTGGGGCTCCAAGGCTGTGATGAAGGGAGAATAAAAGGCTCTTGTTGCCTGTTTTCTGGGAACAGATGCTGTTCTGTGGAGCAACGATTCGGGGCTGATATGCATAGGGAACATCTGTAGGGTTATGCACCAGGGCTCCGGCTGAGGGATGTTCATCCCTGCCACTGGGCTGATGGAACAAATGTGTTGTTTGCTGGTAGTTTTATTTTTAATTGACTAATAGGCTCTGCCTGAACCGCCCTTGTTTAACGGTCTTACTTCCAGAATGTTTTACATCCCTGCTCAGAGCCCTGAATTAGCAAACGAGTGTTTCTGGAAGTGTCTCTCTGAAGGCAGAAAGCCTGGATTTGGCAGAATCCTCTCCGGGGGGTGAGGATTGTGGAGGGCTCTGCGATCTCGATCACGGTCCTGACAACCCGTGCATCTTGTGTGTTTGCCCGCAGAAAGGGAGATTTGTGGGGATGATTTGGAGTTCCGAGGTCGGAGCGGTTGTTAGGATGGAACACGGGAGGCGAGGCCAGCTGTGCCGTGCGTGGAGGGGATTTGCGGATGCGATGTTCAGCTCAGCGCTGAATTTAGGGCAGAGATAAAAGCCTCTCCCCGCCCCGAAGTGCTTCTCTGTGCAACGCCAACACTTCAGTCCTGGCAGCGCTCGCCGCGCTTGGGCTGTGGGGAGAGAACCCGGGAAGAGAACCCTGCATCAATCCTGCGTCCGGTGTGCGTGCAGAGGGGCAGCACGTCCTGCCCACCCTCCCTGGGGTGCTCCTTGCTTCAGAGCTGCTTTCTGGGGAGCGCAGGCAGCCTGGAAGGAGCCTGTGCTCCCTCCCAGCACAAGCTGTCCCTTTGGAGGGAGCTGGAGCGGCGTGCCTGGGTCCTGCCTGCCAGCCCCTCCATTCAGCACTGCTCTGCCCCAAGGGGGGAAAAGCCCCCCAAAACCCTGGTGGGAGCAGCAGGGAAGGGAGGAGAGGAGCCCCGAGTACTTAGTATGGGCAGTGTGAGCTTTGCGGAGTCACACATCCAGATGGATTACATGAGGAACTTGACATCTTGTTTAAAAACAAATCATTCATTATGTAGCAGTGAATAATCAAGCATTACAGTTTCATCTCTGGAGGTTCCTTTTTTGGTTGGAATTTTGATAGTTCAGTAATTAAAAGCTGTAAGCTATTACACTGTCTACATGTTGATCAATTGGTAATTAAAAAGTTGATGATAGATATGGTATTTCATGGGACTGGTTGGTTACGGTCAGATTTCCTTCGTGTGTTTTGAAAATTGTCGTTTAACTTAACACTTAAACGTTTTTCAATATTCATGGGCTGTTTTACTTGATTTTTATAAATGCCTTTTAATGATCACAATTTGCATATGGTAATTTAGAATCAGAGAATCGTTTAGGTTAGAAAAGCCCTGTAAGATCATCGAGTCCAGCCATTAACCCTGCGCTGCCGAGGCCACCGCTAAATCCTGTCCCCAAGTGCCACATCCACAAGCTTCTAAATCCCTCCAGGGGTGGTGACCCCCTCCAGGCAGCCTGGACAGCCCTTTAAGGGAAGGAATTTTACCAATATCCAACCCAAAGCTCCCCTGGTGCAGGATCTGCCGAGCCCCTCTCGGCGGAGGCGCTTGGAGGTGAGCTGGGTAACACAATCAGGGATAAAGCAGTCCAAAATGAAGGAAAACTGGGTTGGTAATGGCCTCCGTGATGGAAGATTCATTGCTTCAGGAGTCTAATCTGAGACCAAAATGAAGCCCAAACCTGACAGTCTTCAGAGCTTAATGCAAGATTTACTGCTCTGCCACGCTCAAGAGATTAAAAATAAAAACAGCCATCCTCCAGCCACCCCTCCTGTGCCTGCAAAACTTAGGGAAAACCAGGGGGTTTTGCTTCTTTTGAGTGAAAAAACCCAAAATAACCCCAAACAGAATGGGTTTGCCCTGTGTTTGCCACGGCATGCAGAGTCCTCTTCCTAAGGCGTGTGGAGCTGCAGAGCAGGGATGATTTGGGGTCTGGGGATGATTTGGGGCGGCTCTGGGGATGATTTGGGGTGGCTCTGGGGATGATTTGGGGTCTGGGGGTGATTTGGGTGGCTCTGGGGATGATTTGGGGCGGCTCTGGGGATGATTTGGGGAGGCTCTGGGGATGATTTGGGGAGGCTCTGGGGGTGATTTGGGGTGGCTCTGGGGGTGATTTGGGGAGGCTCTGGGGATATTTTGGGCGGCTCTGGGGGTGATTTGGGGCGGCTCTGGGGATATTTTGGGTGGCTCTGGGGATATTTTGGGTGGCTCTGGGGATGATTTGGGGTGGCTCTGGGGATGATTTGGGGCGGCTCTGGGGGTGATTTGGGGCGGCTCTGGGGATGATTTGGGGCAGCTCTGGGGATATTTTGGGCGGCTCTGGGGTGATTTGGGGTGGCTCTGGGGATATTTTGGGTGGCTCTGGGGATATTTTGGGCGGCTCTGGGGATATTTTGGGTGGCTCTGGGGATGATTTGGGTGTCTCTGGCAGTGAGGAGCGGGATGGTGGCTGGGAGGGATGCTCGCCCTGCCGAGGCCATGCACTGCCCTGCTGGTGCATGGTCCTGCCTGGAAGCCCTG
Source organism: Calcarius lapponicus (assembly GCA_039654755.1). Taxonomy (NCBI): domain Eukaryota; kingdom Metazoa; phylum Chordata; class Aves; order Passeriformes; family Fringillidae; genus Calcarius; species Calcarius lapponicus. The sequence goes on along the minus strand of JBBFKN010000012.1, from coordinate 19,740,572 downwards.
CCAGGGCTGGGCTGGGCTGGGAATCCCTCTGGGGTGGCCCCTGGCTGGGCTGTGCTGCTGCGGGGCTGGCACCGTGCCCTACCTGCGCTGCAGCCTGGCGCTGCTCACCCAGCACAGGAGAGCTGGTGGAGACCCTGCCAGCCTGATCCAGTGGAAAACACCTCCCATGGAGCCTGTCAGTGCTGAGGAAGCCTGGAATGGAGGGGGAGCTCATCCCTGCTGCACACCTGAGGAGGTGCCTGGTTCAGGTCAGGCGGTGCCTCCTTCGTGGTGATGCATCCTTGGCACTGGAGTGGTCCAAGGAGCCAGAAAGTGAAAGCCTCAAGCACCAGATCCTTCCAAAGGGTGAACTCCTTCCCAGCCCTCACCCCTGATCCCTGGGATGTCCTTCTGAATCCAAGACACAGTGATCTGCATCCTCCTGCTGGTTTCAATGCCTCTAGTGGCCTCACCTGCTCGCTGGGGATGGGGACAGAGTTGGAGCGACCAGTTCTGCTGGAGATGAAGACAGAAGAGCAACGCATCACATCTGTCCTGGAAAGCCCTTGGTTTAAAAACCACTTTGTCCTGAGACACTTGTTGCTTTGTGACAGCTGGTTCCAGTAATTTGTTTTTATAGGGCAGTTTGTAGTAAATGAATGACACGTTGAATATTTTAGCGAGATTTTAGATTATCTAAAGAATGTTTTCCGGTTTACTAATTGGTAGATAATGCTGAATACATTGATGCTGACATGAGCAAATGGATGTAAAATGATTTTGAAGCGAGCCTCATTAGAAGAGGCTCTAATTCAGTCAACGGGAGATGTCAGCTCGCGGCCGTGCGCTCGGACCCCGGCGTCCAGGGCTGCTCTAATTGCAGCAGACGTGGGGCTCCTGCAGAGGCTCCTTCCAGCCCAGTGACAGCTCCTGGAGCCGCCCTGGGAGAAGGCAGCAAGTCAGTCATTAGTGATCTTGAACGGCTCCTGTGCCATCCTCAGCCAGGCCAGCGTTGGCGTTTGGAATCACATTTCTCTGGGAAGCACCAAAGAGAAGCAAAGCAAGGGTGGCTGGGGGTGGCTGAAGGTGTGCCCAGGTGGGCAGCCTGCCCAGGTGAGTTTCTGGGGGCAGGCACTGGGTTCGGGAGGATTCCCAAAGGCCTGACTCTGATGGTGATCACACAGAACACGCTGCAGTGTGAGGATGTTCCTTGGTGATGGGATCCTCAGAGTGCTCCTGACAAGCAGTGGCAGTCCCAAAGCACCTTGCTTTAACCCCAGAGAGAAGGTGGGTGTTGTTGTCTCCTCAGGTAATAAATCCCTGCAGTGTCTGGTGCTCCAGGTCCCATTTATTGTACAGAGCGGGAGATTTTTCACTCCCACAGATTAGGATCTGCCTTTTTTTGGGTCTTCCATCAATAAAATTAACTTCTCCCTTTCTCTGTGCATCTATGAAGGATGTTGCTTTGCTCTCTTGCAGGCAGTGTCTGAAGTTTTGAATTCATAAAGCTGGATTTGCTCAAATCTCTTGTTTTCATTCCCTAGAAACAAAGGAGGGGCAGTTGGTGCCTGTGCAGCTGCAGCCCAGTGTTAACCCTTTGTCCTTCAGGCTTTGTTTTGCATGAGAAATCATGGGAAAATTTTACCAAATGTGGTAATTCTATGGGAAAACTCCCTTATTTCATGTGTTTGGGAATGCTCAGAAGTTAAGGGATTTCTGTAAGGTGATTGATTCTCCAAATGCAGCCAAGTGCAGAGGGCAGCAAGACTGGGGGAGTCCTAGGAATGTTTGGCAGAATACCCAAACCATCCAACCCAACCAACCAAAAACATATTTCTTATTTGTCTGAGGAGAAATGGAGCAGTTTGGGGTTAACTTTTCTGGGAGTGAGTCCTCAATTTCCCCAGGCTGATCTCTGCAGACACATGGAGGATAAAAGCTGCTGTGGGAGGAAAATGAGGGAGCAAAGTCCTTTACCAAAGCTGCTTTCCAGGCAAAGGATGATCGGGAAAAGCTCCTCCAAGCGGGGGGAAACCTCAAAAAAACCCCAGGCAATCAGGTTTCAGCTTTCCCCTGTCACCACAGGCTTGCCAGGGGCATTTAGGTGGTAGCTGCTGCCTTGCTGAATTTTCACTAATGTCTAAAATTAATCAAAATGAGTGTTATCCATTTAGTGCATAATCCCTTCTGTAGGCTGTGTGTAGGCATAATCAAGGGATGCCAAATGTATTACATTACCTGGGATATTTGGGGATATTTCTATTCTGCTCAAAGTAATCTGCAAGATCTGATACGAAGAGACACAAAAGGTTAGTTGAAAGCAGACAAGAACTGAATCATTGACTTGAGGAGGAACTGCATTGTGCAAGCTGTAATGCTCCTTCTTATTCATTACTGCAATTATAATTATGGAACCCCAAAGTATTTAATTGGCCTCCCAGACTCTTCACACTGAATAGATTGCATTGTTACCATTTAAAAAAAATATCCTCTTATGCATTGCAAATACATGTGCGTGTTGCTCTCTGGCTCTCAAGAGGTTTCTTTGTTTATGTGATGAGCGATTAACTGAATTAGGGATCTCTGCTGCGCTGTGTCAAACCAAAATCCAGCGGAAGAAGAATTCTTCCCGGATGTCAGGTGGCATTAGAAGCTCTAAAAACAAAACTTGGTGCATTAAAACCACCAAACCCCCAGTGTAATCGGGGCTGTTAGGAGTTCTCAGAAGTACAAAATTCTGGAGGGTGGAATGGAATAATATTTCAATAGAATGGGCCCTTGGGGCTGAATTCCCCTGCTCTGGTCTCATAGCACTGGGATGTGGGGTTGTGCCTGCTGGCCCAAGGTGATCCTGCTGTGCCTCAGCCAGGAGGAGCTGGCTCAGGTTGGCTTGGTTTATGTGACTTTGTGTGTGGAACAAACAGACACGTTTAATTACCAGGCAGTAATTCCATCCGTGGGGCTCTCCGAACGCAGGCAGAGCCGGTTTGCTCTCCATTAACAGCGGAAAGGTGAGGAAAGGTTTGTTTTCCCGCCCCCATCCCGCCGTCCCTCGTGCCTCCCAGGCAGCGTTTATTGTCCTTTGCCGATCCTTTAATGCTCTCACAAATGGAAGGCCAGTGGGTTTGGGCAGGGCAGCCCGTCCAAGCCGCTCTTTAATGGAGCGTTCCGCCGGAATTGCTGCTCCTCTCCTCCCGCTGGCGGAGGGGGACGGGGCTGGAACCGTCACACACAGAGATGCTGTGTGTAACACTTGGCAGAAGGACCTGAAATTGGATTACAAGCTCCTATTCCAGCAAGTAAACGTCCACGGTGTTTTTTATAGCTTATCTCTATTCATCTCTGTTTGCAGGCTCTGCTTGCCAAGCGTTAATGTAAACACTCTATTTTGAGACGTCGGTCCATTTGCCTTCTGGAAATCCTTCTTTTATAAGGTGGTACTAAAGTCTGTGCATAAAACCAAAATAGCTCCGTGGTCAGAACTGCGCTGATGCCGCGTGGCTGGCGCTGCTGGCCACCTTACCTGGGCTCCTGGGCCGTGCAGGGGGGAGCAGCCAGGGCAGGGAGATGACCTCTGTGTGTGTGTGTAGATATATGTGTATATATACATAGATATGATTTTCTCTCTCCCCAGTGAGGCTGGAGATCTCTGGTAGTTGAATTTGAAAGAATTAAATTGACTTTCAACTTATTGGACTCGCTTCCAATACTCTCTCTCCTAGAAACAAATTTCGTGCAGTTGGTGCTCGGTGCAGAATGGATGATGGTCCGAACTCTTCAGGGGATTTAGGGAATGGTTTTATTGTATTGTTGGTTTGGCCGAAAAAATCATAATGGAAACATCACCTGAAAGAGATTAAAAAGAGAAAACGAACCAATCTTGTGTGTCCAGCCAGGCAGTTGCGTATTCTGGTGGTGTAATATGTTGCACAATATTTTGGAAGAAACTGTAAATTCTGGGAAACATGGCCTGGAAAATGTGCGAAGAATCCCGGCATTCTGTGAATGTGCAATCTGTGCAGTTCTCCCAGGGAACTGGGTGTCAAGTACTTAGAATATTTACTGGTTCAGAGCCTTCTCGTGTTTATTTTGGGCTGCTTTGTGATTGGAAAAAAGCGTGAGGATTGAGATACTTCCCTGCCTCCCTTGGAGAGGACAGACAGAAGTGAATGAGGAGATGAAGGCGGAACTTCCCAGCGGAGAGCTGTTTGTATGGGAGTGAAATGGAAATGTGCCTTCCTAGCGTCAGGAAACCTGTAAATAAAACCTGCTTTTCTTCCTCCCTGTTTGCTCCAGTTTCCTGAGAACTTGTTTACATATTAAAGGGTGTTAAACTGTCTTCCTTTGTGGCAGGTCTCACTTGGAGCGGGGCTGAAGCAGTGGCAATGAAAGGCTCCCGTGGCTGCTCTGGATGAGGGACCAGCCTCGTGGCAGTCTCTGGGAATGGACTGGGCAGGAAAAAGAAAAGATTCTTTTTACTTTCTGGCATTGCCATGAGGTCAGGGAGGGAAGGAAGGTGCAGGAGAAGCTTCCTGCACACATGTGGGGCCGGGGGACAGCCACTGACCAGGGCCCCGTGGTGCTGCCCTCTGCCCGGCAGCGCTTCCCATGTGAGAATGGAGGCTGTGGCTGGCGCTGGTCTGACAGTGGCTCTGCAGGAGCTTGCTCTGGTTTAAACATTGTGCAAAGAGGGCAGAGAGGAAGGACATCCCTGGAGGTGTTCCAGACCCAGGCTGGACAGGGCTTGGAGCAGCCTGGTCTGGTGGAAGGGCAGGGAGTTTGGAACAGGATGGTCTTTAGGGCCCCTTTGAACCCAAGCCATTCCTGATTCTGTGTCACAGTAAAACCACGAAATTACATTAAATTTGAGACCCAGTTGTGATGATTTCTGGGAAGACTCGTGGTCAGGCAGGAGCCTGTGGCTGAAGGATGTTCAGGTGATGTTAGGAGGGGAAAGCAAACAGCTCAGTCACTGTTCAATAAACACGTTTGTACTGGTCTGTAATACTTTGGTGTTACCTTGGGCTGCAGTTGAGGCGCTGGCTCTGCAGCACCCCTGGCTCTCAGCCACCAGGGACCTTGGGACCAGGTGTGCTCTGCGTGCTCCTGTGAGCCAGGAGTGCCATCGGCCTCCCTGCTGACAAATGGCAACTCTTGCTTAATTTTTATCCCCAATTATGTAGCTCCAGGACCCATTTTTCAGGCGGAATGTTGGAGCCATTAAGAAGAAATAAGTAAACTCTGCTGCATTCCATCATCTTTGGCAGGTACCCAGTGGTCTGTAGCTGTAATGTATGTGCATTTCTATGCAGGTATTTTTCATAAGCCTTGTGCCTGGGACTCTCTGAGGCTTTGTTTGCTGGCTTCACCCAGGGCAGGGATGGGGTGCTGAGTGAATCCACAGCCTGGGGCTGCTGTAAGACTGTAAAAACTGGTGAGGAGCCTGGGTGTCCTCACCCTCTGCTGTGGGACACAGTTCCTGGGTGACCAGGCAGGATTTCTGCTGTGGGAACACAATTCCTGGGTGGCACAGATCCTGTGCAGGATTTCTGCTGTGGGAACACAGTTCCTGGGTGACCAGGCAGGATTTCTGCTGTGGGGACACAATTCCTGGGTGACCAGGCAGGATTTCTGCTGTGGGAACACAATTCCCTGGGTGGCACAGATCCTGTGCAGGATTTCTGAGCTGTTGGCTCCCTTTGCAGTGGGAAGTGAGGCGGCTGTGGGTGATTTGACGTTTGCAGAGGTCGTTTGAGGGAAGCTGGGTTACCTTGGGAGAGCTGGCAGGGGCTGTGCTTGGCCCTGGCTGGGCTTTGGGAGATGATGGAAGGTTTTGGTTCCCGGGGGCTTTGCTGGGAATCTGTCCCCCGTGCTTTAAATGTGTTTCTTTATGAGCCTTCCTTAGCAGAGGGAACAGCTTCCCGAGTTTCCCTGGTTCTTTAGCAGATGGACAGGTGAATATTCACATAAGAACACCTGGACTGAGGGGTGCTGCTGAGCTGCTGGGATGTAAAAAAGATGCACAACTTCCTCTAGAGGAAACGGGGGAGATTAGGATGGGTTTGTTTTCAGTGGAGATTTTGTGACAAGTTTGTCAAATTTGACCTCTCACATAATGGCAGAAGAAGTTTACCCAAACACTTGCAGGGTTAATGCCAACTATAAACTCGTTTTTAGTGCTGGGCAGCAGAGGATCCAAACAGCCTCCCTGGCTCTTGTTTTGGGCAGTAAATGCCCAAAATAAATGCAGAATGCACCTCTGCATTTTAAGGAATGCGTCTAAAACCACCAAATTCTGTTGCAGCCCATTGCAGCTGAGCTCATCGTGTCCAGGGAGAATGCAGCTGCCAGCACCAGGCATGGGAACAGACGAGAGGATCTTGGTTTCAGAAAGCTCCAGAATCCATTTATTGCCCCGGGGAGGAGGGGCAGGATGGAGATGAAAGGCCAGGCAAAGGCAGGGTGGTGGGGTTTTATAGGGATCACAGAGTTTAGGGTTTGGGTCAAGGGAGGAGTTATTAGCAGAGTAGAAGGGTGAGATGAAGTTCCTGCCCTCGTAGGAACGGGGGCACTCCACAAAATTCCTGCTGCTCTGAGCACCCAAGATCATGGAAGGGTGCTGAAAGGGACTATCTTTATTTCTGAGACAGGATCAGAACTATTAGATGTTTGCTCATTTAGTTTTGAAAGCCCTGCATTTGCAGTGGTGTTCCTGGCAGGTTGTGCAACGGGTCTGTCTGTCCTGGCCCTTTTGTGTGTCTGAGTTCTGCAGCTATTGTGTCTAAAGCTCCCTTGCTGGAGAGGTGTGTGCTGTGAAATTGCTCAGTGGGGTTTGGGCTGGTGTGTGCAGATTGCTGGGCCAGCCTGAGCCCACAGAGGAGCACAATTCTGCAAAACCCGTTCGAGATAATGTGATTTGCTGCCAAAGTCTGTATTTTTAGGATGTTTACTACAGAGGTCTGAAATTACGTGGGCCATTTGTTGCCCTTGACAAGAGAAAATGTATCTGCGGTGAAATTTCATACTAAAAGCAATCTTTTAATGGGCCCTTTCCTGCCGAGCCCGGAGCTGGGATGGCAGTGCCGGCTGTAAATCACCGGGCTCCGGAGGCAGCCGGGCCCAGGGGCTGTTCCTGCTCCTGGACAGGGTTTGGGCTCTGAACACACCTGGGCTCGTGCAGAGGAGCCCTCCTGGCCAGGCTGGGGCTCCGGCAGGGTCCAGCCTGAGTTCCCACCTGCAGGGTCCCACTGACACTCCTGCTCTGGGTGAGTGCTGCCAGGAGGCTCTGAGCATCCTCTGATGGCCAGACAGGACCCAGGGAGGCTCTGAGCATCCTTTACTGCCCAGACAGGACCCAGGGAGGCTCTGAGCATCCTTTACTGCCCAAACAGGACCCAGGGAGGCTCTGTGGTTCCTCTGTTCCCCAAACAGGACCCAGGGAGGCTCTGAGCATCCTCTGCTGCCCAAACAGGACCCAGGGAGGCTCTGAGCATCCTCTGCTGCCCAGACAGGACCCAGGGAGGCTCTGAGCATCCTCTGTTCCCCAAACAGGACCCAGGGAGGCTCTGTGGCTCCTCTGTTCCCCAAACAGGACCCAGGGAGGCTCTGTGGTTCCTCTGTTCCCCAGTCAGGACCCAGGGAGGCTCTGTGGCTCCTCTGTTCCCCAATCAGGACCCAGGGAGGCTCTGTGGCTCCTCGGCTGCCCCAGTGACCAGGTGTGCAGTGCTCTGGGGCTCCCTGGGGCAGGTGGTCTGTGCAGGGCAGCATCCCCAGCACCCCTGGGCTCTCCTGTGTCCCCCCCTGCCCCTGCAGCCCCCTCGTGTCCCGCTGGGGGCTCCCTGCAGGCCCAGCTGCTGTCCTGGGAGCTGTCAGAGCACAGAATTGCCTCCACATCCCCGGGGCTTGCTGGGACAGCTCCGACGCGTGGGCTTGGCAGCCCAAGGCATTGATGCTGGGTTTTGTTGACCCACCTGTTCAGGGGAGGTTTTTAATTCCCTTTCTGGTGGCTGGCCAGCGGGATAATGCCTGTACATGTTCCTGCTCCTCTGTTTGGTTCCCCCAGCCTGAACACAAAGCCAGCAGTAAATTA